>OY728121.1:605352793-605685000 GCA_963277665.1 Viscum album
CTGGACTTTATAGCTCAACCTTTTCTTATGCATGTCCTCAGGTTATCCCATGCAATGCTAAGTACGAGGGAATGTAGTGGTCATGTAAAGGAAGTTTTCAATAAAGATGTTGTATTTTAATGTTTTACATTTTTATGTAATGATACTAATCCCAAATACACTAAACCTCTTGATCTTCTTTGTTGTATCAAGTGAAGTTTTATGTAATAAATCATGTTTAAGTTTTAATAAAAAAGCAAGGTTGTCATAGTTGGTATCAGAGGATAGGTTTAGTTATTTTTGGGATTAGGAAATCATAGTAAAGCCTTATATACAAGACTAAGTATAATAAAAACATCCCTATGTTTTGGTAAGTACTAAGTAAGTGGTTTATCAGAAAAATACATCCCTGTATGGATACGAGTAGGGAGAGGCGGCTCTGGCACATATGAATCCTTGGGGTAAAACCCGAAAGCACCGCTATGAGCTAGACTCGAATGAGAACTAGTGCACGACAACGGGCCTTGATGCACTCTTTTTTATGACACTCCCGGGTGATATGTTTTGATAAATTCAAAATCTTACTATGAACCCTTATTAAGGGAATTAAAAAAATACCCCTACAAATATATGTTAGAATGTAGATCATGAAAAGCCTAGATTGAAGCCTATAGAATCATGATTTAAGGAAATGAAAGTTTATTTATAAGTCATCAACTTTTTTCTTTGGATTACCCTTTATTTGTTACCCCTAAAATTTCTTTTATTCCAGCCAATGGCTGGTAATATGAGGACGTGGGCTAACAACCGTTGTGAAGATCAGTGTGATGACTGTACTAATGAGATGCCCAATCCAATGGTAGCGGGAATCGTGAACTTTTTCACGCTTCTCTCTCATCTAACTCAAGTTTTGAATAGAAACACGGGTCAATAGGAACGTTCAACCCCCCATAAGAAAGAACAAGTCTCTATCGAGAGCTTCTTGAGACAAAGGCCTCCGACTTTTAGTGGATCATCCGATCCCACAATCGCTGAACAATGGATCAACTCCATTGAAAAGATATTCTCCATCCTCTAATGTTCCGAACAAGAGAAGGTTCTCCTAGAGGCTTATCATATAGAGGGTGAAGCTGATCAATGGTGGACGTTGATAAAAAATATGATGCCTTTGGAGGAGATCGAGGCGTTGGAATGGATGGATTTCCAGAAGATGTTTTTCGATAAATATTTTTCGCACACCCTCCGCCTTAAGATGGAAAGAGACATCCTTTCCCTTAAGAAAAAAGATGAAGAATATGTTGGAGCGTACGAGAAAAACTTCACAAGGATTGCATGATACGATTCCGGCTTTGTCGTTACCCCCGAATGCAAGGTTGATCTCTTCTTTGGTGCGCTGAAGCCTAGATTTCGGAAAGCATTAGCGATCCGTGACTACGAAAGCTGTGACGAAATTGTCTGATGTGCCCTCAAGGTTGAAATGGAGATCGGGGAATGACAGGGGTATCATGGGGAAAATAAGCGTAATGTAAACTTCAATGATGGTCGTCCGATGGATAAATCCAATGGTGCTATGAAGATCCAACACCCCACTTGCCAAAAGTGCGGAAAGAAGCACCCTGGAAATTGACTTAAGGGGCTGAGAAAATGCTTCAGGTGTGGAAGAGAAGAACACCTAGCTGTTAACTGTCGGCAAGAAGGACCAAAGGCTGCGACAAAGGAGAGGAACACTCCGTTAGAACCTCAACGCGTTGTTCAATGCTAAAAATGAAAAGAACCGAGACATTTTGCAAATCAGTGCCCTAATCCTAGGGTTTTCGGAGGCAACCAACAACCTCCAAGACAACAAATAAGAGCTTTTTCCATCACTTCTACCGAAGTGAACCCCGACAACGAAGTGGTGACAGGTACGCTAGTTATTCATTCAAGAATAGAGAACGTACTTTTTAATTCGGGTTCTATGCATTCTTTTATATCTCGAATGTTTAGTAGAAAAATCCCAACACCACCACAAATCATGGAAGTAAAAATGTCGGTGAGGACGGAAAATGGGGCAATCATTGCATCCCATGAATATAAGTCCTCCCCTGTTATAGTATGTGGATTGAATTTCCTGGTAAACCTCATCATACTCCCTCTGGTGGAATTTAATGCAATTCTTGTCATGGATTATCTTTATTTATATAGAGCCAACATAAATTTTCAGGAGAGGGAAATCACACTCCATATGTAGAATATACCCCTGATTCTTTACATGTGTCAGGAGGAAGATGAATTTCCATTAGCTCCATCATCTCAATCATGGATATTACTACCTTATGGGAATGCGTATCTAGATCAAATGATTGAGTCCAAGAAAGAAACCATCCTTGAAAAAATTCCTATTGTGAGGGAATTCACTGAAGTTTTTCCCGAGGAACTGCCTGGTCTTCCTCCAAGAAGAGATGTTGAGTTCTCAATTGAACTTATAACTGGGGCGCTACCAATATCCAAGACTCCATATAGAATGGTTGTTGTTGTAACACCCCGAGATTTTATGAAAAATATTCTTTTAATTTCATTAATGTCTTGTGTTGTATGCTACACCAAGATTACAATGCGCAATACGCAACACCGTATTAACTTGCAGTATACACAACATTATTCTTGGATCGTGTTATACACAATTTTGATAATAGTTATTCTACGCAACATTGAGTATATATATATATATATATTCAATGTATAAATGAAATATGGTTGGATTCTGTTATATGAAACAACGAAGGATTCTTGCACAACATGCAACCCAGACTTGGCTTGCATTGCATGCAATCACGACCTTCCTTGATAGCGTGTGTTGTACGCAATACCGGGTTTTACTAAACAACGATAAATTATTATAATATTATTATGAACAAGCCATTATGAATAGTATTAGCTAAATTTTTAATTTTATAACATTATTATTCATCTTACACATTTTCTATAACATGGTATAAGAACAAAATAAATTTTTCAGGTAAAATAAGTATTTTCCAAAAAATACAGTTTTGCCACCTTTTGATGGCGCAACCACTTTAAATCTAGTTTTTGACATATTTATAAGTTCAATTTGACAAAATAAAATTATTATTTGGAATCATGAAATAAAAATTTACTTTGGATAAAATTTTCATATTATTCTGGTAACTTTCATATTTTGATGAATAGTAAAAACACGCTATATTTTAATTAAAAACAACTTTTTTCATCCCAATAATTTATATGGTTAAATTATCATATTTAATGGTTTTAAAGTATAAATAGAATATATTTTTACCATTTAATATAATTTATGTCATTAGCATTGATTTTACATTAAATTTGTAGGTTAAATCAATTCAATCTTTTGCAATGTTTTTAAGAAAAACTCGTTTTCTATCGACAACGAGATTAATTTTAATTTAATTTCTGAAACTTCTGTGTATTGAATTTGTAAAAATGGATTCCATATTTGGAATCAGTGGGTCCAAATTATGTTAATAAGCTACTTTTTTATTTTTGGGAATTATGAATAGTAACTATGGTAAATTTTATTTACCATAGTTAAAGATAAATCCTGTAATTAAGGGTAAATATAATATTATATAATTACCCTAACACATGCCAAAATCATATTGGATGGATAAAAGTAGACCCATATAACCTAACGGTTAGCTTAGATTCATTTTATGGACTTTGGACCCCGAAAATAATTTAATTATTATTAAAACCAAAGAAAGTGACAACATGTCAATCTCTTAAATCTTATAAGTATAATAATTTTAATTTAGTGATAAACATAATAAAACATCGAACATGAATAGTCTCCAGAAATATAATACAATTATATACATCATGATAATTTATTTAGAATTTTTAGGGATTAAATAATTATCATTAATGGTGATACATTAATGATACATAAATTATTTATTAAGTGAAAAATAAGTAATATAGTTTTTACTGAAATTCTTATATCCATTAAAAGGCCCAAAAACCTGACCAAAACTTATTGGTAGTTTATATATACACCGTAATCATAAAATTACCTAATATATAACCGTTTGGAGCCTTATAAAAGTGATTATGACACTTATATTATTTTATTTTAAATGATGCCAAAGTTGTCACCTTCATAATTTTATAAATATAACAATTTAAATATTTTGATTTTAAGATGATAAATTCGCGTAAAAGTATTATTGTGAAAGGAAATAGATATTTATTCATCAAAGGATTTTAATTTTAATTTTTATGCAACAAATAATTATATTAAATAATTATACAAAAATGTTGTAGTAATTATTTTATTAAGAGATAAACCAAATAAATGGTTTTAAAAATAATAAAATAAATATTATATGAAATATTTAATGTGATACACTAATTTTATAGAAACATATGACATTTTATGAATCTATTAATTCTTTTAGTTCGAACATATCTTCTGTATATATTTTATTTAAATTCAAATAAATGAATAGTGTCAAAATTGACACTATTGTTATTTTATAAAAATAATATATTATAAAATTGTTTAAAAATCACAAAAATATTTAAAAATTAAAAATTTGAATTTATATGGTATATAATTTTATAAAGTAACCAATTATGGAAAATTCACAACAAATAAGTAATTATTTGTTATAATTTAAAATTTATAATTTTATTACCACAAATAAACTTAAATAGATTAAATAAGGATAAATCAAAATGATAAGGTTTAAAATAAGATCCAAACATGTCTAAATTTGATTGTTTGATGATATTACAACCCTATCACATCTAATATTCGATTATGAGTCATTTTTGGCGGTTTTTATGTGGTGTTATATTTATTATAAATTAATATTTTTAAGAATTCCAAAGGTGCCCCTCTCCTCCCTTATAAAAGGGCACCTCCTCCTTCTCTTCCACACACCACTTTGAGACTTTAAGCTCGTCCGAACCCTGCCCAATTATATTCTCCACTTCCCTAGAAACATCCTAGAGGTCCTGGTATTCTTCAAAGACTAATTTTAGTTCCATAAGAGGACGTCTCAAAAAGGCGCTTCAAAGAAGAGGTAATGTTCGTTACAGATTCTTTCAACTTTATTTCTTTTTCTAATTATTATTATTTAGTTGTTTAAATATGAAGTAATAACATCAGTATCAATCATATAATGATATTTTATTACAATTATTAAACAACCCTATTTCACCATCTATCCATCCAACGGAAAATGAAATCATCGCGTGTCCGTACGTACAGAATACCGTCTCCACGGTGTGGTGTAATCTATTTTCCACCATCACGTTACTTGGATAGGTATAATGGTGTAAATAATGACTATATATGATTATTGTAAAATGATATTGATTCTTAAATAGTATACATACACTCCAATACAATTCCATGATCACATGAATGATATCATCGCTCATGCGTACGTACGGACTACCGTCTCCACGAACGCGATGAGATTCATTTTCCATGATTAACCATTCAAGAATGATTATTAAGTATATATAATTAATAATAATGAAATATATGGAATAATAATTCTATTGTATTTATGTATATATATTTATGTCATCTATTTAATTTCATTCAACTCAATAAGGAAAACTAAAATAGCTTTCCTGCGTACGTACGGACTTCCGTCTCAATGAACGGTGTATTTGTTTCTATTTATAAATATATTATATATATGTATATTCTGAATATATATTATATATAAATCATGTTTTATATTCTTGAATTAAGTAATCATGATCTATGTAATCATATGAATAATTACAAGTCAAAACACGGACGACAAATGAAACGATTTTAACCTAAATGCACTTTAACATGGAATTTACAAAAGAACGGGTCATATAAAGTCATAAGTGAACCATATATGATATCATAACAATGAATATAATTATTTAATAAGTAAATAAAATTATTTAAATCATTATACAGGAGGATCAGACACTTACGAAGCAAATCAGACCTAAGGTAAGGGATAATTGTGAAAATCACATTTTTATCCGAGATTGCTTATTCATAAGTATTTACTGGGGTTATTTCTATCATCCATGTCCATGTTTTATAAAAGTGTTTTCATGTATGTTTAAATACCTTTTTACCCATTTTTTAATTTTACTACATGGTTTGTAAGGAATATTTCTTGTGTTTACGTTACGAGATACTTTTTGAGTTTTCTGGAAATAGTACGAGAAGAATGTTTTTTTAACTTATACGGCACGAACTGATTTTTATGGTTTTATAAAGCCTTAATTTCATGAAGCTTACTCAATAATATTTAATGACTATTTAAAAAAAAAAAATTTTTCTTTTAAAATTGCACGACAGTTTTTGAAAAGAAAATGATTTTGAAGAAAAAATGATATTTTCCTCAAGAAATCATTTCAATTGTTTTATCAAAACCATTTTTCATCTAAGATAACATTATTTCATATGTGTATGTTTCAAGTTTCATGTCTCTATGATTGACATGGTTTCACTTTTCTTATTTTGAAATGATATCCATTTCTTTTAAGTGAATTATGTGATGATGGGATGATGTTTATGAAACCCATTTTATTTGTTGGGTTATTATGATTGATGTATGTTTATTTTGTGGCATAAGTAAGAATGATTTCATTATGAGATGGGTGGGACCTATATCTCCCTCCAATGAATTGGGTAAATATTTATATCTCATGAGATAGACATGGCTGGAACGGCAAGTTAAACCGGTTCAGTAATACAGGACTGGAATGAGGAGTGAACTCAATTCAGAAAGGGACTTTGTCCACTAAAATAGTCGTGGAAGCAATGCCTTGGATACTATGGAAATCATATCATGTGATTAATGGTTTCCACAATTACATGTTTTATTCCCATGCTATTTTATCATTCTTAATGTTTTTTTATGATCTATGCCTTACATACTTCCATGTTTTATGTCATTGCTCAGGTTTTTGATGTTTAAAGATTATGTTCATATTTTTAAGTTCAAATGTATATGGTATGTTTTATTTTATCAATGTTTACCCTTACCGAGAATTTGAGCTCACCCTTTTTATGTTTTCTTTTCCCCAGAATATAAATAAAGGTTTTAGGTAAGAAAAAAAGGGGAAGATCTTTATGGGAAATGTTGAAGATCTTTCACCACGATTAGAAGATTACGTTCCATGTTTCTAAAGACACTAAACTATTACGGTCCTTGTGTTTCTATTTTTGTTATGTATTAAGTATTCCTCTAAAGAAATGTAATGTACATTTACGTCATGTTTTGGGTCTCTATAGTTGGTATTAGAGGAATGGTTTAGTCAACCATTCGAAACTAGGTTGCGAAAACGTTAGTGAGATCCCTAGATATATTTCTAAGTTATGTCTAGGGATGCCCCTAAGGATAAGTATACATATAGGATATAGTCCTAGAACAATGGTAACGATCATAGAATTTAACCTATGATGTTAGATATTGAGGATACTCCCCCTTTACTATGTTGTTTTCCCTAGCATGATTTTTTCATCTCACACTATTCTTTTTGGGTTTTAGAAAATGGCTGGAAACAGGAAGATTCAAGATAATGGAGGATATGATAGACAATGGAATTATTTTCTTCATAATAAACCAAATGAAACGGGATCTGGAAGTCCAAAAATCGTTATTATGCCTAATCAGCAATCTCATAATATGATCAATAATCTCAACTTTGGTAAGTTTCACGACTCATATAATAAGAGAAAGATGGAGTTTCATGATGATCATAGAGGAAATAAAGTCAATTTCCCTCATGTAAATCATGTGGGAAGAGGCATCAGGGAGATTGGTTCAAAGGAACTGGAAGATGCTTTGGGTGTGGAAAATAAGGACACAAAGCCAGTAAGTGCAAAGGAAAAGGTTCAGTTAACACCATGGACAAGGATAATCGTATTGCTACAACATCAACAATGATTAGATGTTTTAAATGTGGAATTTATGGGAATTATGCAAACTAATTCCCTAATGGAAAATCTCATGAAGAGAATCAGCATGGTCATATGGGTAGTATTTATGTGGATGATGATGAGGAGACTACAAATGATATATGAGCTGAAGGAAGTGTTGAAGCTCAGTTAGTTAGTGGAATGATTGTATGTTTATTGAGAGTTGTGTTGTATAGTTAATGGTACTATGGAATAAAGAATCATCTAAGGATTGTTACACTATTGTTTTTCCTAAAAGTATTTGAAAGTATATGTTGAATGGTACCAGTAAACATGGATGGTTATTCAGATATTTTTGTAAAGTAGATGATATGCGCATAATGAAGGAATAAAAAGATTATGAGATGTTTGATTGAATAATGAGATCATGATTGATATAAGGACTAAGTGATATCATGGTTTCAGTATATATAATTTTGAGGATTTTGGTATGTGGAAAGTGTTAACTTTTAACTGTATTTATGTTTTCACTAATGTTCAATGGGTATTCATTTTTCAATAGAATACATGATCAAGGCCATCGAATGTTTGGAATGTGAAAAACAAGACATATATTATGATATATGGGGATGAAAGTTGGTATTAAATCTCTGGTAATCGTTTTCACTATATCATGAGAGTGGACTGCAGTATTATGGATAAGCCTAAAGATTGGAATGGATTATGTTAGACATAATTTAGTATTGTTTAATGATAGATGTTTTTTCGATATTATTGATGGGATGTTATAATAATATAGTTTTATAAAAAGGACAACCTACAGGACGAGCGACAGCCTATCGCGTCGGACAAGGCTGTGGGAATCGAACCCACAATCAAAGTGCGACTGGCCTTTATCGCCTACCACTGGCCTACAGGAAGTCCCTGGTTAGTAGAAACTAGTTTTATTTTATTAAGAGGTATGATATATGAAGTATAAGTTCATTTTTGAAACCATATACAATTAATCTAACCATAAGATGGACTTATAACTTTTTCTAAACTTTTGTATGAAAGAGATTGAATGACCCATAATTCTATCACATGATCTACTAACACATCACGAATAACAAATTCAACTTCATTTATTTAAGGGATGAAGTTGAAATTGTTCAATTCACGAACAACAGTGAGATTGTACCAAAATCATGTATGTATTTATTTTAATTCATCAACTTTAGGGAAATGATCTTGAAAACAAAAAATGTTGTCCTAGTTCCCTTATATCCGATGAATCAGATGGTACCTTAGGTCATCACAAATCTATATCTTTGTGATTGTTGGGTTTTTCATAGCCATGTTCTCTACCACTCTTCATCCGAACTTGATGGTTAAATTTTTCTTCCATATCCATACTTTCACCTATGATCTCCTACGTGGAAACCCAGTGATGAGTTAATTTGGGTAACCGTTACATTTCATACTTTAGTTTTTAAAGCCATGTTTTGGTATTACTTTTTACGATGTGGGTTTCTATTAAACAAACTTTCGATTAGTAAACCATTTATAACCCTGACGAATTTCGAGGGCGAAATTCATTTTAAGGGGGTAGAATGTAACACCCTGAGATTTTATGAAAAATATTATTTTTAATTTCATTAATGTCTTGTTTTGTATGCTACACCAAGATTACCTTGCGCTATACACAACACCATATTAGCTTGCTGTATACGCAGCACTATTTTTGGATCGTGTTACACACAATTTTGATAATAGTTATTCTAAGAAACATTGAGTATATATATATATATTCAATGTATAAATGAAATATGGTTGGATTATGTTATACGAAACAATGAAGGATTCTTGCACAACACGCAACCCTGACTTGTCTTGCATTACACAAAATAGCGAACTTCCTTGATAGCGTGTGTTGTACGCAATACCGGGTTTTACTAAACAACATTATATTATTATAATATTATTATGAACTAGCCGTTATGAATAGTATTAACTAAATTTTGAATTTTATAACATTATTATTCATCTTACACATTTTCTAGAACATGGTATAAGAACAAAATAAATTTTTCGGGTAAAATAAGTATTTTTCAAAAAATGCAGTTTTGCCACCTTTTGATGGCGCACCCACATTAAATATAGTTTTTGAGATTTTTATAAGTTCAATTTGACAAAATAAAATTCTTATTTGGAATCAATAAATAAAAATTTACTTTGGATAAAATTTTCATATTATTCTGGTAACTTTCATATTTTGTTGAATAGTAAAAACACGCTATATTTTAATTAAAAACAACTTTTTTCATCGCAATAATTTATATGGTTAAATTATAATATTGAATGGTTTTAAAGTATAAATATAATATATTTTTACCATTTAATATAATTTATGTCATTAGAATTGATTTTACATTAAATTCGTAGGTTAAATCAATTTAATCTTTTGCAATGTTTTAAAGGAAAACCCGTTTTCTTTCGACAACGAGATTAATTTTAATTCAATTTCTTCAACTTTTGTGTATTGAATTTGGAAGAATGGATTCAAAATATGGAATCAGTGGGTACAAATTATATTAACAAGATACTTTTTATTTTTGGGAATTATGAATAGTAACTACCGTAAATTTTATTTACCATAGTTAAAGGTAAATCGGGTAATTAAGGGTAAATATAATATTATAAAATTACCCTAACACTTGCCAAAATTTTATTGGATGGATAAAAGTAGACCCATATAACCTAAGGGTCTTATTTGATTCATTTTATGGACTTTTGACCATGAAAATTATTTAATTATTATTAAAACCAAAGAAAGTGACAACATGTCATTCTCTTAAATCTTATAAGTATAATAATTTTAATTTAGTGATAAACATCATAAAATATCGAAAATGAATAGTATCAAGAAAGATAATAAAATTATCTACATAATGATAATTTATTTAGAATTTTTAGGGATTAAATAATTGTCATTAATGGTGATACATTAATGATACAGAAATTATTTATTAAGTGAAAAATAAGTAATATAGTTTTTATTGAAATACTAATATCCATTAAAAGGCCCAAAAACCTGACCAAAACTTATTGGTAGTGTATATATACACCATAATAATCCAATTACCTAATATATATCCATTTTTAGCCTTATAAAATTGATTATGACAGTTATATTATTTTATTTTAAATGATGCCAAAGTTGTCACCTTCATAATTTAATAAATATAAAAATTTAAATATTGTGATTTTAAGATGATAAATTAGAGTAAATTTATTATTGGGAAATTTAATGGATTTATATTAATTATTGGATTTTAATTTTAATTTTTATGCAACAAATCAGTATATTAAATAATTATACAAAAATGTTGTAGTAATTATTTTATTAAGAGATAAACCAAATAAATGGTTTTAAAAATAATAAAATAAATATAATATGAACTATTTAATGTGATCCACTAATTTTATAGATACATATGACCTTTTATGAATCTATTAATTCTTATATATCGAACATATCTTCTGTATATATTTTATTTAAATTCAAATAAATGAATAGTGTCAAAATTGACACTATTGTTATTTTATAAAAATAACATATTATAAAATTGTTTAAAAATCACAAAAATATTTAAAAATTATAAATTTAAATTTATATGGTCTATAATGTTATAAAGTAACCCGTTAAGGAAAATTCACAACAAATAAGTAAATATTTTGTTATAATTTAAAATTTAGAATTTTATTACCATAAATAAACTTAAATATATTAAATAAGGATAAATCAAAATGATAAGGTTTAAAATAATATCCAAACATGTCTAAATTTGATTGGTTGATGATATTACAACCCTATCTCATCTAATATTCTAATATGAGTCATTTGTGGAGGTTTTTTAGTGGGGTTAGATTTATTATAAATTAATATTTTTAAGAATTCCAAAGGTGCCCCTCTCCTCCCTTATAAAAGGGCACCTCCTCCCTCTCTTCCACACACCACTTTGAGACTTAAGGCTTGGCCAAACCCTGCCCAATTCACTTATACACTTCCCTAGAAACATCCTAAAGGTCCTGGTCATCTTCAAAGACCAATTTTAGTGCCCTAAGAGGAGGTCTCAAAGAGGCGCTTCAAAGAAGAGGTAATGTTCGTTACCGATTATTTCAACTTTATTTCTTCTTCTACTTCTTCTTCTTTAGTTGTTTCATTATGAAGTAATAACATCAGTATCAATCATATACTGATATGTTATTATAAGTATTAAAAAACCCTATTTCACCATCTATCCATCCTACGGAAAATGAAATCATTATGTGTGCGTACGTACGGAATACCGTCTCCACGCCGTAGTGTAATCTATTTTCCACCATCACCTTACTTGGATGGGTATAATGGTGTAAATAATGACTATATATGATTATTGTAAAGTGATATTGATTCTAAAATAGTATACATACACTCCAATACAATTACACAATCATGGGAATGATATCATCGCTCGTGCGTATGTACGGACTACCGTCTCCACGAATGCGACGAGATTCATTTTCCATGATTAACCATTCAAGAATGATTATAAAGTATATATAATGAATAATAATGAAATATATGGAATAATAATGCTACTGGATTTATGTATATATATATGTATGTCATCTATTTAATTTCATTCAACTCAATAAGGAAACGAAAACAACGTTCATGCGTACGTATGGCCTACCGTCTCCATGAACGGGGTATTTCTTTCCATTTATCGATCTATTATATATATGTATATTCTGAATATATATTATATATAAATCATGTTTTATGTTCTGTAATTAATTAATCATGATCTAAGTAATCATATTAATAATTAAAAGTCAAAACACGGACGACAAATGAAACGATTTTAACCTAAATGCTCTTTAACATGGAATTTACAAAAGAACAGGTAATATAAAGTCATAAGTGAACCATATATGATATAATAAAAATGAATATGATTACGTAATAAGTCAATAACATTCTTTAAATAATTATACATGAGGTTCGGAAACTTACGAAACAAATCGGACCTAAGGTATGGGATAATTGTGAAAATCTCATTTTTATCCGAGATTGCTTATTTGTAAGTATTTACTGGGGTTATTTCTATCATCCATTTACATGTTTCATGAAAGTGATTTAGCATATGTTTAAAGACCTTTTTACCCATATTTGACTTTTACTACATTATATGTAAGGAATCTTTCTTGTGTTTACATTATGAGGTAATTTTTGTCTTTTTCGGAAAAAGTACGAGAAGAATGTTTTTTAACTTATACGGCACGGACGGATTTTTATGGTTTCATAAAGCCTTATTTTCATGAATCCTCCTCCAAAATATTTCATAACTATTTTCAAAAAAATCATTTTCTTTTAAAATTTCATGACATTTTTTGAAAAGAAAATGATTTTGAATAAAAAAGGATATTTTCTTCAAGAATTCATTTCAAGTGTTTTATCAAAACCATTTTTCATCTAAGATGACATTGTTTCATATGTGTATGTTTCATGTATCATGTCTCTATGATTTAAATGATTTCAATTTTCTTATTATGAAATGATATCCATTTCTTTTATGTGAATTATGTGATGATGGGATGATGTTTATGAAACCCATTTTATTCCTTGGGTTATTATGAATGATGTATGTTTATTTTGTGGTACAAGTAAGAATGATTTCATTATGAGATGGGTGGGACCTATATCTCCCTCCAATGCATTGGGTAAAGATTTATATCTCATGAGATAGACATGGCTGGAATGAATAGTTAAACCGGTTCAGTAATACAGGACTGGAATGAGGAGTGAACTTGATTCCGAAAGGGACTTTGTCCACTAAGATGGTCTTGGAAGCAATGCCTTGGCTACTATGGAAATCATATACCTTTCTTAATGGTTTCCACAATTACATGTTTTATTCCCATGCTATTTTATCATTATTAATGTTTATTTATGATCTATGCCTTACGTACTTCCATGTTTTATGTCATTGCTCAAGCTTTTAATGTTTAAACATTATGTTCATGTTTTTAAGTTCAAATGTATATGGTATGTTTTATTTTATACATTCTTACCCTTACTGAGCATTTGATATCACCCTTTTTATGTTTTCTTTTCCCCAGGATATAAAGAATGGTTTTAGGTAAAGAAAAAAATGGGAAGATTTTTATGGGAGATGTTGAAGATCTTTCACCACGATTAGAAGATTACGTTCCAAGTTTCCAAAGACACTAAACTATTACGGTCCTTGTGTGTCTGTTTTTGTTATGTATTAAGTATTCCGCTAAAGTAATGTAATGTCCATGTACGTCAAGATTTGGGTCTCTAAAGTTGTAGAGCTTAATGAGATGAAGAAACAACTACATGAGAATCTAGCTAAAGGGTTTATATGCCCAAGTGCTTCACCATGGGGTGCACCAGTCCTCTTTGTCAAGAAGAATGATGGGTCAATGTGGCTTTGCATAGATTATCGTGAACTTAACAAAATCACGATAAAGAACAAGTATCCTCTCCCAAGAATCGATGACTTGTTTGATCGGCTGCGTGGAGCACAATACTTCTCCAAGGGGGATTTGTGGTTAGGATATTATCATGTAAGGGTGAAGAAGGAAGATGTCCCCAAGACTACTTTTCGTACAAGGTATGGGAACTTTGAAATCATAGTAATTCCTTTCAGACTCACCAATTCTCCAGTAATATTAATGGACTTAATGAATAGATTCTTTAAGGATTCCCTTGACAAATTTGTGGTAGTATTTATAAATGATATTCTAATATACTCTAAAACCAAGGAGGATCATGAGGAGCATTTAAAAATTGTACTAGAGACTTTGCACAAGGAGAAGATATATGAAAAGTACAGCAAGTGTGAGTTCTAGTTGAAGGAGGTCTCATTCTTGGGCCATATCATCACAAGCAATGGGATATCTGTGGACCCCTCCAAAATAGATGCAATTGAGGGATGGCCGAGGCCAACATTGGTAACAGATATCCATAGCTTCTTGAGGTTAGTTGGATATTATCGAAGATTTGTGAGAAATTTATCATGATATTACAACCCTCTAACCATGATAACTCGAAAGGGAGTAATGTATTCCTGGAGTGATTAATGTGAAGAAAGCTTCATGGAGTTGAAAAGGAGGCTTACCACTGCACCCGTGCTCACTTTACCAACAAGTGGGGAGCTTTTTGTGGTATTCAGTGATGCTTCGAAGAAGGGTGTAGGATGTGTGATGATGCAGAATGATAAAGTGATATCCAATTCCTCAAAGCAGTTGAAAATCTATGAGAGAAACTATACAACACATGATCTGGAGTTGGCGGCTCTGATATTTGCCTTGAAAATCTGGCGGCATTATATCTATGGAGAGAAATGTGAGATATATACGGACCACAAGAGTCTTAAATATATATTCACACAAAAAGAGCATAATATGAACAAGAGAATATGGATAGAGCTCATCAAGGATTATGACTGTTCAATACATTACCACCCTGGGAAAGCGAACAAGGTGGAAGATGCCCTAAGAAGAAAGGATCCAATGAATCTATCAATTATGAGAATTGAGAAGGATCCAATCTTCTTAGACTTGATGAAGTTGGAAATGGGAATCATAGAGAAGGGAACATCATAAATCCTTTCACAAATGATTTCTCAACCGTATCTTTTTGAAAAGATAAAGGATTCTCAAAATGATGATGTGGGAATTCATGAAAAAGTGGAAGCTATCAAAAAGGGGAAATCTTCGGAGTTTAATGTTAATGATGAAGTTATTGTGCGGTTTGGGAAAAGACTATGTGTTCCATCATGTTCAGAGCTGAAGAAGGAACTTTTGGATGACGAACACAGTTCAAATTTCTCTATTCAGCCATGGAGCACAAAGATGTATCGAGATCTCCGAGAAAACTTTTGGTGGGACAATATGAAGGAGGAGATCACTGAATATACATCAAAGTGCCTGGTGTGTCATGAAGTGAAGGCAGAGAGGAAGAAGTCTAAGGGGATGATGCAACCATTGCCCATACCATAATAGAAATGGGAGAACATCACCATGGACTTCGTCACTGGACTTCCGAGGACATCCAAAGGCAACAATGCAATATGGGTTGTTGTGGATCATCTTACAAAGACTGCACACTTCATTGCTATTCGGGAGGATATTTCATTGGATCAAATGGCACAGATATATATCAGGGAAGAGGTAAGGTTGCATAGAGTACCACTATCTATTGTGTCTGAACGAGATCCAAGATTCATCTCTAAGTTTTGGAAGAGTCTTTAACATGCTCTGAATACTGAACTGAACTTCAGTACGACCAATCATCCTCAAATTGAAGGCCAATATGAGCAGACTATACAAACACTTGAGGATATCTTGAGAGCGTGCTCAATGGACTTTATAAGAGAATGGGATCAACATCTTCCTCTGGTTGAGTTCTCTTATAATAATAGTTTTCACTCAACCATCCAAATGGCACCATAAGAAGCCCTGTATGGGAAAAGGGGAAGAACACAGGCATGTTGGGATGAGGTCGGTGAACGTAAGCTACTTGGACCAGAAATGGTTGAGGAAATGGTGGAGAAGGTAAAAACCATTCAGCAGCATATCAAGGAAGCTCGGAGCCGACAGAATAGTTATGAAGATAATCGTCGATGAGACCATGAGTTTAAAGTTGGAGACATGGTTTTTCTATGCATATCTCTGTTGAAGAAGGTCATGAGGTTTGGAAAGAAAGGTAAGTTAAGTCCAAGGTACATCCACCCCTTCGTGATTCTTGATCATGTCGGGGCTGTGTCCTATCGACTAGAACTTCCACCTACTATGAACAAATTACATGATGTCTTTCATATATCCGTCCTAAGAAAGTACATACCAGACCCTTCACATGTACTCTCTTCTGAAGTGGTACAATTGGAATATGATCATTCTTATGAGGAGAAACCAGTAAAGATCTTAGATCGTAGAGAAAAAGATCTACAAAATAATACAATGCCCCTTGTCAAGGTGTTGTGGAGAAACCACAAGTTTGAAAAGGAAACTTGGGAATCAGAGGATATGATGAAGCTGAGTTACCCACATTTGTTTTAGTGTGGAAAAAGGAAAATTTTGAGGGCGAAATTTCTTAAGGGGGTAATATTGTAACGACCCAAAGTTTCATTAATGGAAAATCCCTCTCGATATTATTAATTGTCTCTTTATATAAATTTTTTTTATAATATTTCAACTTCTTTGTTTTTATGTTAATATTTTTGACGGTTACTAATATAGCTGTTGAACAGTGATCACATGATTAGTATAAATATAAGACTTTAACAAATCCAATTTACTCAGGCAGAAGAAGCGATGGCCTTGTGCAGTAGAATTTCCCCATACGAAGCCCATTTTTCAGAGCTCGGAAAAGAGGTGTTATCCTTGGGCTTCGCTCTTGACCATGCCCAAGCTGAGCTTCATTATGTCAAGCTCGAACATGACCGTCTACGGGAAAAGTGGATGTTGATTGAAATTACCACTCGAGCGATGTTATCCGAGCCACCCCAAGAGTCTGTCACCATCGCACACCTTACCATTAGGTCTTATGCAGCTATTTTAAGGGGTTATGTAACAATTAAGTAGTACTATGTTCATGTACATTATTTTTGTATAATGAATATTCATTTTTGATACATTGTAAATAGTTTTTAAAGTACAAATGGTGTTTTTAGTTATTATTTAATTAAGAAATCTATTTTATTAAATTAAGGGATATTTTAATTAAATAATATTTTAATAAAATAATAATAATATTATTAAATTAATTTTTATTAAATATAAATGATATCATAATTTTATGAATGCAATTATAATTTTTATTAATGTTTAAAAGCAATTTCTATCAAAACCCGTGAATTTTCGATAAATGTCAGTTTTTATTGTAAAACTAAAAATTAACATATTTAAAAAATTATTTGGATAAAATAAATGTCATTTTTGGAATCAGGACTTCAAAATTATCCAACAGTGAATTTTTCAAATTTTTTTGAGACAGTCAAATTTTTGGGTAAAAATTATATACCGTTTAAATATATAATGTGTTTTATGACATCATAATGACCCAATAGTGGTGTAATAAAATACTATAATCGTTATTTTCAGCCAATATATGTTTTATAATTAAAATAATCTGATTTTGGGTTTGTTTGACTTACTTTTCAAAGCATTAATGGACCCTCAAGACTTATTCAACACTTTTCCGTTTGAAATTAATTTCCATTGGAGTGTGACTCACCTCTTCATAAGAAACCTTATTATTTTAAGAAGATCGGACTTTGGAATTATAAAATATTTATTTCCTCTCCCCTTTACGAAAAACCACTGGAAAAAACCATGGGATGGTTTGTGGTTTGGATTAATTTAATGTAAGGGGACCCAAACCTAAATAATAAAGAATTCCATCACCTTTCCTATATAAACCCACCCAAGCTCCCACTTCCTCCACATTCGAAGCACTTGTAGTTCATCCAACCTCTTCCATACTCTTTCTATAATCCTTCCACGGTTCCCCAATCACCCATGAAGCCTCTCACAAGCCTCTCTCTAGCCTTTGGAAGCACACTTCCAAGTAAGGGTTTTTTCTTCCTTTCTCATTTTTGTCCAATATTCTTTAAGTTATTTTTCCCTTTTAATTTCAATTATAAATGTAGGGGTATGGTTTCACACCTCCCTCACACTGCCCTATTTATGTTTGAATGATGGGAGACCCTTTCTCTCTCATTAAAATCCTCCCATGTACACCCGTTACTATGCCGAAATTCCGAAAGGAACTTCTCTCTCCTCTTTTACATTCAAGAAATACTTTTGAATCATGAATCTAAATTCCATTACAATTGTTGGGACATGTATCTATATGACCTCCTTACTGTTCATTACATGTAAATATGATTATTAACCCCTTTCTCTCTCATTAACCATTTTTATGAATTCTTATGTCACGCTGTTACGCTGCCGAAATCGCACCGATTTTCTAAGACAATGTCATTGTGTAGTGAATACCATGCCCATTTCTCCATCAAGGGCATTAAACTTTATGCACATTTAATTATTGATTGTAAAGTTTCTTGTATGAATTCCACATTCCTTTATCGTTGAATAAATGATTATGTTTTATCAATCTAGGTTTTATAATCTATGTGGCACACTTATGCGTGAAATGAAATGTTTAAGAAGGGTGTGCCCTTAGAGGGCTCCAATGCATTTGGTAAAGTATAGTATCATGATACTTCATGTGCAATGAGTGTTTACTCATGATAATTCAAGTGCAATGAGGGTTTACTCATTCTTTATGTGCAATGAGGATTTACTCATTCTCCATGTGCAACGAGCCTTGGCTCATGCTAATTCCATGTTAAGTGTTGTTGCAACATTTCCATGTTATGATTATCATGCCTTTATGTTCATTTTTATTTTATGATATATTGATATGACTATTGTCTAACATGTATTTTACTCCTCATGTTATTACATGTGTACTCCCTTACTGGGCTTTATAGCTCACCCTTTTCTTATGCATGTCCTCAGGTTATCCCATGCAATGCTAAGTACGAGGGAATGTAGTGGTCAAGTAAAGGAAGTTTTCAATAAAGATGTTTTATTTTCATGTAATAGGTTTTTATGTAATGATACTAAGCCCCCAAGACACAAAACCTCTCGATATTATTTGTTGTATCAAGTGACGATTTATGTAATAAATCATGTCTAAGTTGTAATAAAAAGAAGGGTTGTCATAAACCAACTCCATGTCATAATATAATATAAATAAAACCAAATACATCCACAAATTCATGTATAAAAATATCAGATATTGATAAATGGCTACATATAAAAACCCAAATGGATAGTTAAGGGTGAAACAGAGCAACAATCCAATGGTCTATTCTCGTAACATCTATCTTGGTCCACATAAACTACAGTGATACCAAAAAAACATTAATATATATAGGGTGAGACTTCAAGCATACTAAGTTGGGTGATACCAATGTCTCTCATGCACATGTCAAAGAAGTATAATAAATCACAAGTGAGAATATAATACAACTAATAGAACATAAACATGATAACTGACTAACATCATCCACGCTATTGAACACTCACAAAAAAAATCCATTAATAATAACATAATACAAAAAAAAATCAATGATAGGGTGCCCCAAAATGCATTCCCACTATTTTTTTTACGCACAAACCTCAACATTGTTCACCATAATACTTACATATCTTCCAAATCACATCATTCTTAGAACCCCATATTGAATTTCCCATCACTTAACATCACTCCAAAGGAATCATAGGCCATCAGATCACATATTTTCTGAATTCACATGGTCCATCACATCACAACCATAACCGAGATACTAGGGTATTGTGAATGTGAATGAGATCAACCTCACGACCCATAAATCTGTGATTTATCCCCATTATAATCCATATAATCACATATCATCTCATCAGACAATTCCCAATGAGTCCTAGTACATCACATGACATTACCACTCTAAAAAATAATTTTGAATTCTGGATATCATTGGTCACAGAGTTCTATGAATCCAAACACAAAGTGATGGAATGAATGAGTTTACATCCATCCATCCTAATCAGTAGAATAATAATAAAGCACCCTCAAAATATTGGTTTTCAACACTTTTTTCATTATGCAATTGGGGGTGCATATAGAAAATCATATGTAATATACGTTTTATATATATTCACACACAATACCAAATAATGAGTTCAAAAAAACACTAACAATGTCATAACATCACCACCCAAATTTGTAACACCCAAACATTCGCTACCACCACTAAATTCAAAAAAACCAGACAATATGAAACAACAAAATTTTCACTATTTCATTTTAAATTTTTTAAATTGTTAGTTTTAACATTACTATCAAATTTTATTATACAATCCACTAATTTAATTATTTATATGACAATGCTTATCTCCATCACACAATTTCAGGATTTATTATATTTGATTAAATATAATACAACCTTGTAGACTGATAAGTCTAGTTTCATTAGAAATTAGGTACTTTAAAAAACAACATTAAACTGGGTACAAATTTACATTATTTAAACCATCCTTAACAAGATCATATTATTCAATTGTATGTAAAACTATATGGGATAACAATGGGACATACATAAGAAAGGGGTGAACTATAAATAACGCTAAGGGAATAAAAATGGAATCACCTAAATAAAGCAATAAATGAAAGAAAATAGTAATATCAATGATAAATAAAAGGGACTTGGATCATAAATAAGAAAAATGAAGAATTATATTTCCTGATAATAACAACTAAACATGGGAAATGTTGCAACGACTTTAAACATGGAATCATAAAAATTGTTCAATGATAAATACTGATACATCAATATGTATAAAGTATAGTGATGGATTATGGTCACTCCATAATCCCTTCCTTAATGTCTCGATAGACTACAACATTACCCAATGCATTCAAGTGATATATAATTATGGGCACACCCATAGCCTTCATTTCATTCACATGAATAACTTTTCCACATAAATCATAATAAAATTGAATCATTTATCATAACATTTCAATACTTGATTAGGGATTTTGGAATAAATTATTTTTGGTCCCCAATATAAATAGTATATTTGAATATAGTTAAACACCCATGATTAGAAAGGGTAATGTGTATTCACTATATGTTTTTTTGGAAAAGGAAATATTGCGATGAATTTTGGATAGCATTACAATGTTGCATAAAGCATAAGAAAACGGCTTGATCACGGAGAAATGGACATCTCATAATTTTTAAATCAAATGCACTATATTGGGGAATGTAAAAACCAATCCCAAGACTATTAATTATTTATATAATTCACAATATAATTACCATTTTTGAATTAATAGGAGAAATAAAGGATCCATAAGTAAATTTCAACATGGTAATAAGAGTATATAATGGGTTATCGATGAAATAAAGGGCGTGAAATGGGTCTTTCATTATTTATACATAATATTTAAATTTAGGGGGGGTGGGTGAGAAAAAACATATTCCAAGATTAAAAAATTTAAATATAGAGGTATAACATAATAAAGATTCTTGAATAACACTGGAAGATCCCATAGTTTGAGAGTGTAATTCCAAATAATTGTCAATGTATTATTGAGACCTTGGGGGATCTATGTTAGAACTCTTGAGAGGGGACCAAGGAGTAATAAAATTCCCAATTTTTTTTAGTGTAGATAAATGGGATATTTGGTGGGTTTATTTTGGAAAAGAAATTAGAGTAGATTAATATTTATGAAACATATGGCTTGAATAATATATAATAATGTAATCAAACCAACAAACCATCCCATTGTTTACAATTATAATTTCTTCAAATTAGGTTTGATTTTAATAATTTTATTAGAACATGGTCAGAGAATATTAAAATATTTCCATTTCTCATGTGGAAGTGATTCATGTCCATACCGAAATGATTTTAAATCCCTTATATGTATTATAGTTTCTATAGGATACATAAATGCTTAATAAATTAATAATTTAAACATAAAAACACATTATTATATTGGATAATAATATATTTTGTTGTTAATAAAATTTATAGAAATTATTAAAATCCTATTTTTGTGTTAATATGTCATAAAACACACCTTATATTTATACCATATAAACTCTTTAACTAAAAATTCAACTATTTGAGAAAATAATAAAAAATTCACCATTGTATAATTTAATTTTAATGATTCCAAAAATAATATTTATTTTATAAATATTATTTTATAACTATAAGAATTTTCACTTTCAATATAAATATCTATATTTATTGAGAAATGCTATGTTTTTTGTCAATTATAGTTTTCAGACCCTTATTAAAATTACATTTCACTTTATAAAAAATTTATAATCATTTATATTTTATAAAAATCATTTAATAATAATATATTTCTAAAAAAATTATTTTTTTTAATAATAAATTAACTCATCAAAATAAATTTCTAAATGGAATTTATTTTGTATAAAAAATAATATCTGTGTTTTATTGTATAAAAATAATTTCTAAAGATATAATAATAGGATGAAAAATTATGAACTATTATATGTAATATATGTATTAATATTATTAGGATCTTGATACAGACACAATTATTAAATCAAAAAATTCCCTATGTGTAAGGTTGGACACGCTGATACTTTTATGGGGCGGTTCAGCATATGTGGTTTATGTCATGATCTTGATGATCTCAAACTTCTCTTATAAATAGTTTCTATTGAGATTATGTTTTGGGATCACGCAAAGAGATCGGTAAAAGGAATTTCCTAGTCATGATATCTCTTGAATAAACTCTTATATATTGGATTTATAGGGTAAAATAACAATTTTCGAGGTCATCACATCCTTTTTCCGTGTCAATTGGAATTTTTTTGAAACCATATATTTATACTAATCATATGATAATTATTCATCGGTGATATTATCAACCGTTATTAAAATTAATGGTCATTTAAATCCAATAATATATAAAAAACCCAAAAATTGAACATGTTTTCAATATCCATAATATATAATAATTCAGGTAATTAAATTAATTCTGAATTTATTGTATTGATGTTAAATTCCTTACAATAATCCCACTTTAATAAATTTCACCATTGTAGTTTTCAAATCATACACTAAAAGAGATGATGTAATATATGTTTCATCAATTCCTTTGGTTCCCATATCATTTCATCAGAATTTTTGTTTCTCTATTGCACTTTGTTACAGTTAATTGTCTTATTTAATATATATTATTCACTATGATATAATATCATCCTACTATTTTATTAAAATGAGAGATCATTCACCAACGGTTCCACCTATAGAATGAGAACATGTGATGTGTCTTGTATGTATTTACTCAATACATATAAATATAACACATAATGTTCTCCAGATTGGTAATGTGGGAGTCCTATTTTATATGTCACCGCTTTGATGCAATCGATGATCTCAATTGGACTAAGGTATAATAAGATTATCTTCCACTTATTCCAAAATCATAGAAATTTATTCCATAGAGATATGTAGAAAAATACCATTAATGCATTCTCAAACTCAAGGCCTCACTGATAGTTGTTAGTACATATCTTTTGTTCACTCTGAGCATCCATGATGTGGCAAGGAATGGTCTTCCCCTTTATACCTACTCCCTAGACCATTTCAGGACCAAGCAGTTTTCATTCCCCAACGTTATCCCAATATATTGGTTCATTACACGTCTTCCAAGAAAGGTATTGATAGGGGTAATTTTGGTGATTTAGTGGAAACTGTTATGGTTTGAGAACTCAACATGAGGAATATTTTGTATCCCATTTTCCTCTAAATTTAATTGAGAATGCTATCAATATGTCCTACAGCTTCTGGATAGTCCACTCAGATTGTACATCTATTTTACTGTGATAAGACATGGTAATTTTCATCTTATTATTTATAATATGTTGCATACACTTATAGAACATTGTGGTAAATATTATGTATTGATAAGATAAAATGGATAATATAGTTCCATGTAGAATTGATACTTATCTAATGTATATCCTTTCAAATTTATCAATTTTTAATTCCTCTCACATTTCAATAATGTTAAGACTGTTTATAAGATGATCGACCATAACCCATATGTCATTATGTCTACTTAATTTCTTTTGAAATCTAGTGAAAAATTCCATGTATTGTTTCCCATTTCAATTTAGGTATGGGAAATGGTTTCATCATTCCCATTGATTTTTTCCTTTCTTTATTCACTTGTTAACATATAGTAAATCTTGATGTACATTCTATGATACCCTTCTTCATATTTTCCCACCAATATTTCTTTTTAAGATCAGGATACATATTTGTTCTCCTTGGAAAGATCATGATTTTCTATCTATGTTAATTATCAAATAGACCCTTAAATAACATTTGACTTGATTATGTGCATCGAATTTAACAAAATATCACACGAAATTATGTGTTAACATTGGACCCCAAGGATTATCATTTTCATATATCTTCCACTTTCTTCTAAATTACCACATCAGCTATTTTAGAATTCATTATCTTATCCAAAAATGATGGTTGTGAAATAATTTGTAAAAGTATTGATGATATTCCTTCCTTATGAATCCCATGAATATTATTTTTAAGAAGAATAGGATTAGGTCCTTATCAATTATTATCAATGATAACATTATTGGATCATTTCAACATATAACTTCTAAAACATTATTCATCTTCCTATGATGGTAGTAGATTAAGCAGTCACGGTCGTTGATCATCACTATCCATTTTCATTGGACATATTCATCTCTTTCTATGTAAATATATATAGTAATATCTTATTGTATATATATATATATATCACACTTCTCACCAACTATATAATTCTTCCATATATTCATAGAGTATAACATTGTATCCAACTATAGATCATTTTTGAGTAGTTTTATTCATGAAAGATAAATTTAATTTAATAATAGGATATCAATTATTCATTATGAAATTACCCACAACCAGTTCACTTATTCGGTGCATCGTTTTACACCACCAAATGTTCATCACTTACTTGTAGTGTAGGTATAGGTGTAATGATAATACTACTGTTAAGATCGTTGAATAACTCGTGAATTTTTTTCTGGAAAATTTGACTCCCTTCTTACTTATATTGGTTATATGTTTTTAAAATTGTGGGAAATTTATCTCAAATCAATTATAGTACCCAGATAATAGAAGTAAACTGCATATTTCGATCACAGATGTTGACCTCAAAAATTGTTCAATTAATTTTGTATTTGAATGTTCCAGAGATATCCTATTTAATTTGATAATATCTACAAAAAATGAAACATACATCAACCATAACCAAAATTTGATGGAATTTTCATAATGATTCTCTATTTTTATGTCTTCATAAATGAGCTTAAATTCTCCTCATTCAGTTACATTTTTTGGAGTAGATTTTAATTTCGTCTATAAATACTACAAAAAGTTTTTAAGGAAATTTCTAATGAAACAATTTATCAAATATCTAATGATTATTAGAGAATTATTGAGTATTATTGGAAATAATATAAAATCTAACTACCCATACAATGCATTGAATGGGGTCTTGGGGATATCCTCCTTCTCCACCCTTACATGAAAATACACAAACTGAAGAACCTCCGTGGGGAAGTGTGGGGATATACATAAATGATAAAACAAGCCATCAATTCATGGAATTAGATACTTAGTCTTTATCATCATCTTGTTTATCTATTTACAATCAACTAAATGGTGTATTATTGCATCCACGTTTTTTAAAAAGAGGTTAGGTGCACCTCATAGTGATGCACTATGGCATATGAACCCTTTTTCAGAATTTTTTTTGTTATTTCCAAATATACCCAAGTTCCACAACAACCATTCTACATAAACTCGCACATAATTGTAACACCACTTGTATATGTTCTATTGGAAATTAAACTTCCCATCTATGAGAAAAACCAAGAAAGTATTCAAGAAACACATTAGTTTATTCACTAACAACAAGGATGTCTTCAAGGATGATATTTTCCTTGGACTCCATAATTTCATTGATTAAATCTTGATAGAAGGAAAATTATATCAATTCTAGAGATGTTTGGGATAAAAAAGATTCATCCTCCTCCTTGTACTTCAATATAATTCTGGCATGATTCCAAAAATCGAGTGTGATTTTTATCTCATGAAAATTTATGTTGGATTTATATAAATACATCCATTACAAGAGTAGAATTTCATCAAATTCAACTAAAGGGGGTATCAAAAGATTCACTGGTAATTTCATCCCACAAATTTTGATAGTGGATGAGTTTTATACATAGTATGCAATAATTAACCGATTTTTTCACTGAAAACACATAATCCATTCTTTGTGGTGGTGTTTTAATAGTTCCACAAAAATGTGTAATATGAAAGAATGTGTAGAAATATGGATGATAACCTACATTTTACATATTAGATTCTGAATATAACAATTTAATTCATACAAAATACAATTAAGGATGATTATTTTCAAACTACTAAACACATAAATAGGAATAAAATGGTATTAATGGAATAACATAAAAATGGCACGAAATTAATTAATTAATGTCATATAGGCTCCAATATAAGTTTTACGAGGTCTAATTTATAACATATAAGATTATTGTTACCTTAAAAATGTTTTGTAATGAAATTGTTATGATAACAAATCACATCCCCTAGTAGTATCAAAATAGGTGTGAAGAAGGTCCCATTGTTGTGAACCAGTTTGCAATCCAGTCTACCCCAATGTGGTATTTTTTGTTTTTATACATAGGTAAAAATTAGCCAGATCCAAATCCACTTTTACTATGCCAAAATGGATGTATTTGCATGAAAATTACTTACTCTCAACATTAAAATATTTGGGTATGTATTATTATGTTTAGTATTATCAGTAAGTATTTCTCTCTAGGCTACTAGTCATAATAAAAAAAAATATAAACATTTCATTCAAACCAACAATAATAAGGCTTCTACTTGTTACACTTTATGTTTAGATTTATTAAATTATAATACATATAATACCACCTGAATGATTGATACATATATTTTATTTTTTCAATTAGGATCTTTACATAAGAAAATAAACCTGGGTATGCATCACCATTTTTGAAAACATCCACAAAATGATCATATAATTCAATCATACAAAAAACTACATGGGATAACATGGGGACATATATAAGAGTGGGATGAGCTATAAATCCAACAATGTGAATAAACATTTATTAAAATGAAAAAAGTTATACATAAAAAAATGGGAATATAAACGAGACATAAAAGGGTTGATAATCACAAACACAAATAACGTGGCATGAAACAACAAGATAACATAATGAATACATGGGAAATGTGGAAATAACATTAAACATGGAATTATAGACATAGTTCAGTGATAAATACCAATACATTATGATGAAAAAATTATTTTGATTTATTATTTTCACTCCCAAATCAATTTAATTACATCTCGTGATACTAAAACATTACCAAATGCAATTGGGTGCTATATAATTATGGGATCACCTGCCATATTTATTTCATTCACATGTATATGTGTTCCAAATAGATCATAAAACATGGAATTGTTTACCATAGAATTTTATTACATGATAAAGCTGGGTGGAATAAATACATGAAAAACCCCAATGAAATATTTTTATGTAAAAAAGTGAAATTAATTGATATTAAATGGGTACAATTATTCTTTTCAAATTATTTTGGCATTGAAACAGCAGTGAAATTTTTACCGCATTAAATTTCTACTTAATGATTAATAAAATGGATTGTTGAGAGAAAAATGGGTCTCTAATTATTTAAAATTAAAATAAACACTAATAGGGACATGTAAAAATATATCCCAATGTTAGAATTATAAATAAAGTTCAAAAGATAATAAAGAAACTTGAATAAAGAGGATATTGAAAGGATCAATTACCATGTTTCGACATGGTAACAAGTGTACATAAAGGGTCATGGAAAGGATTAAGGATGTTAAATGGGTATCTAATTATGTATACCTCAAATATATTGCAACGAGGATAAGAATAACATATACCATCATTAAAAATGGAAATTATGGGGAATAACATAAATGTGGTGCTTCGTAATAATGGATAATGAGAGATCCCTTACATTAAGACTGTGATAAAAATGATTGGGAGGGGATTATTGATTGAATTAAGTAACCTTGGTAGTAATATAGAGAGGGTAAAGAAGATTATGTATGTTCTATAATTTTTTGAGTGAAGATAAATGGGATGTTAGGTGTGTTTATATTGGATAGAAGAATGGATTTCCTTATAATTTCTCAATCATTGGTTTTGGAGACAATATAAAAAATTTATCAAAAAAACAATCTAACTCATTGGTTTTTCACATGGATTCTTTAAAAGGGGATTATTTTTTATTATTATATTTTACAATGGGAGTTATTTATTATAATATTTCTCTTTCTGATGTGTAAGTGATTCATTCCTTTAATGAATTTTTTTAATATGTTAAAATATATTATATGTTTTGGAAGAATCATTATGGGTTTATAGAATTAAAAAATATATATAATAATATTATATTAAAGGGTAAGAATGTAATTTTTCTAGAATAACATTTATTGCATTTATGACATCATTTTGGATGATTATTATATCAAAATAAATGTCATCTATTTATACTATATTTGACTTATAACTGAAAATTCAACTCTCTCAAAAAATTATATAAAATAAAAAATTGGATAATTTTAACATGTTCATTAAAAGAAAATATTTATTGAACAAAAGAAATTTTCTAATTTTTTTTAATTTTCACAGTTAAAATAAGAATCTACATTTACTAAAAAATTTTCAGTTTTTTATTATAACTGATTTGGGTCACTTATAAACAATACATTTAACTTCAAAAAAATTAAATAATAAATTATATATAGTAAAACTAATTGAATAATAGTATTTTATTATAATATAATTTATTTCAAAAATCTATTAATTCATTAAATAAATTTGAATACTACGAAAAAAATAATGATTATGTTTTATTGTAACAAAATCATTGATAAATTAACAATTAAAAAATCAATATTTATTCATTATTCAATTTAATATATAAATTAATAATATTAGGGTCATTATAAATTTCCCATTATTACAATAGTAAATATCATATGGGTAATGTTGGCGGTAAGGATTCTTTATTAGGGTGGTTTGACTTATATGGTTTGGGTCGTGATATGATGTGCTTCATCATGCCCCATATAATATATTTATCTTGTGCTTATTTCATTGGATCATATCATGTAAATAGTCAAGGGGAAATATAATTGATGTAATCTCCCTCAAAATCATTGATAAATGGACTTCATTGGGTTTGATCCTACTTGTTGAGGCCTTCAATTCCCATGTCTGAGTTAATTTTATTTGTCAAAACCCTATATTTATACTAGTTAAATGATCACTATTGAATGAATAAATTATCCAAGGATATGATAATGAATTGAATTTTAAATCATATATGATTTAATGAAACCATATTAGTGATTATGTTTTATGTATCCATAATATTTCACAATGTATTTAGTTAAATTGTGGGGGGAATTTTATTTATAAATGTACAGTTTGTTATAATTTAGCCCATTTAATTTGAAATTAAAAATAAATTATAATTCCCCATAGTTCCCATTATTACTGGTTTATTAATTTACAATTCAACCCATTCCACTCAAATTAATTATTATCCAAAAAATTCTAATAATACCCTGGAATCTAACACAACACAACACATTGAACAATAAAAAAACCCATCATTATTTTCAATTCATTTAGCCCCACATAATGACCTTTCAGTCCCAAATATACTATATTCATTTCTAAACTCAAATCATGACCATTTTCCACAAACTTGCCACATCAGTATCCCATATTAGGGTCACATCACAACACATCACAAATATAAATCACAACCCTATAACAAATTTACACCAAAACCACATCAGTTAGAAATCACCACCCCACAAAAAGGTCAAAGACAATAACAAATAACCCTTATTCAATAGTTTATTTGTGGAGGTTATTGTTACCATTGTATTATGAATCATTTTAAAATATATATATAATATAGTAGCAGTTTTATTATACTGCTACTATATTTTTATATTTTAGCAATTTTTTTGATGTTTAATTAAAACCTCATCTAAATGTTCTAGAAAATCCTATTTCCTCTCCCAACACCCACCCTCTATAAGACCTAGACCCCAACCATGCGCCTTTTCCCTTGAACTAGACCCCCTCCTCTCCCCACTCAAGTGGTGTCCCCTACCCAGCCACATAGTATGTTACCCCTGTTCCCCCAATCCTCTAACCTACCTCCATCCTCTACAGTTACCTTGACCTATGTGGCCCACTTCATGTTCCCCTCTAGAGAAGTGATGAATAAGCCCCTCCAACCTAAATATTATCATCATAGTTCCACTCTTCAGTAGTGACATGGACCCCCACCCGTCTACCCCCTACTCCTTGGCTCGGATAACCTCATCGGTAACAAAAAAGACCCCCACTTAAAGGTTGATTCTTACTCTATATAAGTTACCTAAACATATTATTACTTATTGGAGTTATTTTATTGTAATTTCTATATATATTTTTGATTTTATGTATTCATGATATTAGATTACATTGTATTTGTAATGCTCTGACCCAAAAATCCTAGATTTGGTGCAATATTATGAATCCTTGGCATGATCAAAAAAGAACATGTCTTAAAAGACCAATTAGTTTAGTAGCATTAGATGTACTAGATATATTCATATAGTTTACATTACATCATAAAATAGAAAAAACTACAACAACATTGTTTCCATAGACAACATTGATATCACATAGACTATCCCTGCAGGTCAGTCATAATATACTTCTTCGTATCCAGCACTACTACAAAAACGGGCAAGGGAAGCGCGCCCTTATAACAGCGCTAAGCAAAAACGCTGATAAAGGATACCCTATATCAGCGCTAATATTACAGCGCTGAAAAAGCTAATTTTTATCAGCGCTTTCATAGCGCTGATAATATAAATATTTATCAGCGCTAGAAAAGCGCTGATAAATATGATCTGTATCAGCGCTAAAATATTAGCGCTGATACAGTTGGTCCTTATCAGCGCTTTTTGAGCGCTGATAAAGGTTTCCTATATAAGCGCTAAAAAAGCGCTGATACAGAACACCTCTATCAGCGCTCAAATTTCAGCGCTGATATAGGGTATCCTTTATCAGCGCTCAAAAAGCGCTGATAAAAATTATCTTTATCAGCGCTAAAAAAGCGCTGATAAAGAGACCCGGTATCAGCGCTATAATTGTAGCGCTGATACGGGGAATCTTTATCAGCGCTTTTCTAGCGCTGATAAATCATAATATTATCAGCGCTAGAAAAGCGCTGATAAAGCTAGATTTTATCAGCGCTATAATTTTAGCGCTGATAAAGGTAGCCTTTATCAGCGCTTTTTTAGCGCTGATAAAACCTTAGTCGACTTTTTTATAAAGTCGGTCGCACAGTGCCCTCGTTTTATCGTAGCTAAAGCTCTCGCGGAACCGTAACCCTGCTACTCTTCTCCCGAATACCGCTGCTGTGTTCGCTTCGCCGGAGCTTGCCACCCTCGGTACAGTCGCCGTCCTCCGCCGCCCGTAACACCCTCGGCCGACCTCCACCGCCTGCCGCCCTCGGCTGCCCGCAACGCCCTCGGCCGCCGTTCTCTGCCGCCCTCGGCCGCCCTCCGCCGCCCTCGGCCGCTCTCTGCCGCCTCCGTCGCCCTCCGCCTCACTCGGCCGCCCTCGGTCGCCCTCCGCGGCCGCCTTCCGCAACCCGCAACGCCCTCGACCAACTAAGGGTATGAATTCTATTCTAGTTTTATTTATTTGTTTCAAACATTCATGGAATCCCTTCAAGTTGTTATGGAATGTATAAAACCTACTAGAATTTGTCTTATGTAATGGAGAGTTGAGGCATGGTGTAGTTTAATGTCCTAAAACCAGGACCTTTGTGCAGGTTTCCATTTTGTTCTGATAAGGAGGGGAAATGATTCACCCTTTTCACTATAGTATAACCAAGAATGTTCTACCATAATCATGCATGAGGGGGGGGGTGGTAGATGTAAATTTTAACCCAGGGGTTCATGAATCCAAGGATTGATATGGTACTTAAATGTCATAGGGTGTTTGATGGTAGTAAAATCCATTATTGAGGACGAAATTGTCTTTGGTTGACATGCCTTTTTAGTGGGAAACATATGCAGATCCACCAGTGCATATTGTGATTAGTCAAATAAAGACGACCTTAGGACGATGACCGCTCATTTCCGATGGCCATGGAAGGATATGAGGATTAAGACCTTTTTGTGCATAGTGTATGGTTTTTGAAAGGAAGAGACCTTTTTGGCTCCGACATAGTGACAATGGGGAAATTTATGTCTCATGAATAGACCCTAAATATGATGTTTATGTATCACCATGTTTCTTGTGATGGAAAGAATCAAGCTGTACATAGATATTTTAAGTTAAAACTACATGCATGGGTATAACCCACACAAAGGGAGGGGGAATGTTTAGTTTTTGGGGTGTCTGGACTAGAACATAATGACTTAGGCATTACTATAGAATCAAACCAACTATAGTACTTGAAATCATGCATTTTAGAATCATGCAATTAGAACTATGGTAGAACTTTTTAGTGTCATATTGTGGGGACTGATTCCTTGAAAATCCTGAGTAACTTAATGGAAAATCAGTCTAAGATAATTTGACATGCGCTGGACATGAAGGTGGAGAAAGGTGTAGACTATGACACCAGGGATTCTCGAATCGATAAGAATAAGTCCATGCACGCAACTTTTTACCATGCACGCAACTCTCTTTACAAACTCCTATTGAATGCAATTCTACGCGATTCAAAGCCTCATATTTTCTATAAAAGTTGAGATACTAAATTAAGGGGGTATCCTATTATTTATAATCGTTTATGAACATGAACACATGTTTATCCCAAAGTGTGTAAAACCATGTTTGATGTCACATTAGGTGCATACGTATCTTTTTCTCCTAATAGAGTGATAGATAATCATCTTTTTAGTGAATCTAATATTCTTTTTTATGAATCTTGATTATAGGTTAGACTACTTGATCTCCTTCCAAGGAAGTGGTTCCCTTCTACTGTATTTGGAAGTCTTCTTTTGTGTACTTGAACCATAAATACTAATATTTGAGATTCAAATAGGATGAAGATGAATAAAGATTGGATGGATTCTAATCGTTTAACAATAGAGTACGAGAATAGAGTGAAAGAGTTCATCAAGTTTGCAAAGGATCACACAAAGGATCCTTCTCAAATCCTTTGTCCGTGTTTACGTTGTTGTTATTCTAGACTAATTACTCCAGAGGAGTTGGAAGAACATTTGATATGTCACGGAATAGATCGGAGTTATAAATGTTGGAATAAACACGGAGAAAAAGCGAATGTAGCTACTGGCTGGGATAAAACTGCGTTTTATGGATCGTCAGATATGAATACAAATATAGATAATGAAGAAGACCGTATGGAGGATGTGATTACAGATGTCAATGATGATGAAGATCGTATTGAGGAAATGACAAAGACAATTCAAGATGAACCCCGTGATTGCCCAAAATTGTTTGAGAAGTTAAAGAGTTGTGCAAAGACGCCATTGTATGCTGCTTGCACTAAGTATACAACATTGTCAGCTGTACTGAAGTTGTATAAATTGAAAGCAGGCAATGGATGGAGTGATGTCAGTTTTACGGAACTACTTGCTCTCTTGAATGACATGCTTCCGGAAGATAATGAGCTCCCAAGCCGGACGTATGAAGCTAGACGAATGCTACGCTCGATGGGAATGATTTCTGAAAGAATACATGCCTGCCCGAAAGACTGTATATTGTTTCGAAAGGAGAACAAATCACTTACAGAATGCCCAAAGTGTGGTGCTTCTCGATACGAGAAAGATAAATCCAATCCTACGAAAGTTGTATGGTACTTTCCAATCATTCCAAGGTTTAGGCGTTTATATGGAAGTAAAGAAACTGCAAGACAATTGTCGTGGCATGCAGATAAAAGAAATAAAGATGGGTTATTACGTCATCCGGCCGACTCTCCTCAATGGAAGAAAATTGATCATGAGTATCCTGAATTTGGAAAAGAGCCGAGAAACCTTCGTCTTGCGTTATCTACAGATGGAGTGAATCCTTTTGGTTTTCAAAGCAGCACTCATAGTACATGGCCTGTTATGTTGCTAAATTATAACTTGCCACCCTGGTTATGCATGAAGCGAAAATTCATCATGTTATATATGCTTATATCAGGACCAAAACAACCAGGTAACGATATTGATGTTTATCTGACTCCTTTGATCGAGGATTTGAAGTTATTGTGGGACTCAGGTGTAATGTTGTATGATGCTTATAAAAGTGAATACTTCACGTTGAGAGCGATGTTGTATGGGACAATAAATGATTTCCCTGCTTATGGAAATTTGTCAGGCTATAGCATTAAAGGAACTCAAGGGTGTCCCGTGTGCGAAGAAGATACAGAATCAATTAGGTTGAAACATTCATCGAAATCTGTGTTTCTAGGACATCGTAGATTTCTACCTCGTCGGCATAAGTACCGATCTTGGACGACATCATTCAATGGAAGTTCAGAAAAACGCACAACACCGTCTCCACTAACAGGTGATCAGCTGTTTGAGAAAGTAAAAGATATGAACACTGTTTTTGGTAAACCATTTTCGAAAAACCTTACGAAAATCGGTTGGAAAAAGAGATCAGTTTTTTTTGAATTACCATACTGGAATTGTTTGTACGTCAGACATTTTCTTGATGTGATGCATGTGGAAAAAAATGTATGTGATAGTGTTATTGGAACATTGCTAAATGCCCCTGGAAAAACAAAAGATGGAATTAAGGCAAGGTTGGACATGGTTGACATGGGAATACGAGAAGAGTTGGCTCCCGTGAAAGGTGAAAATCGAATGTTTCTTCCTCCTGCTGCTTATACTCTTTCTAGGGCAGAGAGATATCAGTTTTGCAACTTCTTTAATGATGTAAAGGTTCCAGAGGGGTACTCATCAAATATCAAGAACATTGTGTCAATGAATGATTTGAAGTTAAAAGGTTTGAAATCACATGATTGCCATGTTTTGATGCAAGATCTAATTCCTATAGCTTTACGTTGCATTTTACCCAAGAATGTTCGTCATACGTTAACCAAACTTTGTATCTTTTTCAAAGCTATATGTAGCAAAGTTTTAGACCCGGGGAAATTGCCAGCTATGGAAAAAGAAATTGTCATCATATTATGTGAATTAGAAATGTTCTTCCCGCCAACATTCTTTGATATGATGGTTCATTTGATGATTCACTTGGTGAGAGAGATTCAACTTTGTGGTCCTGTGCACTATAGATGGATGTATCCTGTTGAACGGTATATGAAGATTTTGAAAGGATATGTCAAAAATCGAAGTCGGCCAGAGGGTTGTATAGTGGAGCGATATATTGTTGAGGAAGCCATTGAATTTTGTATTGAATACCTATCTGATGTGGAAAGCATTGGTCTCCCGAAATCTCGTCACACTGGACGCATTGAGGGTGAGGGAATTTCTGGAAGAGAAGTTGTAACAATCAATATTACAGATCGGGAGCAGGCTCATCTTTATGTTTTGCATAACAGTTGGGAGGTTGCTCCATATATTGAAACTCACAAAGAAATTCTTAGGCAGTTGAATCCATCGAGGGCTGAAAAATGGTTAGCAGATACACATAATCACCAGTTTATAGGATGGTTTCAGGACCATATTTTTAAGCAGTTGGATGAAAATCCGAATTCAATTTCAGAACGACTTCGATGGCTAGCCGCTGGACCAAGTGTGTATGTATTATCTTACAGTGGGTATGTAATTAATGGTTATACATTCTATACGGATGAACATGATGAAGAGAGTACCATGCAAAATAGTGGAGTTACACTAGTGGCTGAAGCGATGCATGTTTCTGGTAGTAAGGATATAAATCCAATTTATGCAAATATGTCATACTTTGGCATTATCAAACTAATATGGGAGTTGGATTATACGACATTTCAATTGCTGATTTTTCAATGCAAATGGATTGATAACAATAGTGGTGTTAAAATAGATGAATGGGGATTTGTGAAAGTTGATTTTAGTAAAGAAGGGTACAAAGACGAACAGTTTATAATGGCATCACAAGCGGTACAAGTTTTTTATGTTCCAGATCCCGCAAACCGAAAGTGGTCGATTGTTCTGTTATCGTCCAAAACTATTGAGGGTTCCGATGAAAATTCAGTTGAGGACGATCCTTTTAGTGGTACGTCACAATAAATTCAGAGCGGTCCCAATGCAGATGATGTTTTGTATGTTAGAGGAGACCACAATGAAGGGATTTGGATTGTCGATAGAGGTGTCAAATCTCTTCAACCTTTGAAAAAAAGAAAGAGAGTTCAGTAAACAGGTTATATTTTGTTTGTAATATAGATCTTGTTATCTCATGTTATTATCTTATCATTACAGAATTTATGTAATTTGAATGAACTATTCAACCACTTTTGCAGATAATGACTTCTGCACATTCTGGTGCTCCTAACCTTGAGACTGAACAAGTCTCTCAAGCAGCTGCTGCTGCGGCTGCTGCTGCTCCTGCTGCTCCTGCAGCTCATTCTGCTGCTACTGTTGCTCCTGATGCGGCTCCTGCTGCTCCTACTGCTGTGACTCATACTCCTCCTCCTGCTGTGGCTCCTGGTGCTCCTGATGCGTCTCCTGCTGCTGCTCCTGCTGCTCCTACTGCTGCTCCTGCTGCTGCTCTTGCTGTTGCGGCTCCTTCTCTTAGTGTTGAGGTCCAACAACCATCAGCACATGCCGTTGATATCATAGTAGATGAACATATAGATGATGTTGATATCGATGAAATGGTCGGGAATGAAGGACCGAAGTCGCAGAAATCACAGGTGCGTCGTAGTTTGACAGTGTTAGCCAAAATTCTTAAGGCGAAAAGCAAAGGCATCAAATTTGAAGTCGGATGGAATGCACGAGGCCAACATGTGAATCCCAACAAGGCTATGTTTAGCAGTTACATTGGAGTTGTCACTCGGCAACGCGTGCCGATTGACGTAGATTCATGGCACCATGTTGTGTCCGGGTTGAAGGCTGTGATCTGGGAAGAAATTACGGTAACATAATGAATTTATTTTTTTAATTAACTAGCAAATAAAATGATGAAACAGTGTCTTACTCTTCTCAATCTCTTGCAGAGTACATTTATAGTAGACGACTCACACAAGGATTATGTACTAAGGCTTGCAGGAAAGATTCATCTAGGTTTTCGTACTATTTTAACAAGATGTCACCTGAAAGATTCTAAAGGTAAAATAAACCCGCACCCACCCATTGTCTATGCGCACCTGATATCCCAAGAAGCATGGGATGCATTTATTGGCCGTCGTGGGGATGAGAAGTTTCAGGTACATTGTGAGTGATAATACGTTGTTTGAGGATACCTGTATTCATCACTTTGATTGTCAATATTTCATTTATGAATCAGAAACTCTGTACTGAAAATAAGGAACGTGCATCAAATCCAACATACCCCTATCGTAAAGCAAGGATGGGGTACGCTTCATTAGAAAAGAAAATGGTACGTATTGTAAATTTACAGTAATATTGTTAGGTGCCAATAAACAACATCATAATTATCTTTCTATGTTTATATGTAGATTGATGAATCTAAAACCAAATGCACTTCTATCCCACGTCATGTGCTATGGAAGGAGGCACGTGTGAACAAAGAAGGGAAGTTAATAGATGAGAACACACAAAAAGTGTGGGAAATATGTGTAAGTATGACACGATGATAAAAAGATTTGTTTAAAATTGCTATTACATAAAAATAATTAGTTTTTTTCCTATATCTGACAGTCACAGGAATCAGCTACTCCAGTAGCTGATACAGACCTATTATCGACGGCTTTGAAGCAGCCGGAAAAATACGGTCGTGTCAGAGGTGCAGGGTTTGGGGTGACACCCCGAGTATATTTTGAGAAGAAGAAAAAAATAGATGATACAGAGAAAAAATTGGAACAAATGAGCGAAAAAATAGCAACCCTTGAAGAAAAATTGCAATGGCAGGGAGAGTTGCTAGCAACTTTTATGGGTGGGAAGCAAAGGGAGGACACAACTCAGGAAGAACCACCGCATGAACATCCTGCCCCACCCCCCACCAGCTTTGAGGCGAGCCATTCACCTAAAAAAAATGTCTTAGCCGTGGTAATCAATATTCTAATAACGGTTCCCATTAAATATGAATCAGACAAACACTGATAATTTATCTGTACTGATCTTCTACAGGGTGATAATGATTGTGATTTATATCTGTCAACACCCACCTATCACCTTGTAGCGAGGGCTACAGTGTTCAATATCCCAGATGCCACACTGCATAATAGACCACTTTCAAAAGATCATCTGAAAGTGACGATTACTGTAGCTCATGAGCCAAATGCAATGCTACTTATTCCGCTTGATGACGATGATATTCATACGGTTGAAAAGGCTATTGGGACATTCATTGCATGGCCGGCAGAACTTGTAAGAGTACATGCAGACAAAGAGGTATTTATTTCCTTTTATTTTCAAGCTAAACCCTTAACAATTAATGAAAAGAGTGTCTGAATCAATGATTGTTGTTATAGACGGAGAAAGGAAAGGGGGTGACTAACATCGGCTCGAAACCATCTAAAGGATCGACCAATCGATCCCAAGGAGCTACTGAAAGCACAATAACACCACCTGTTCTCTTTCCACATTTACTATCATTGAAGACTCATGTGGATACGAAGCTAAAAGATGGTAATAGTCATATAGTGATTTTCGAAGATAATATATACGGAGAGGAAAGTCAAGATTTCGTTGCTGCTGAAAATGTAAATGAAATCCTTGAAAACGGTTGGTTAGGCGTCACTGTTGTAAATGTATATATGAGGTATGTTTCCATGAATTGATTTTCTAAGAGCTGATCTAATGTGCAAATTATGACTAAATGCATTTTATATTGTTGACAGACGCATTTATGAAAAACAGTTGAAGGGATTTTCCCATGAGCTAAGATTTGGACTGGTTAGTCCTCATATCACATCAACACACCAAACAAAAATAGAGTCATCAAAAAGGGATGCAATAGTGAAGGACTTGCTGAAAACATTTGAACGCAAGATTACAGATGACAGACTTTTCCTAATACCAACCATGCAGGGGTAATACTCTACGATTAAAGCATATCAATTATATTTTCACTTTTTTTATTACTTATTCCTTTTTGTGTTTTTAGGCAACATTGGTTGCTAATTGCGGTGAACTTGGATACTCCGAAGATTTACTTTCTGGATTCAAAGCTAGGATATCCATCAAACCGACCATACATGATGGAGTTTGTGAATCTGTAAGACACTACATCTTACGTTTTAGGTCTAAACATCAATTTATATAATATATATTATCTTTTACTGAGGATTCTGTTATGATAGGGCGGTGTACCAATATCGTCTAAATCATGGTATGAGGACAGGGGCTAAGCATAAGGAGCCGAGCAAGTACTACGTCTGGACAAATATCAGGGTATATATAATAAAATTTCACTATCCAAACACACCTCAACACAAGTTATTTATTCTCCTAATGATCAATTTTTTTGCAGTGTCCAAAACAAACAAACGATAATGATTGCGGTTATTATGTTTGTAAATTTATGAAAGAGATCGTTTTTCATCAGCAAACTAGCATCCCTAAAGAGGTATTTTCAAAAACAATTACTAGTTCGTTTAAGTTATTTATTAATTCATTATTTTTTTATTTTGCAGTACTACTATGACTGCCGAAAAGCCTCATACTCACAAGACGATATAGATGTGTTCAGAAACGAGTGGGCCGCATACCTGATGATAGATTGTACACAAATACAATGATGATCTGACTTGGGGACATGTACAATTGGTGGTCATTTTTGAGAGGGGTTAAGGGGATCAAAAGATAAAATATTGTTGTATGTAAATGTTCGTAGCAAAATTGTAATTGTTATTAAATAAAACATTCTTTCTCCAATGAGTCATTTTTCCATTTTAACAGATGATATGCACCAGCAACATGCAAGAATGTTGAACCACTAAAATGGTCGCTCTCTTGTTTAAAATGGACACCACTTTAATTGAAAACAACAACTGACCTACGGAAATCCGACCAGACGCATCTGGATTGCCTTCATCCTTTAGGAGAAGGATCCACGGGTCCTTGGTGACGTGTACGAGTCACCCCCGCCTCAATCCGAGGCACGGTGTGACCGCTACCACCCAAAGGGTCGCTCTCTTGTTTAAAATGGACACCACTTTAATTGGAAACAACAACTGACCTACGTAAATCTGACCAGACGCATCCGGATTGCCTTCATCCTTTAGGAGAAGGATCCACGGGTCCTTGGTGACGTGTACGAGTAACATGCAAGAATGATGGACCACATTTCTTTGGCCTTTGGACAAAAAAAACCAGTAAAATCTCCAAAATACCTTCATATCATGCATGAACCAGTAAAATCTCCAAAATACCTTCATATCACGCAGTTCTGAAAAGAGTCACTATTTAAAAGAAAGTCACAAATTTAGATACATCTCGAGATGGTCAGTTGTTGATTTCACTTAAAATTAAGTCCATTTTTAACAAAACAGTGACACTGTGAGTGGTGTCGGCCACACCGGGCCTCGGATTGATGCGGTGTTGAATCGTACACGTCACACATGAGTCATTGATCATTGTGAAAAAGTATCAACGCAATCAGAAGCCGTTAGATCGATTTGGCATATGTACGTAAAATATTGTCCATTTTAAACTAAATACATACACTTGGAGTGATACCGGTCACACCGCGCCTCGGATTGAGACCCCACCCTTTCCCCTCGGCTGTCAAAAATCATAACCAGATAGTCGAAGGGTGATTTTGACAGCCGAGGGGAAAGGGTGGGGTCTGAAGACATTGTAGGATATGTCGAAGGGTGATTTTGTGTGTGACTGGTATCACTCCAAGTGTATGTATTTAGTTTAAAATGGACAATATTTTACGTACATACGCCAAACTGATCTAAAGGCTTCTGATTGCATTGATACTTTTTCACAATGATCAATGACTCCTGTGTGACGTGTACGATTCAACACCGCATCAATCCGAGGCCCGGTGTGGCCGACACCACTCACAGTGTCACTGTTTTGTTAAAAATGGACTTAATTTTAAGTGAAATCAACAACTGACATACGGCAAACCGACCAAACACATTGGGATTCTATTGAAACTTAAGGACAACTATCCATGGGTCAAATGTGACGTGTAAGATTCAACCCCGCCTCAATCAGAGGCGCGGTGTGACCGGTATCACTCCAAGTGTATGTATTTAGTTTAAAATGGACAATATTTTACGTACATACGCCAAACCGATCTAACGGCTTCTGATTGCATTGATACTTTTTCACAACAATCAATGACTCATGATACATAGAGAAATTCACTGGCCACCTTCGAGAATGATCTGAAGCACAAACCATGACAGCATTATGTTTTTAACTTCAGCACCTCAATTGAGAATGTGACACCTTTCAGGACATGGCGCCATTGTATGTCGTTTCGTCCACTGAATGGGTCTATCCTTTTATTTAATTTTTTTAACTTCAGTCAAATATTCTAGAAAGATGTCGCGACAGATCCTTCACCATTTTGTTTTGCTGAACATCTCATTACATTGTTAAAAAAAAGCAGGGTGTCTTGCATGGGCAATACGTTCTTATATTGAAGATGATGCACTCCCATTTATTCGAACCCACATGGTTAATTATTTTGTTTAAGCCTAATGATTGATTTAATTATTGTGGAACACATAATCATGAAAATCGTATGATGGTTGTACCCAGATAGGACTCCAATTCATTGGTTAAATCTATTGTCTCATGAGATGTTATGTATGAGATTAGGGAGTAAACCTAGTCCATTAAAATGGGAGTGCATCATCTTCAATACACGAACGTATTGCCCATGCAAGACACCCTGCTTTTTTTTAACAATGTAATGAGATGTTCAGCAAAACAAAATGGTGAAGGATCTGCCGCGACATCTTTCTAGAATATTTGACTGAAGTTAAAATAATTAAATAAAAGGATAGACCCATTCAGTGGACGAAACGACATACAATGGCGCCAAGTCCTGAAAGGTGTCACATTCTCAGTTGAGGTGCTGAAGTTAAAAACATAATGCTGTCATGGTTTGTGCTTCAGATCATTATCGAAGGTGGCCAGTGAATTTCTCTATGTATCATGAGCGTTCTAATGCATATCTTGTTTGGAAGATCATTGTAGTAGACAACGATCTAAAAGTGGGGGATGAGTGCATATCTGAGCATGTCTTTAGTAGTGTCCCTCAAAATGTCTTTAAACTGACCATCTTGAGATGTATCTAAACTTGTGACTTTCTTTCAAATAGTGACTCTTTTCAGAACTGCGGGAGTTAACATTTCTCCAACATATTCACACACAAAATCACCCTTCGACATATCCTACAATGTCTTCAGACCCCACCCTTTCCCCTCGGCTGTCAAAAAAACCTAAAAGACCATCGCTAGCAATGATCATTCCAAAATGCATTTAAACTGAAACCTTCCAGAAAAAAATAGAGTAGAATACTTGCAAGTTGTAACTTAGGTCGCTTTGCACAAGCCGATTTCCACATTGTTTGTAGCAACCACATTTGCTCCAACACTCTAATGATCTTCATTGCTTCATGTCTTTTATACTCTTCCAGAAACCCTTCTCTAAGAACGTCAACTATCGTGTATGCATACTCACCTTCAAATGTGACGTGTACGAGTCAACCCCGCCTCAATCTGAGGCCTGTTGTGGCTGACACAACTCCAAGTGCCTCTGTTTTGTTCAAAATGGACTTATTTTTAAGTGAGAAATCATCAACTGACATACGGGAAACCGACCAAACGCCTTCGGATTGTGTTGACACTTTAGGACAACGATTCATGGGTTATATGTGACGTGTAAGACTCAACCCCGCCTCAATCCGAGACGCGGTGTGACCGGTATCACTCCAGGTGTATGTATTTAGTTTAAAATGGACAATATTTTACGTACATACGCCAAACTGATCTAACGGCTTCTGATTGCATTGATACTTTTTCACAATGATCAATGACTCATGTGTGACGTGTACGATTCAACACCGCATCAATCCGAGGCCCGGTGTGGCCGACACCACTCACAGTGTCACTGTTTTGTTAAAAATGGACTTAATTTTAAGTGAAATCAACAACTGACATACGGCAAACCGACCAAACACATTGGGATTCTATTGAAACTTAAGGACAACTATCCATGGGTCAAATGTGACGTGTAAGATTCAACCCCGCCTCAATCAGAGGCACGGTGTGACCGGTATCACTCCAAGTGTATGTATTTAGTTTAAAATGGACAATATTTTACGTACATACGCCAAACCGATCTAACGGCTTCTGATTGCGTTGATACTTTTTCACAACAATCAAGGACTCATGTGTGACGTGTACGATTCAACACCGCATCAATCTGAGGCCCGGTGTGGCCGACACCACTCACAGTGTCACTGTTTTGTTAAAAATGGACTTAATTTTAAGTGAAATCAACAACTGACATACGACAAACCGACCAAACGCATTGGGATTCTATTGAAACTTAAGGACAATGATCCATGGGTCATATGTGACGTTTACGAGTCAACCCCGCCTCAATCAGAGGCGCGGTGAGACCGGTATCACTCCAAGTGTATGTATTTAGTTTAAAATGGACAATATTTTACGTACATACGCCAAATTAATCTAACGGCTTCTGATTGCGTTGATACTTTTTCACAATGATCAATGACTCATGTGTGACATAACATCGCATCAATCCGAGGCCCAGTGTGGCCGACACCACTCACAGTGCCTCTCTTTTGTTCAAAATGGACTTATTTTTAAGTGAAATCAACAACTTACATGCGGCAAACCGACCAAACGCATTTGGATTCTGTTGAAACTTAAGGACAATGATCAATGGGTCAAATTTGACGTGTAAGAGTCAACCCCGACTCAATCCGAGGCCCGGTGTGGCCGACACCACTCAAAGTGCCTCTATTTTGTTCAAAATGGATTTATTTTTAAGTGAAATCAACAACTGACATACGGGAAACCGACCAAACGCCTTAGGATTGTGTTAACACTTTAGTACAATGATCCATGGGTCATATGTGACGTGTACGAGTCAAACCTGGGGTGGATTACATGGCTTTCCTACATGGAATATATCCCACTACACGTCTTTAATGAGCCAGCTACGCAGTTTATCCCTTGTACAGATACACAGGAAGAATCACACGAGATCGACGTCATGTACTAACATAGGGCAAGGGTGCATAAGAGGACACAAGATCAAAGGGTAACACGTATATGTTTTTTAACATGCCATGTAATTTCCTATTGATATGACATGTATATTCACACAGGCAGCTGAACATTGGAGTTACCCAGGGTAAAGCGACAAGGCATGTGACCCTTTAAATGACACATAATTTTATGTACCATGATTGATCTCTTTGAACACTATATCAAGGACATATTTCATTAGGGTTGGCTCCCATGATCCTTCCTAGGATGGTTTTGGTATCTTTTCCGACTTACGGTAGTACGATCGCTTCAGCAGGACGTCCTAGACATAGTTGGAGTCTCTCTGAAAGTCCTGGAGTGAGATCATATATCTATTTTTGAGGTCCAGGTAGAGTCATGTATCAACGCAACCAATCCTACCAGACATTGATCCTATATATAGAATGTTAATCTTGATGTCTCATTACAGTACCCCAATTTATGATATGTTACCTTTTTTGTATTATTATACATAATTACTAAGGGTGATGGTTGGGAGAGTTAGGATATCCTTTTTATGTATTGCAGAATGATTCAAGGAGCACGGGCTCTGCACGATTTGTCAAAACCAAGTGGCAATCCAAGGAGAAACAATGCATAGTGGAATGTTCTAGTATTTATCTTCTGAGTTGTGTAGGAATATTTTGTGATACTATGTAATGAGGTAGTTTTGCTTTCTGGGTAGATGGTATCTAACTCATGGTAAGAACACTCTTTGGTTGGGTTGTGATCGGTTGATGACATGCTTGTGGTTGATATACTGGTTTTTGTGCAGGTCTGTGGTTGATATACTGGTTTTTGTGCAGGTCTGCTCGGCTGGCTGTACTAGTGCAGGTTTTTTATTAGCAGCAGGCAGGGATTTAACAGCGCTAAAAAAGCGCTGTTAAAGGAAACATATAACATCGCTTTATTAGCGCCATTAAAGGTATCCTTTAACAGCGCTTTTTTAGCGCCATTAAAGGTGACATTTAACAGCGCTTTTTTAGCGTTGTTAAAGGTGACATTTAACAGCGCTAAAAAAGCGCTGTTAAAGGACCCCTCCTTTATCAGCGCTGAGCTTTACAGTGCTTTTCTAGCGCTGTTAAAACCCGATTTTAGCGCTGTTATTGCCCGTTTTTGTAGTAGTGTAGGGAAAAATAAAACATAGAAAGGGGTGAGCCCACATGCTTAGTAAGGATAACAATCTAGCAGAAACATTCATAAATAAGAATAAAAATTTAATGAAATATATAGAAATAAAAAATCCTTTTCAACATAAACAACATCATAATATGGAGAATATAAATCAAAATGATGCTATTTACTTACTCCCAACGATATCATACTAGTCGAATAATCACATTCAATATCAATAGGAAATTTCAAAATTATAGTATGCATACTGATAGTGTAACATCCCAAGTATGTAAGGAATTAGGGATTTTAATATCTATGCCTATTTATAAATTAGATAGTGTTTTAGAGGCTTAAAATGATAATAAATCCAATCTTAAGCATTGGATTCTATAATATTTTTAAAATATTGTTTTACCGCCTTTGGATGGAGAACCATTTTTAAATATAACTTTTGAAAATTTTATAAGCTCTATTTTTCAAAATAAACTTATTATTTAGTATTAGGACATTGAAATTTAATTTGGATAAATTTTAGTATTTTTCTGACAATGTTCATTTTTAAGGAATAGTGAAAAATAATGCATTTTACTTCAAAATTGCTTTTTAATAAAATTGAATTATATGGATAGATTATCTTTTTAATTGATTTTAAAGTTTAAATAGAATATATTTTTACCATTTAATACAATGGTTGTCATTATAATAAATTTCACTTTGGAATTGGTCATAAACAAGTGCCAAACTTTTCATAGAAATTGTTTCAAAAAACCCGCCATTTGTTTTGACAATGAGAATTATTATTAAATTAATTATTGAAATTTCTGTGTTTGGAATTTGGTAAAATGGATTACATATTTGGAATCATAAGGTCCAAATTATGTAATTAGGACTCTTTTATTTTTGGACATTGTGAATAGTAACGATGGTAATTATCTTTAATCATCATGATTAATTAGTAATTGGGTAGTTAAGGGTAATAGAATAATAACATAATAATAAAAAATGTTCCCAAAATGTGTCCTAATGCTACTGTTTATGTCGTGGCCAACCATGGGATGTATTTTTTCAAACTTTGGGACCCCATGTAATCACTTTTGGGTGATAGTGACACTTTATCATTTTCTTTTTAAAGAACGGAGAATATCAAAAAAGTATGTAACACCAAAGTAAAACAGTTTTAATTTTGTCTACGTAACTGATATCTTGGACTATAAATAGTCATTGGAAAGATAAAAATATTTCCTACATCATAGTTATTTTTTTATAATTTTTAGACAGTAAAGAAATTAAATTTTTTATGACACCATGATGATGCAACGATTACCTAATTAATGAATGATTTAAATAAATTGAAAAGATAATGTAAAATCTAAGACATTAACTTGTAAAAAACCTATGTTATGAGTCCATTTAGAACCCTTATCACCTTATCCTTGAAATATATCAATTTGGGACATTTAAAATCCGAAACTCATTTTAATATAAAGTAACATTTCTTGACATTCCAAGAGTGCCCCTTCTCCCTCTTATAAAAGGCCCCCACCTCTACCTCCTTACCCACACCTCTCAAGCCATTGGCTCAGCCAAACTCTACTCATTTAATCTTTCCACATCCCACTTTTCATCATAGAAGCCTAACCATAGGCATAAAGCTCTTCAAGAAACCCTTTTTGTTCAAACCAAGAGGAGATACCCGATTTAAAGGCAATGTCTTCACTTGTGTTCTTTTGTTTTATTTTTATTCTCCAACACCCTAAAATCTTTTTATTATTTTATTTTGTAAAAAAATCAGTATATTAAATATAATAAGATGTTTTTATGAGATTTATTCGAGCTACACATACACACACATCCTTCTAATGGTTAAAGAACATACTGTTTCTGTGGATGGCGAATTTCTGCCTCACAAAACGATGATTTTTCAATCTTATTTTAACACATACCATGGTGTCCATTAAGATGTCAATATATTTATATATGATATATATTATGTTTATTTTTTCCTTATGCTTCTTTATTTTTAATTTATGGCATACCTTTATGGTTTCCATTATGGGTAAACGCGATATCATCATTTTAGGAAGTGCGGACTACTGCCCCCTCAAAGTGATTTGATTTGTCAATTCCATATGTGGGATGTATAAAGGATGGAGTTAATGATATTATATATGATATTACACTGGAATTATAATATACCATTATATCATTATGATTTCATTCCATTAAATTTGAAATAGAAATGAAAGTAGCGTTCATGCGTACGTACGGCTTACCGTCTCCATAAACGGTGCATTTCATTTCTTACCTATAAATGTTATGTAATATTATAAATGCATGTATATACTGGATATATATGATATATATGATATCTAAATCATTAATATAATTCTGTATATAATGTATATTTTACCACATGAACAACTTGTAATTATAATGAGTTTTATTTCAACTCAAGTACCAATGATCGACAAAACGACCGTTATTAACTTAAATAATTACATAGTGTTAATAACATGGTAATAAGTGATATACGATGAATAATGAAATTAAAGAAGGTTATTAATAAAGTAGAAATTAACTCATGTTTATTATTCAGGATATTGAAGAATGATCGAGTCAAGTCGGACACGAGGTATAGGACATCGTCTCAATCTACTTTCATTGTGGAATATTTTGTTTTATACACAACCTTATTTTTTAAGGTGTAAAAACCCCTTGAATGTAACGTTTATTTAAAAGGAATATTTTTTATATGAAGTGTTTTACTAAATGACAAAAGGGAAATTTTTTGTTGTACGTATGCGGCGACAACGACTTCTCCGCTGCCGTGACCATTATTCGAGTTTCGGCTTCCTATTCATGCCATAACATTTTTTTTAAAAATACCATGTTTTACTTTTCTTTTATTTTGGTTTAGAAAATGGTTTTGATAATGTTTCTATTATATTGATGTGTTATTGATATCTTGTGATTGAAATGTGGAAATGTTATGTTTCCATTATGCATGTTTTATGTGATACTATTATGTTATGGTTCTTGTGCATTGTTTATGAAGATGGGTGGTTCCATGTTAAAATAAGGATGGGTGAGACCGATATAGCTCTCCAATGCATTGGGTAATACGAAGGGGTTAAATTCTAAGGTTTCTCCCAAGATATTTATGGAATACACAGTGATGGGTATTCCAAACATAACCATGAGGGTTACTCCCTACGTAAGAATGTTATTAATGCCTCAAGTTACCTTTATGTCTTATGATTTCTATGATTTATTCATGATTTGATGATGTTTGTTAATGTGATTATGTTTTATGAGTAAAGTCTGTTTTCATTAATTCTTATGTATACATGGACTAATGTTTCCTTTACATATTTTTATATCCCTAACTGAGCTGTTTATGCTCATCCCAAGATTTTGAAATGTTTTTCATAGGTCAAGGGAAGGGTACATGATTTGATGATAGTGTTAAGGAAGTTTCAAGAAAGAATCCATGTTTTTTGTAAATATGTCTTCTTTGATGAGAAAAATGAAGATTTTCTTTCATGTAACCACCTAGTGGAAATGTGGAATAAAATTCATGATTTATGATCTAATTCTCCAAAACTCTAAACCTGAAACGATCCTCAATGTGTAATCTTGTAATAACTCATGATTAAGTAATGTTTAAGGCTGGAGCCTTATAGTTGGTATCAAATTTCAGTTTAGATAACATTATGAGTTAGAAATCTATTAAATGATTATCTAAAACTATATTTTTATGGTCAAATTGAAATGATATAGAATTTGAAGATTACCATGTTGCTTCATCTGAGACATGTTTGTTCAGAATGGTTATTAGTAGAGGAAATAGGGAAGCATCACTTGGAAGGCGTACCGAAGGAAATGACCTTCCGAATCAGCTTCCCAAAATGGACATAATTGGAACTAAACAGTTTGTAGAAGTAATGGAGAAGTTGACTCAAGTGATAAATCAGTGTGGCTTCCATGCACGAGATCAGCTAGATCAACCGCATAGGAACATGTCAATAGTGGAAAATTTAATGAGGCAACATCCCCCATCATTCAGAGGATCATCTGACACTGTGCTAGTTGAAGGGTGGATTAAAGAACTGGAGAGTATTTTTGATGTCATGGGGTGTTCAGACAATCAAAAGGTTAGTCTTGATATTTACTGTTTGGAGGGTGAAGTAGATCAGTGGTGGTCGATGGTTAAAAATATCAGGGACGCTGATGAGATTGATGCTCTTGACTGGGATGAATTCAAAGGTATGTTTCTTGAGAAATATTTTCCTAAGGCTGTTTCACTTAGGATGGAAAAAAATCTTGGAATTGAGGAAAGATGAAAACTCAGTGGCTGCATATGAAGAAAGGTTCACTCGATTGGGAAGATATACTCCAAATTTTATCCGAGACCTTGATAGTAAAACCAATCGTTTTTACTCAAGATTAAAGCCAAAATATCAAAGGTCTTTAACTTCTCGTCAGTTCAAGAGTTATGAAAATCTTGTTCGATGTGCCGAGAAGGTGGAAATGGAGTTTGATGATGATCAAGTGTTCTATAACAATCAACAGAAGAAGAGACCGAGGTGGCAGGATAAAGGGGAGAATCCTTCAAAAAGGTCTGATGGTAAGAAAACTAAGTTTTCAGTTTGTGATAAATGTGGTTAAAGGAATGCTGGGGAATGTCTTCTAAAATCTATAAAGTTATACCGATGTGGTAAGATTAGACATAAGGCTCGTGAATTCATAGAAAAAGATCAAGGTGATAGCAAGACCAAATTTGATTTATAGTTAGTGAAATGTTTCAAGTGCAATGAGATGGGTCGTTATGCAAACGAGTGTTCGACAAAGAGCTCAAATGATGGGAAGTAGTCAGACTACAAGAAAAAAGGAGTGGTGAAATCCTTTTCAACTACTTCAGAAAATGTTGGGCCATCAAATGAAGTGGTATCAATTACTTTGTTTGTTTTCTTAGATTATGCTAATGTGTTGTTTGATTCGGCGTCTACACATTCTATCATCTCTAAAGAAATTTCAAGTAAATTGGGAATACCATCTCAAGAAATGACTCCTGAACATGAGGTAAAAACACATGGGCGAAATGTTGAGGAAAACAGAATTTATAAGAGTCTTACTATCCTTATTCGTGGAAAGAACCTACTTGAAAACCTTATTTCTTTACCTCTTGTAGAGTTTTATGTTATCTTGGGTATGGATTGGCTCTCTGTTTACCATGCTAAGATTGATTGTAGAGCTAAAGAATTTTTTTCCAAAAGGAGTTTTAGTTTTTGTAGAAGAATGGACCCTTACTGTTGATAGCATATCAAGAGGCTGAGAAACATGTAAAAGACGGAAATGAATATTACCTTGCACATATTGTTGAAAACAAAGGAACCGTACAGATTAATGATGTGCTAGTGGTAAATGATTATCCTGAAGTTTTTTCTGATAAGTTGCCTGGAATAATACCAGATTGGGAAGTTGAATTTACTATTGACTTAGTTCCTGAAGCTAATCCAATTTCAAAACCCCTTTATCAAATGGCTCAAATTGAACATTTAGAGTTGAAGGAGCAATTGTAAGATTTATTAGAGAATGGTTTCATTCAACCTAGCACATCACCATGGGGTGCTCCTGTCTTATTTGTTAAAAAGAAATATCGTTCAATGCGTGTTTTCACTGATTATAGAGACTTGAATAACATCACTATTAAGAACAAATATCCTTTGCCTTACATCGATGATTTATTTGATCAGCTCCAGGGAGCTCATTATTTTTCAAAGATTGACCTGAGATCGGGGTACCATCAGTTGATGGTAAAGGAAGCAGATATTCCAAATATCGCGTTTCATACAAGATATGGCCATTATGAATTTTTAGTATTGCCTTTTGGGTTAACCAATGCACCTGTTGTATTCAAGGACCTCATGAATAGAATTTTCCATGAGTTCTTGGATAAGTTTGTGGTTGTCTTCATTGATGATATTTTGGTGTTTCTATAAAAGTAAATAGGAGCATGAAAGTCATTTATGGGATATTTTTAAAACCCTAATGGAAATGAATTTGTATGAGAAATTCAGCATGTGTGAGTTTTGGTTGGAACAAATTTCTTTCCTTGGTCACATTGTTTCTAAACATGGAATAAATGTTGATCCTCAAAAAACAAAGGTTGTTTAATAATGGTGAATACCCAAAAATATAACTGAGATTCATTGTTTTCTTGGTTTGGCAGTCTATTACCGAAGGTTTATTAAAAAAATTTCACGGTTGTCTAGTCCAATGACTAAGCTAACTCGAAAGGGTGTTAAGTTTATCTAGACAAAAGAATGTGATCATTGTCTTCTGTAATTTAAAAGAAGATTGGTGAATGCTACAGTTTTGGCACTACCTTCCAGGAATGGTGAGTTTGTTATCTACAGTGATGCTTCATTGAAAGGACTTGGTTGCATCCTAATGCAGAATGATCAGGTAATTGCTTATGCTTCACGTTAGTTGAAAACTCATGAGGTAAATTACCCTACACATGAATTGGGACTAGCTGCTGTTGTTTTCACTTTAAAAATTTGGAGGCATCATTTGTATGTTGTAAAGTGTGAAATATATACTGATCACAAAAGTTTAAAGTATATATTTACTCGGAAAAAATTGAACATGAGACAGAGGAGATGTCAGGAATTAATCAAGGATTATGATTGTACAATTCATTACCATACATGAAAAGAAAATAATGTGGATTATTCTTTGAGTCAAAAAAGTAATGATTCATTAAATATGTTACGTTTGGAACGTGATACTTTGGTTAATGATTTGATGAAATTTGGCATAGAAGTTGTTGGTGCATGATGTTCTTCTATTTTGTTTCAGGTATCAGTGTAATCTTCTCTATCAGAGATAATTAATCAAGCACATAAGCAAGATAGTGGGTTGCAGAAAAAGGTAGAGCTGGTTGAGAAGGGTAAGTTGACGGAATTCAACATTGATAATGATTATGTTTTGTTATTTGGGAAGAGGTTGTGTGTGCCGTGTGATTCACAATTGAAGAGAGAGTTGTTATGTGAAACTCATAGTTCTCCGTTTTCAGTTCATCCTGGCAGTACTAATATTTATAGAGATCTTCAGGAGTATTACTGGTGGGATGAAATGAATAGAGATACTACTGATTTTACTGTGAAGTGTTTGACTTGTCAATAGGATAAAGCAGAGTGATAGTTACCAAAAGGGGTGCTTCATCATTTACCAGTGCCAGAGCGGAAATGGGAGAATATATCCATGGACTTCATTATGGGATTGCAGATGACACCTCGTGGTAATAATGAAATCTGGGTTATTGTTGATCGCTTGACTAAATGTACACATTTCCCTGATATACGAGATACTTTTTCCCTAGGTCAACATTCTCATTTGTATCCTAAAGAGATAGTCAGGTTACATGGAGTTCCCCTATCCATTGTATCTAATCGTGAGCCCAGGTTTACTTCTATATTTTGGAAAGGCCTTTTCAAGTCATTGGGTACTGAATTAAATTTTAGTACAGATTTTTTTCCTCAATCAGATGGGCAGTTCAAACAAAAAATTCAAGCTTTGGAGGATATGCTACATGCTTGTTCGATGGATTATCGGGAAAGTTGGTACCAATATCTTTCATTGATTGAGTTTTCTTATAATAACAATTTTCATTCTAGTATACAAATGGAACCATTTGAGGCATTATATGGGAAGCGGTGTCAAATTCTAGCTTTTTGGGATGAAGTGGGTAAAAAGAAGTTTATGGGACCAGAATTGGTAGATGAGTTGGCAGAAAAAGTTCAGCTGATACAGAAAGACGTGAGAATAGCTCAGAGAAGGCAGAAAAGTTATGCGGACAACAGGAGGATGGATCTCTCTTTTAAGGTAGGTGATCATGTTTTTCTCAAAGTTTCACCATGGAAAAGTGTAATGAAATTTGGAAAGAAAGGAAAGTCGAGTCCAAGGTTCATTGGACCATATGAAATTCTAGAGAGAGTTGGATCAGTTGCATACCGAGTGGTTGTACCTCCATGTTTATCTCAGTTACACGATGTTTTTCATGTTTCAATGTTAAGGAAGTACATGCTAGATCCATCTCATGTTTTGAGTCCAGAGGTAGTTAAGATGAAAGAGAATCTATCTTATAAGGAACAACCAGTACAGATTTTTGACCACAGAGAGCAATTTTTTCAGAAAAATGTGATTCATCAAGTAATGTTATTGTGGAAATACCACATGATTGAAGAGGAAACATGGGAATTTGAAAATACAATGAGGGATAAATACCCCCACTTATTCGATATGTAAATATATTGCAGGGACCCAATTTTCTAAAGGGGGGTAGGATGTACAATCCAAATTAAGTAAGTAATTATGTATTTTCATACCTATGTCTATTTACAAATTAGATAGTGTTTTAGAGGCTTAAAATGATAATAAATCCAATCTTAAGCATTGGATTCTCTAATATTTTTAAACGATTGTTTTACCGCCTTTTGATGGCGAACCATTTTTAAATATATATTTTGATAATTTTATAAGCTCTATTTGTCAAAATAGACTTATTCATTAGTATTGGGACATTGAAATTTACTTTGGATAATTTTTTGGTATTTTTCAAACAATGTTCATTTTTTTAATGAATAGTAAAAAATACTGCATCTTACTTCAAAACTGCTTTTTCATCTAATTTAATTATATGGATAGATTATCTTCAAAATTTGGTTTAAAGTGTAAATATAATATATTTTACCATTTAATCCAATGGTGGTCATTAGAATTAATTTCAATTTGGAATTGGGCATAATCAAGTGCCAAACATTTATAGATATTGTTTCAAAAAACATGCTATTTGTTTTAACAACGAGAATTATTTTTATATTAATTATTTCAATTTCTGTCTATAGAATTTGGTAAAATGGATTTCATATTTGGTATCAGAAGGTACCAATTATGTAATTAAGAATCTTTTGTTTTTGGTAATTGTGAATAGTAACTACGATAATTATCTTTAATTATCATGATTAATTAGTAATCTGGTAGTTAAGGGTAATATAATAATATCATACTAATAAAAAATGACGCCAACATGTGTCATAATGTTACTGGATGTGTCATGGCCAACTGTGGTATGCCTTGTTCCATACATTGGGACCCCATGTAATCACTTTTGGGTGATAGTTACACTTTATCATTTTATTTTTAAAGAAATGAGAATATCCCAAAAGTATGTAACACCTAAGTAAAACAATTTTAATTTTGTCTAAATAAATAATCTCTTAGACTATAAATAGTCATTGGAAATCTAAAAATATTTCTTACATCATATTATTTTTTTTATAATTTTTAGACATTAAATAAATTAAAATATTTAGGACACCATGATGATGCATCGATTACCTCATTAATGAACGATTTAAATGAATTGAAAAGATAAGGTAAAATCTAAGACTTACACTTGTCAAAAACCTATTGTATGAGTATATTTATAACCCATATCACCTTATCCTTTAAATATATCAATGTGGGACCTTTAAAAACCTAAACACATTTTAATATAAAGAAACATTTTTTGACATTCCATGAGTGCACCACCTCCCTCTTATAAAAGGCCCCCACCTCTACCTCCGTACCCACACCTCTCAAGCCATTGGATCGGACATACTCTGCTCATTTTATCTCTCCACATCCATATATTCATCCTAGAATCCTTAACATAGGTAGAAATCTCTTCAAGAGACCCTTTTTGTTCAAACCAAGAGGTGTTACCCGATTTAAAGGTAATGTCTTCACTTGTGTTCTTTTGTTTATTTTGCTTCTCCAACCCCATAAAATAATTTTATTCATTTATTTTGTAACAAAACCCATATCTTCAACATAATAAGATGTTTTTATGATAAGTATTCTAGATACACTTACACACACCTCCGTCTAATTGTTAAAGAACATACTGTTTCTGTGGATGGCGAATTTCTGCCTCACGAAACGATGAATGTTCAATATTTTTTAACACCTTTAATGGTGGAAATTAAGATGTCACTATATTTATATATTATATATATTATGTTTATTTTTTCCTTATTCTCCTATATTTTTTATTTATGGAATACCTTTATGGTTTCCATTATGGGAAAACGTGAAATCATTATTTTAGGAAGTGCGGACTACCGCCCCCTCAAAGTGATTTGATTTGTTAATGCTATATGTGGGATGTATAAAGGATGGAGTTAATGATATTATATATGATATTATAATAAAATTACAATATAACTTTATATCATTTTTATTTCATTCCATTAAATATGAAATAGAAATGAAAGTAGCATTCATGCATACGTACGGCTTACCGTCTCCCTGAACGGTGCATTTCATTTCTTACCTCTAAATGTTATGTAATATTATAAATGAAGGTATATAAATGATATATATGATATATATGATATCTAAATCATGAATATAAATCTGTATATAATGGATATTTTACAACATGAACAACTAGTAATTCTAAGGAGTTTTATATTGACTCAAGTACCAATGATTGACAAAATGAATGTTATTAACTAAAATAATTACATTGTGTTCATAACATGGTAATAAGTGATATAAAAGGAATAATGAACGTGAAAAATGTTCTTAAGAAAGTATAAATTAACTCATGTTTATTATTCATGATATTAAAGAATAATCGAGTCAAGTCGGACATGAGGTATGGGACTTCATCTCAATCTCCTTTCATTGAGTCATATTTTGTTTTATACACAACCATCTTTTATACGATGTATAAACCCCTTTTACTTTTATGTTCATTCAAAATAAATCTTTTTTATACGAAGCATTTTACTAAATAAAAAATGGTAATGTTTTTGTCGTACGTATGCGGCGACAACGACTTCTCCGCCGCCATGATCATTATTCGAGTTTCAGCTTCCTCTACAAGCCATAAATTGTTTTTAAATGAAAAATAAATTCCATGTTTTACTTTTCATTTATTTTGGTATTGAAAATGTTTTTGATAATGTTTTTATTATATCAATGTGTTATTGATATCTTGTGATTGAAATGTGGAAATGTTATGTTTCCGTTATGCATGTTTTATGTGATACAATTATGTTATGGTTCTTGGGTATTCATTATGAAGACAGGTGGTTCAATGATAAACTAAGGGCGGGTGAGCCCGATATAGCTCTCCAATTCATTGGGTAACGCGAATGGGTTAAAAGCTAAGGGTTCTCTGAATATATTTAGGGAGTATACTATTATGGGTATTCCAAACGTAACCATGAGGGTTACTCCCTACGTAAGAATATTATGAATGCCTCAAGTTACCTTTATGTCTTATGATTTCTTTTATTTATTCATGAGTTCATGAGGTATGTTAAAGTGGTTATGTTTTATGAGTAAAGTATGTTTTCATTAATTCTTATGTATACATGGACTAATGATTACTTTTTGTATCTTTATATCCCTTACTTATCTTTTTATGCTCATCCCAGGTTTTTGAAATGTTTTTCACGGGTCAAGGGAAAGGTACATGATGTGATGATAGTGTCAAGGAAGTGTTAAGAAAGAATTCATTTTTTATTTTATATATGTCTCCTTTGATGAGAAAAATGAATACTATCTTTTATGTAACCACATAGTTGAAATGTTGAATGAAATGCATGATTTATGATCTTATTCTCTAAAACTATAAACCTGAAAAGATCCTCAATGTGTAATCTTGTAATAACTCAATATTAATTTATATTTAAGGATGGGGACTTATAGACAGACTTTCATAACCACATAGTCAAGGCCTTTTGCCGAGACTATAAATAAAATTTTGCCATGGCCTTATGCCAAGACACTATTTTGTATCATGAGACCTACTGATGCATCAGGGAGCTACAGTGGGCTCCACCTGTCACTTACTAAGTCCAATTCATTTCACATATGACAAGGTTGAAACATAATCTGAACATTCAGATTAAAACTAGCATATGAAATGTCAATATTTTAACCACAAACCATGAATTGTATAAAAATAGAACATCCACAGTAAAACCTAACTCATTCAATACAATATGGGAATTTGTATTATAATATATCAATCTCAATAGAGAATAATGAATGATATTGACATAGATGAAAATAATCATCAAAACGTTTTGAGGGAAATATCCCCCTTTTTCTTGAAAACAAGTAAAAGCCTCGCTATTTATCAAAAAGTCATTTAATATAGATTTTTGAATCCAAGTGTCCCATACCAAATTGAAACATTTAAAAGGAATTTGAATTTTAAACATTAATTTCCATATAAATAAATCCTTAAAACCATTTCTAAAACATGAAAATTAATTTGAATGAATTAGAATAATAAATATTTAAAATATTTTGAAATGATATTTTAGTTAGAGTTCTTAACCAAAATAAAGACACATGAATACAAATAATTGAGGTAACAAAAACATTATAATATCATGGGAATAATGGAATATATGTTATACTATGTCATATTACATTATATACAATAGACAAAAGTTAATTGGCATATAACAACAACGTAGTCTCAATGGGATATAAATTGAGATGAAATCTCTTATAATGAATGTATCGTTAGGTTAAGGATAAATAAACGACATAATTATGTGTGAAAAATATAAATACACTCAATATTATTTTATATTCAGTGTAAATAAATAATAGTACATTCACATATATTCTTGTAAAAACAACGCCAATGAATTGGATGTTTAACTCAATAAATTGATATTGAGTTAAAATTACTCTTATCAAGTTCATTTCGATGACTTGAGAATTTATCAGTGGTGTGATTTTGTGTATAAAAATTATACCCACCGATAGGAGTGTTTAAATTACTTCACAAATAATAAACTCTGATTCCACACGTAATCATGGAGTAAAATAATCATTGGAGTTGGCAAACGCGAATGAGTGGAAATTGAAATTTGAAATTCCCTTACCAATTTGACAACATACCAAACATACATCCCATGAAAGATGGATCATAAAATAAAGATGTAAATACTCATCAATTAATGTATATGACACAAATAATACAATCATTGGGCATTACATACACCACACAATAGGAAATCGTGGCAATATGACATGAATCTCATAGAAATAGGAAGTGAGATGAAAATCCTTACTTCGTTGTAATCAATTGATTCGTATGGAAAAAAGTTTAATAACAACAAAATGAATCCCATAATACCATGATTATAAATAGAATCATGATAATATATATATATATATATATCAAATTATAGTACACAATACACCACATTTAATAATTAAGTGGTGAACAATGGAAATCTCATGGAATTAAATGTGAGATAAGAAACCCCTTATCTTGTACTTTTCCATGGTCAAGGGTGTTATAAACCCCAGTATAATTGCGAAATAATTATTATTAAATTATAAAATAATCATATAAATTAATATGATATCATATATGCTCTTTTAACATTGCTTTGTTAATAATATCTTAGTATTATCGTCATTTCAGGGATTAACTGATTCGTTTTCCAATATACTCATTATTATGTAAGTCATATTTGTTATGAATGGGATGTATCTTATTAATATCCAAAATTATATCAAGTCATTATAAATTAATTGTAATAATCAAATGAAAATTATACTTGACTGGATATGATTGGGATTGAATCTCATCGCTTTCGTGGAGACGACAATCCGTACATACACACGAGCAACAATATCATTATTTTGATATTATAATAATGTATAATTGGATGGTATATCATATATATAGATTCATTTTCATATTATATTTATTATATACATCAATTATACATCATTATTATACCTATCCAAATAATAATGTATTGAATAACAATTACACCACGATGTGGGGACGGTAAGTCGTACGTACGCACGTATGGTGACATGTCATTCAAAGGATGGATAGAATAATAAATATGGTTGTACCATATATATAATAACATCATAGTATATAGAATATTATGGATATATTATTTTATATTGTAAAAAACAATGAAAAAGGACGTGGAAGAAAAAAGGACCTTGAAAGAGGTGATGAAATTTTTACCTCTTCTTCGGGTTCGTCCATTTCAGTTAATCAAAAGGGATCCTTAAGATGGATTTATGACTTAACTAAGGAATATATGATGAAGGTAGGACATTTGAGAGGGTATATGGTCAGGTGTTGGACGAGCCAAATGGCTTTGATGGTGTCAATTTGAGAGAAGGGGAGTGCCCTTTTATAAGTGGGGTGAGGGGGACATTAGGAAAAGCTAGAAATATTATTTAATAATAAAATAATTTTCGGTTTCTAAGGAATCTAAAATGGAATTTTTAAATTAAAAGGTTGGTATGGGTAGAAATACACTCAATAAATAGGTTTTATATAGGTTTTGGCACTATATTAACTTTATCTTTTAGATTTTACTCTTAATTAAACAGTTTGACATTAACCATATCTCTTTGTATTTTAATATTATATCCTTAATAAACATACTAAATACTTATAATAGAACCCAAAGTGGTTCATTAATGATACAAATATCAATATATAATCCTTTTTGACAATCCTTAGAATTTTAGGAATACAATATAAATTAATAATATAATATTTGTTTTAAAAACTCTTTTATGAAAATTTTGACAGTATTTGGTATTTTGTTTTTTCTAAATTCATAAAATCGGTATTAATTAAAAAAATTCATATATCCAACAATTATGTGTCATATTAACATATATAAATAATTTATTTCGTAAAAAGTCTCAAATTTCATTTATTGGGATATTTATAATATCAATTATATTATTATTTCATTAATTAAGGAATTACTGCATCATCATTGTGCCAGAAATAAATTAAATTATTTAATGTCTAAAAAATATTAATAAAATATCATTATGTAAGAAATATTTTTATCTTTTCTAATTTTTATTTATAATCGAAATTATATTTTTTCTATCCCTATATTAAAAATGTTTTAGTTATTAAACTTTTGATTTTAACTCTTTTAACTTTTCTTTGAATTAAAAAATAATAAACGTCCTAATCTAATCCATGTAGGCCTAAATGATAATATTTTATTACTAAGTTTTTTTTGGTCGAATTCAACTTATCCAATAGAATTAGAACATGTGTTAGTGTAATAATAATAAAATCATTTTTATCCTTAATTACCTTATTTATTTTTAACTGTGGTTAATAAAAGTAAAAAGTTACTATTCGAAAAAAATTAAATTCATCTTATTGAAACTCATTTTATATAATGATATCAATCGTGTCTCTTGGATTTTTGAAATTACACGCACAAAAGTTTTAAAATTATGTTTTATGTGAATTTCCAAATGCTCCAAGGAGGTGGGTATAATAGGTTAAAAAGTTTAATAAAATTTTAAACATCTAATTTTATTATAAAATGAATCCAATGAATTAAGTTGAAAACATATTGGTATTATATATGCTTTTTGACTTAAAATAAATTTAAATAAAATAAATATTTATTGAAATAAAATGTCGGTTTTAAATAATAACATATGTTTTTCACTATTCATAACAAATTAAATGTTTTCATAAAATTTCAAAAAATTAATCGTAAGATAATTTTGATTTTCTGAATTAAAAAATGAAGTCCATTTTACTAAACTATTAATATATGAGTTTCATTTATTAATTTAAAATTAATTCCCATTGTCAAAACCAAAAAGCCTGTTTTTAGAGAAATAATAACTATCAAAAGATTGAGACTTGTTTATCTCTAGTTTAAATGTGAATTTACTTACAATGACCAATATTGGAATAAATGGTAAAAATATAATCTATTTATACTTGAAATCCATTAAAACGAATAATTTAACTCTATAAATTATTTTAATTAAAAAATTTGTTTTCAGTTTAAATAGAGTGTTTTTCATTACTCTCCCAAATATGAATGTTATCAGAAATAACACCAAATATGTATTAAAACTAAATTATTATGTCTTGATTCTAAATAAGAAGTTTATTTTGTTAAATTGAATGAATAAATGTTTCAAATATTGGATTTAATGAGGATTCTCCATCAAAAGGCAGTAAAATTGCATTAAAAAATACTTCTTTTATCTGAAAAAATAAAAAATTTCTCAAATTATTTCTATGAATCTCACAATATAGTTTCTATAATTATAATTATTATATAATGTTTAAAATTTAGTTAACACTATTCATAACCTCTTTTGAATGGCTAGTTTGGTAAGTCGTAGTGTGCTTGAACTCAGTGTTGCGTGTAGTGTATGTTATTAAATTATATTGAAGAAATAATATACTATGAAATCATGGGGTGTTACATTCTTCGCACCTTTTGGACATTGTGTCCTTGAAATTTTTAATATTGGGCTTGGGAACTTTATTGAATGTCCCACATCAAAAAAAGAGTCAATAAATCTATCTCTTTAATAGAAAAAAATAGAAGTACAAAGGTCATCTAAGATAACCCATACTAGGAGTACATGTAGGAAAACATGGATATGGATGAAAAACAAAGTTTCAAAATCTGATGGAGAGAGTTAGAAAACATGATCAAGAGAAAGTTACCAACAAGAAAACCACAAACATGTGATGGGATAAATTTTCATTTGTTTCCTAGTAGTGAAAGTAAATGAACAACATTTTTTTCATTTTAAGTTTTGTTTAATAAATTTGAGGAATTTATTTATGAGATTGACTAAGAAAATAAATACATATACTTACATTTAAGTATATTTTCATCCTTTAATAAATTTCTACCACTAAATCGTCTTTTTTTAAACGATGAGTATTCTTGGAGACTTGGTCAAACCTAAAGTGCTAGAATCAAGTTCTAGATAATCACATAATCCTAAAACGATAAAATATATATATATACATTATCTTTAGAGATTAACCAAAACTAAAATGGGTAGTACAATATCAGATGATCCCCAAAAAGAATAATCTTTTAGAGAAATAAATACATATCTTAATTTCTAAAATTAAACCAAAAATACAAAAAGTTCAATAAATACCATTCAATAAACAATTGTCCTTAAAATCCGTCAATATAATTCAAACTAATAATGAAACCCAAATAGTAGAAGAATATGATTACACAGTCTTCCATGTTAAATTATATTTCCAAATAACATCTACTACTCTTAATGTCACACAATTAAAAGTAATTAACCACATCACATATTCTATATGATAGGTTATTAAATTCCCTAAATTACCCAAATCACTATAAATCCACAATAAAAACATATATAATAATCCAACATTACTCTTCAAATGAAATCTCATATTATTCTATTTTCCATAGGCATATAATTTCCCCATAGATAAAACGTCATCCAAAGTAAGATTTATCATTAAATCACCAAATCATTTTCCTATACCAAGGATATGAATTTTATAAGACATAATATCCCTAATCAACTTATTATTGATCAATAAAATCATTTAACTAAAAATAATTAGTCACACTAACTATGGACTTCACATAGTCTAGTGGTAAGCAATAAATCCCAATCGTGTTCTCATTGTGGGTTCGATTCACACAGATTTGTCCGACATGATGGGTTGTCACATGGTCTGTGTGTTGTCCTTCTTCAAAAACTATATTTTATAATATTGATAATATGATAAAAATTATTCAAAATAACCATAAAATAATTTAACCACAAATTTTATCTCATACATTTCATTTTCATCACAAAATACAATAACATGTAATTTCCTCAATAACAATGATCATATAAAACCAAATGGTTATTTTTAACTATATCCACAAGATAAAATATAATTCTTCCTCAAAAATAATTTTCACAAGACAAACTGATAGGATACAAATACAAGAGAAAAATATTCCTATGTTATCCCATCAACAAAGAGAAGTAAAACTTTTAAACATTTCTCCAACCATTTATTTCCACATAGCTTATTCTTTGTCCAAGAAAATATCCTATAGGATAGGGAATTCACTCGGGTAATGGGAAGGTCCACTACATTTATGGAAAATAATATTAAATTAATTCTTAGGACCATTTTAATTTTCTTCCATAGTACTCTTCATTTGTTCTCAGCTATCATTTACATTATGTGCTTCTTTCTCACACGTAAAGCATTTCTCGGTTCCATTGAGACACTTTTCTGGGTGTCTCCTTCCAAATTTCATGCATGATAGGAATTGAGGATTCTTTTATCCATAGTCTCCACTACTGGAGCTCTTATCATTCACTACCTTTTTATTCTTTTTTGAGTCTGGGAGTTGGATAATATATATGTTGTTTATCATATTTTTGGAAAACTGGTTTGGAATGAACATGATATCTTTAATGACTAACAACATTCCATTTTTTCTCATTTCAACCACTGTTCCCACCTTGTACATCATACACAATGTTACTATGACTTCCTTGCAATCCTACCATTGACTAAATCCAGAAAGAATTATGTGAGTAACAATATTCATAAAATCATTTAAAGGATATCATGACACCATATTTTAAATGTGAATCACCTTAGGATTAAACAAGGACATTTATTCTCATATTATATTAAAATCCATCATATCGGTTTGTAATGAAAATGTATATTATCCTAAGCATATCACCTAGGAGTTTTGTAACCAAGAGTACGCAAGGCCTGTTGTCATGCACCAGTTCCTATTCGAGTCTAGCTCAAAGCGGTGTTTTCAGGTTTTACCCCTAGGTACTTCTGTGCCATAGCTACCTCTACATGCTCGTAAGCAAACAATGATATATTGCTTGGATAACTCAAAAAATATTTAGAATACCAAAATTCTAGGAATTTCTACTATAATAATCTTCAAAGTCTATCTTATAGATATGTTCTTTAATCAGAGTTTATCAAAATATAGTTTCGAAGGTTTGTAGTAAACTTACTCTGATACCAACTGTAATGCCCCGACTCCAGAATCCCAATGTCGGTGAATTATTACATATCATTGGCATGATCATAGGTGATCAAATATCGAATGACCGATTAGTTTAATAGACTAGTAAGCACTAGATACATTCATAAGGTTTACATTACATCATAAAATGGAAAACTACCACAACATAGTTTCCATAGAAAACATAGATATCCCATAGAATATATTGGAAGGTATTTTATAATACACTTCTTTCAGATCCTGAAAAAAAAACATAGAAAGGTGTTAGCTTAGATAATTAGAAAGGATAACAATCTAGTAGAAACCTTCATAAATAAACATAAACATTTATGGAAATCTATAGAACTAAAACAAAAGCCTTTTCAACATAAAATTCATCGAAATATGAAAATATAAATCAAAATAATTCCATTTACTTACTCACATGGAAATTATACTAGTCCAATAATCATATGCAATATCAATAGACACTTTCATAATGATGGAATGCATAATGCCAGACTTTCATTACCACATAGTCAAGGCCTTGTGCCAAGACTACAAATATAATTTTTCCAAGGCCTTGTTCCAAGACACTTGTTTGTCTAATGAGACCAACCAATGCATCGAGGAGATATAGTAGGCTCCACCCATCACTTAATATGTCCAATGCATTCCTCATATGAAAAGGTTGAAAAATAATCTGAATATTTTTTTAAAACTAGTATAAAAAATGTCAATATTTTAACCACATCACATGAATGGTATAAAAATAGCAAATCCAAAGTAGAAAATAAATAATTCAATACAATATAGAAAATTGTATTATAATTGATAAAAAACAATAGATAAAAATGAATGATATTGAAATAGATGAAAATAATCATCAAAATTATTTGAGGGAAATAACCCCCTTTTTCTTGAAAACATCTAAAAGTCTCACTATTTATCAAGAAGATATTTAAAATAGATTTTTGAATCAATGTAACTCATACCACATTGAATCTTTTAAAAGGAATTTTAATTTTAAAACTGTAATTGCCATATAAATTAATACTTAAAAACATATTTAAAACATGGACATTAATGAGAAAGATTTAGAATAATAAAACATTAAAACATTTTAAAATGATATTTTAGTTAGAGTTCCTATCCAAAAGATATACATTTGAATACAAATAATTGAGGTAATAAAAAATTTATAATATCATGGGGATAAAGATATTCATGATATACTATGTCAATGTACATCATATACACCATATAAAAGTGAATTTGTGTATAACAACAATAAAGTATTAATGGGATGTAAACTAAGATGAAATATCTTATAAAGTCTCTATCCTTAGGTTATGGATAAATCAAAGACATAATTATGTGTGAAAAATATAAATACACTCAATATTATTGGATATTAAATGTAAATCAATTAGATGACATTCACATATATTCTTGTAAAAACAACACTAATGAATTGGATGTTTATCTCAATAAACGGAGATTGATTTAGAATTACTCTTATCAAGTTCATATCGATGACATGAGAATTTATCAATGGAGTGATATGTGTTTCAATATTATATCCACTGAAAGACGAGTGGAAATTACTACCCAAATAATAAATAGTTATTCCACACATAATCAAGGAGTAAAATAATCAATTAATTATGCGCAAAGCCGAATTAGTGGAAATTGAAATTTGAAATTCCCTTAAAAATTAGATAACATACCAAACATACATACCATGAAAGATGAATCATAAAATGAAGATTTAAATACTAATAAATTAACATATATTACAAAAATAATACAATCACTGGGTAGTACATACACCACACAAAAGGAAATAGTGGCAATTTGGCCTGAATCTCACGGAAATAGGATGTGAGATGAAAATCCTTACATCATTGTAATCAATCGAGTCATATGGAAAAAAGTTTAATAACAATAAAATAAATCACAGAATATAATGAATATAAAGAGAATCATTATAATATATACATAAAATTACATTACACAATACAACATATTTAATAAAAAAGTGGTGAACAATGGAAATCTCACCAAATTAAATGTGAGATAAGAAACCCCTTACCTTGTACTTTTCTTTTGTTGATTGTAGGTTAACATCCGGTATAATGGTGAAATAATTCTTATTAAATTATACAAGAATCATATACATTAAATTTATATCATATATGATCTTTTTACATTGTTTTGTTAAAAATATATTATTATTATTGTCGTTTCGGGTGTTAACTGAATTGTTTTCCTTTATATTAATTATTATGTAAGTCATATATTTTATGGATGGGATGTATCATATTCATATCCAGAATGATATCAAGTCTTAAAAAATTAATTTTAATCATCAAATGAAAATTACTCTTGAATGCATATGATGGGGAACAAATCTCATCGCTTTCGTGGAGACGGTAATCCATACGTAGGCATGGGCGACAATATCATTGTTTTGATATTAGAATAATATAAAATTGGATGGTATATCATATATAAATAATAATTATCATGTTATATTTATTATTTAAATAAATTATACATCATTATTATATAATTAAAAATAATATTATATGGAATAACAATTACACCCTGACGTGGAGAAGGTAAGCCGTATGTACGCACGTATGGTGACATGTCATTAAAAGGATGGATAAAATAATGAATTTTGTTGTAACATATTTATAATAACATCAAAATATATAGAATATACTAGAGATATTATTTTATGATGAAAACAACAATGAAAAAAGAAGTGGAATAAGAAAGGAACTTGAAAGAGGTGATGAAATATTTACCTCTTCTTCACGTTCTTCCTTTTGATTTGATGAAAAGGGATCTTTAGGATGGATTTATGACTACTGTAAGGACTATAAGATGAAGGGATAAAATTTTAGGGGTTATTTGGGTAGGGTTTGGCTGAGCCAAATGGATTTTATGGAGTGAATCAGATAAAAGGGGGTGTGCCCTTTTATAAGAGGGGTGAGGGGCACCTTAGGAAAAGCTAAAAATGTTATTTTATAATAAAAATATTTTCGATTTATAATGGCTCAAAAATGTATTATTTAATGGAGATGGTGGTTATGGGTCAAAAAACACTCAACCAATAAGTTTTAAATAGTTTTGGGTCACTATATTAAGTTTATCTTTTAGATTTAACTCTTAGTTAAATCGTTTTACATTTACCATGCCTCTTTGTATTTTTATATTATATGGTTAATAAACATACAATATACTTAAAAGTGAACCTGAAGAGGTTCATTAATGATACAAATATAATTAGATAAATCTTTTGGAAGAACGACAGATTTTTTGGAATAAAATTTAAATTAATAATATAATATTTGTTTTATAAACTCTTTTATGCCAATTTTGACACTATTTGGTATTTAGTTTATTATAAATTCATAGAAGATTTATTACTTAAAAAAATTGATATATCCAACACTAATATGTAATATTAACCTATAATATTACTGTAATTTATAAAAAGGCTCAAATTACATTCATTTGGATATCTATAATATCAATTATTTTAATATTTCATTAATAAGGTAATTATTGCATCATATTTGTGCCATAAATAAATTAAATTATTTAATGTCTAAAAAATATAAATAAAATACCATATTTTAGAAAATACTTTTATATTTATAATGAAAATTTATAGTCTAATTTATCTTATGTGTAACCCTATATTGAAAATGTGTTAGTTTTTAAACATTGATTTTAACTCTTCTAACTCTTCTTTGAATTAAATAATAATAAACGTCCAAATCTAATCAAAGGGGACCGAAAGGATCATATTTTATTCATAAGGTTTTTTTGGCCTAATTATACATAACCAATATAATTAAGACATTTGTAAGGGTAATAATAATAATAACATTTTTACCCTTACTTACCAAATTTACTTTTAACCATGGTAAATAAAAGTAAAAAGTTAATATTCACAGAAAATTATTTTGATCTCATTGAACCAAATTTTACATAGTGATAACAACTATGTCTCTTGAATTTTGGAAATTCAATTCACATATGCTGTAAAATTATGTTTAATGTGAATTTGCAAATGCTTCAATTAGGTGGGTAAAGTGGGTTATAGAGTTCAATAAACTTTTATACACATAATTTTCTTATAAAATGACTCCAATTAATTACATGGAACATATATAGGTATTTTTTATTCATTATGACATAAAATAAATTTAAATAAAATAAATAATTATTTAAATCATATTTCGGTTTTAAATAATAACGCAGTGCTTTTCACTATTCACCAAAAATTGAAAGTTTTCAGAAAAAATCCAAAAATTCACCATAAGGTAATTTTGATATTAAGAATTCCAAAATGAAGTATATATTACTGAATTGAAAATATATAATTAGAATTTATTAATTTAAAATAAATTCCCGTTGTTAAAACCAAAAAGCTGGTTGTTTAAAAAATAATAACTATCAAAAGATTGACACTTGTTTATGTCCAATTTCAATGTTAATTTACTTACAATGACCAGTATTTTAATAAATGGTAAAAATATAATCTATTTATACTTACAACCCATTAAAATGTACAATTTAACACTATAAATTATTTTTATTTAAAACATTGTTTTCAGTTAAAATATATTATTTTTCACTATTCACTCAAATATGAAAGTTATCAAAAAAACATAAAAAATGTATTAAAACTAAATTCTTATGTCCCGATTATAATGAAGAAGTTTATTTTGTCAAATTGAATGTGTAAAAGTTTTAAATATTATATTTAAAGACGTTTCTCCATAAAAAAGTGGTAAAATTGCATTAAGAAATACTTCTTTTATCTGAAAAATGTATTTGTTCTTAAATTATGACTATGAAACTCACAATATGGTTTATAAAATTATAAGGATTATATAAAGATAAAAATTCAGTTAACAATATTCATAACTGAATTTAAACGGCTAGTTTGGTAAGTCGTGGTGTGCTTGAAATTAGTGTTCCGTGTAGTGCAAGTTATTAAATTATATTGAAGAAATAATGTACTATGAAATCATAGGGTGTTACAGTATTAGTTAATGAGTAGGTAATTGATGTTGCGACCTGTTTTAGTTTCTCTTAGAAAACAACCTCATTGGGAGTTTATTTATATACACAATAGGGGAGGGGGTTAAGGGTGTAATGGGTATATAATTTTTTATCACACTTATAGGATAACAATTTTTTGGATTAATTGGAAATATATCATTTTATATATCAATCAATATAATAGATAAAAACGATTGATTATAGGACTACAATATTAATAAATTGGTAATATTTGGGGTAAAATATAATGTATCCCTTTAAAATTAATTATAACTCATTATTATTTATTCAAAATTATTCTAGAGTTGATTGATATTCATGAAATCCAGTTAGAGGGATTAATCACCTCACTCCTAGATACTGATATTTGAGACATGTCATTAACTTGCTGGGATGTTCTAGCTGGGTTGCCTATCCAATGGTGTATGATATTTTATTGTTTTATTTTTTTCTTTTTATGTTGTGTTGTTTCAAATTTATAATGTTTTATAGTTTTCCCATAAGGAAGCTTTGCAGACAAATGAAAAAAATTACAATTTTAAAATCCATGGAATCCATAAAATTGAAAAGAGAACACTATGTATAGCCTAAGAAGATGGTGTTCTTTGGGGTGAATCCTTTATTCTAGTGAAGGGGGTGGGTTATCATTTACAATAATGGTAAGCAAATTGAGTGGAATATTTTGGGTATGCATGACATATCATGAACTCCAATAGAGTTGTATATTTTTGTTATAGAAATGCTTCTACAAAAAAAATTCATTATATATATAGTTTTTTATTATAAATATTATAAATTTTATATTTATAATGTAAACAGAATTTTTTGATTTAAACATTTAATCATTATATTATGAATATATTTTCAATATTTTTATAAACAATATTTTTATAAATAGTTAAAAAATAGAATTTTTTCTAAAACATTAACTTTTATTACTTTACTATAATGGAATAATAAAGTAAATTTTTATGAATTCGTTTTTATTATAAAAATATATATTTATATTATAAATCAATATTGTGATTTTTTGTATTTATTAATTCTTTCTATATAATTCTTAAATCATTTTTATTAGTTTAAACAAGATATAGATATAGTCAATTAAATTAAAATGTTATTTTTCATCACCAATTAAAATTATATTCACAAAATGTAAATTTTATTTTTCAACAACAATATCATATTATATAATGAATGTAGCATATTGTTTTGGGTATAAATATTTAATTACTAGGATTAATGTTTTTAACCATGATAATGATCAAAATATCAAATTCTATTAATTGGTTATTAATTTTTTTTATCATTTAAGAGAAAAATATGACTTATATAATTAAAATAATGAAACTATAATGACATTTAAAAAAATATATGTTCATTTTAATATAAAATTTATTGTTAATTAATGAAATTTAATTTTGAGAAAAACTAATAGTATTAATATCATTTTTCTACTAAATAATGTTTTCCAATATATAAAATGATTAATTTTAAATGTCTTTTCTCTCATTCATATAAATTTTATTACATTAAATTCATAAAAATGAAGGAAAAAAATAAGAAATATTATTACATGGGTTATTTTATATTTTTATTAAAACATAATTTATATAGTTAAAAAAAAGTTACCAGAGTAAAAATAAAAATGTACCAAGTAAATATGTAAGACTGAATAATTTTATTTTTACCGAGAAAGACACCTCATCTTCTAACTCTCAATTTAGGAACAAATATTTGATATATTTTAAAATTCTAATGGTTTTCCATTGTATTAAAATAAATTTCTTCATATTTATGTTTAATATATATTTTTAGTATTACTCATATAATAATGGTTTCTCATACAAGGGGACTGTTTTGTTCAGGTTTGTATGGTTTGTTAGAAGCTTCCCATGATCATGATATATTTATCATTGAGCCAAAATTTAGACGATTACAATAAATAAATGCATCTATAATGAATAAAGTTATCATAAAAAGGTAAAATTTTACTACTTATTTAATTAATTTTGACATCAATTTATCTATTATTGATTGTTAATTTACTTATTATTTTTATCTAATACTTATTTACTTTTTTCATATATCTTTTTGAAAGTCAAAATTTTCATTCAAATATCTTCAAAAAAGAAAAAAAAAATAATTTTTTTCTACTATTGTTACCACTGTTTCTATTTTCATTTTCATTCTTTGTCGAAATGTAAATAAAACTTATTGATTTCGTATTTTTATCCGTAAAAAATTCTCACTGTTGTAATTCAGCAGAGTATATGAAGGTCATGTTCCCTTTTAAGTGTCTTTTGGTGATATAATGGGCACAATAACATTCACTGTAATTCAATTTTTCATAAAGGAGAAATATTTATCTTATATGAATATCGAGTCAATATGTAATGTAGTGTGATCGATAAATAAATGTGATGTAAATCATTAAGACATTGGCAGTATGATTTTTTTGAGAATTTGGGATGAGTAAGAATCAGCTGCTCTTTGATCCAACACACTGTGACACCTGTATGACTCCAAGTGAAACTTTTTTATTTAAAAATGACATAAATTTTAGTAAAAAAGACTATTGAAGTACAAAAAAAATACCATTTTATCAATATTTTGATACCTTAGAAAAATGATCAATATTTTCATTGAGATGTGTATGAATTAGCCAAAAAAATATCTGATACATGATATAACATGAATCACTCAAAGTGTATGTTATCTGTTTAATGGTAGAAAATGTTTTCAATAAGTGTCAATCATTGAAAATTGAGAAACCTTAATATGATATTCTTGATAATTTATTACATCGATTCATACATCATTTTTCATATGTAGGTGTCGGTTTCACATAAAACTGAATCATGAAGTGATGTGTGTGATTTAAAGTGAATGTTTCTAATTTAAAATGACTATTTTGTAAATTAATAAAAATAACTTACAAAAAATTGAGAGTACTCATTTATATTGTTTTAATACTTAGTAAAATTATAAATAATTAATTTCAGATGTCTAGGAATTAGCCTCACCACAATCTTGTGCATGGGGTGGCTGGTATTACTCCAAATGTGTCCTTTACTAAAAAATTTCATAAATGTTTATAAAAAGAAAAAAATATCCTTCTCAAAATATAGATAACATATTTGGATTATTTTATACTTTCCAAAAATGCTCCATAAGTCATTTATGACTTGTAAAAATCTACCACGCCTCAATTTGATACTCTGTGGGCCCGGTATGGCTTCATGTGCTTATTTTTATGGAAAATTTACACCGATTTTATTTGAAATGAAAATGGACCTACTATATACCAATAAATAGAATTTGGATTGTTTAGATACATTTGGAAAATGATCCATAAGTCATTTGTGACAATTAGGAATCATATTCACCTAAATCTAATACATGCTGATGCTAGTATGAATAAATGTGTCTGTTATCATTTTCAAATCGATGTTCTAGTTCAAAAAGAAATCAATCACTAAAACATGTGTAAACGTGAGTTGATATTCTTGTTAATTTAGGACATTGATTCATAATTAATTTTGACTTTTATTATTTAGTGTCGTATAAAATAGATAAACTATGTGATTGGTATGAGTCAATGTACATATTTACAGTTTAGAATAACAATTTTGTCAAAATTAAAAGTGGTGTACTCAGCACATGATCCTCAGCCCAGTTGTTGAGGAATCTTTAAGTGCATCTAGAAGACCCAGGTTCAAATACAAGAAGATGATAAATTTTAGTTACTGTAGGAGTACTATAGGAGGTACCCTAGTCAGAACGTTGCATAACAGTATCAGGTACTATACCAGGAAGTGTAGCTGGAACTTTTTGGCATTGTAGCAGCCAGGAATATTACCTCGTTTAGGCCTTCGGGCCACTAATTTTTCCTAGAGTCCATTAAGGCCTTCGTGCCACCCTAAGTGTAGAGGAACACCATAAAACCTACAAGGTACAACCACCAGAATGAGGAGGAGAAAGGAGATTTAACCATAGTAGAAGATAAAAAGATTGCAAGAATGAGAGGGTATGACACATGCCATCGGGACAAGCCTCTTCATGCATGGGAAGGCCTAACCGAACCGCCATCCGAAGGTGGAGAGTTTATTTCACGATGACGATACTGGGGAGGAGTAGTTCCAAGTGTTTAGTTTTGGTAGTATGCAATGATTAAATCCTACAGGCGATGAATGTTTCTATGGCCTACAGGCCATGTAATACTTATGCCTATAGGGATTGTAAGGGTTCCACCTCACCCCTGAATGGTGGATTATCAAAATCAACAAAAATGAAGGAAATTTATTTAGTCAGAACTTAGAAAAAATTATAATTTTATTGATAATTTATTAAAATGAATCATAAGTTATATGGGATGTTTATGTGTTATCCACACTTTAATCTAATGCATTATGTAACTAATATGGTTCCAAGTGTATATTTTTATTTAAAATTTAAATCAATTTTAGTAAAAAAGAAAATTGACAGACTCAAAATAGAGGAAAACCTTTTCAAATATTTTTATGTATCAATAAAATGATTCATATTTCGAATTTAACATATAAGAATCAACTATACCACAATATAAACCATTATTTTCTCAGTATGACTCAATCTATATGTTTTTAATTAAAATAGATATCAATTTTAATAGAAAGTAGAAATGTCCTACTCATGACTGATAAAATGTATTTTTATTGTTTTGATGACATATGAAAATGACCAATATTTCATATTTTGCATGTACTTATCAACTAAACCTAATTATTATTCACAATGTTCATAGAATGACACAATGTGTCCATTTTCAATATAAAATATACATTTTAGTTCAAAATGATTCATTCACTGAAATTCAAGAATATAGGGTGGGATTTTATTCAAAATTTATGAGATTTATTCTTATGTAATTTTGTATGTATAGGAACTATACTAAAATAAAACTGATATAATATTTTATTTCTATTACTCAATGTGCATGTTTCTATTTTAAAATAGAATTTTTGTAAAATAAAGTATAAAAAAACAAATAAAAGAATAGAAAATTTTTATTTTATGATATATTTGGAAAATGATCCATATGTAATTTTATGCCTTATGAAATAATTCTTTCCTCAATATGACACATAGTGTGAATAGTATGACTTCATGTGTGTCTTTTTATTTAATACAGACATCAATTTTCATAAAATGTAAAACTAGCCTACTCAAAAACAGGAAAAGACATTATGTTTTTTTGATACATTACTAAAACAATATATAATTAATTTATGATTTCTAAAAATCATCATGACATCCTTCTAAATCACTATTTCAACTAGATGGCCATAAATGTATTTATTATTAGTATTTTAAAACACTAAAACATGGGTGGAATAGTAAAAAAAATAGATAATGAACTCAGATACATATGAAATCATTATAAAACCACCATTGAGTTTTTTAGAAAGCTTACATTTACAATATATCAATATGACATTATGTGAGGTTGAAAAAAGTTAGTAAACACTTTTTAATTGTACAAACCCCTTTAAAAACATGTTTTAGAGGGTCAAAACATAGAAAAAAGATTTTATTTCCTAGATATCATTGAAAAATGACTATATATTGAATTTTAAATTATTGGAATTGATGACACATAATTTCTAATTATAATTTTCCAATGATTTCATTAACTAAGTTTTTAGTGTTTTAAAACACATGTCTCATTAAAAATAAATTATAATATATACTTATCCCATTTCAGTTTCATGTCTGAATCATATATTAAATTTTTAATTTTATATTTTCAATATGATTTTCATTATATATTATTATTTTTATGATATTTTTTTTGTTTTATTTTTAAAAATAATAAAATTTATGTGTAAAATTTTAAATATATTATGTGTTTTTTCTTTGGAATTTATTTTCTCAAATGAACTGGTTTTCACTAATGGTGAAAGGTTTTGATAGTATACCTGAGGGTTACCATTTTGATCAATGACATTATTTTTATTTTCTACTATATTTATGAATTATATTGTTTTTTTCTTATTATTTTATAATCAATGAGATGACTTGTTCAGTTTTAGTTGATGAGATGAAATTGAGAATGTCAAAGTTATTGGAATTTGTTACATTGATTTATATTGGTCATGAGTTGATGGAAAACATTTATATTTATGTATTTATGACCAATATATTTGATGAAAAATGTATGAGTTTACATAGACTGAGTTTATGATACCTATGGATGTTTGTATGTATGACAATGGATGTTAAATTTATAAATGATGGGGTTTCATATATTAATTTTTCAGCATATTCCCATTATTTTTTTATATTTAAAGGTTCTTAATTAATAATTATAATAAAATAGATTTCGTGGATGTTTTTTGTAAAAGTATTTAATACATTAAATAAAATACATTTTACTGGAAATTAATATTAATATTCACTAAATAAAATTTTCTCTCTTATGTTCAATATTTATTGGTTTCATTTAATTTATATTCCCCCTCTTATATTTTACATAAAAAAATAACCATTGATGAATAAACCTGAAACCACCAATAAATGATCTAAAAATGACACACACAAAAAACCCATGAAATTAAAAAAAATTGCTGAAAAATAATTATTTACCATGAAAATGTGGTGGTTTTATTAACCACTAATATACTAATTAGTGGAGGTTTAAACCTGCCATAATTTTATTTTTTATAGTGACACTAAAACAACATATCACTACAAAAATTAATTTTTTAGATTTATAAATGGATTTAAATTACTTCTACATCATTATTTTAAGGTAATTTTAAAAAACCATAATTATATGTTTAACTAATTATTTATGTGGATATAAATGATTATCCTTTAATTCTTGGTGATTTTATGATAATAATACATTACGAGCTCTAAAAAATAGATATAATTATCATAAAAAATTGATCTTAATATCAATGATTTTCAGTGTATAATTTAGCTCGCAAAATCACATTATTAAGATAATATTAAATGAAACAAAAAATATATAATCATTCCAACCCCCTCTTTAAATTTATATTTACAATTTTATTATTATAATTATACTGGTGAAAACAATATTTTTATAGATTAAATGTGAAAACCCATTCCATTTGATAAAGAAGTTGTGAAATGAAGCAACCCTGACATAAATGATGTTTTTTGATCCACTCTGAAATATTTGGATAAAAGGATGATAACCACCAGCACAGAAACAAATAATAATACAATGGTTACATTGAACACAACACCCAACAACATCTTTATACAAATAAAATACCTAAAATTCAAGTCTCCCCTTGACATCACCCATCTCATATGATGAAATAGAATGAAAAAAGTGGAAACATGATGGAAAATGAGCTTAAACACTAAACATTAAATCTCCATGATCAGATGAAAATAACTAAGAAATAGGATTTTTGTTCTCCTTGGGATGTACATAGTTTCCCCAATCCATGAAAAAAACAATAGAACATAGATTAAGTTTGACAAATAATTTATAATTTATAGGTTTTTTAAAGAATATGTTTATGGAACAAACTATAAGACCACAATGTGTAATTCGAGAAAATGAGGGAGACCACAACTTAATATGATGGACCACACAACAACATGGAAATTCAAGATTCCATCCGTGTTTTCGAGCTACCTACATTCAATAGATCCTATGATATATGATGAAACCCATGAAGAAACCATAGACACGATGATCTACAGACTAAAATCAATGAAAAAGAAACATCAAAACCAAAAGTCCATTCCACAGTAATGCATGGATTAGAAGAACCGCCAAGTAATGACCCTGATACTCTATGCCACATCCATCACCCATACATCATAGAACATTTTTTGGGTACCCATCACCACACCTAAACTATTTTCCATGAAATTAAAATTCCATATTTCATAATTTTATTAAAACTCCTCCTTAGGCTCCCTACAAAATAACTAGCCTCTCCACTATATACCTCTAACCACTGTAGTGTAGGAAAAATCTCTATGATGAAGCATCATATTTATCTATAAATTCCATCTTCAATACTCTCCCCAACTCTCTAAACTACTAGACACTCCCCTCTAGACAACTCAACCACAATATTAGAAATAAATTATTAGGATATAAGGTTCTTGATGACTAATTAGATACTTCTCAAAATATTATATCCCTTTATAATTAATACCACAAAATAATAAAAAATGGAAATGGTTTTCCAAACTATAATCGTATAAGATAACTTTCAAGGATCTCGTTATAAATCAAACACTGCGAACAATGAAAATAGACCAAACATAGCTAAAAACCCACCAAACATTTCAAAAAAACAAAACTCCCCAACACTTTATTATCTTCACCACCATGAACAACAGCACACCATACTATTATCCACTGTAAACCACACCTTTTAAAAAAACCATTCACAACACCTAATCCTTCTCTACAATTCCAATGCCAATGATTTCCAACATCATCATACAAATGAGGCCCTATGAAAATAAATCAAGTAATTCCCTCTCCCATGACTTGATATTATCCACCGTGGTTTTCATTGACTCAATTTCACAGTTTCAATCATATCAAAGTATAATGTTTCTCAATTAAGAATTAGGATTTCCATTCATTATATGATTGATGATTCCAAATACACACCACATCAAGGACATATCATAAAACAAATCCGAACATCACATCATTAAGTAAAATAAAAACAATGCGAAATAAGTAAATATCTATTAAACAATGAATATTGGTCTTGCATCTACACCTCTATCTCTATATAACACTCCTACATTATACTATTCATAAATGAAATATATACCAAGTAAATGTTCCATCCATGAAGTATGTTCTCTTAGTGATCATAGATCTTCACTAACCACTTTGTGTATTTCCCATCATACTCGATATCCAACTCCCCCCAGTCAATGAAATGGGAGTCTTTGTAATGATACCAAAAAATTTGAGAGACATGGAAGATGTTGTAAATACAGTAATGTTGTTGAAGAAGTTACCACTGATAATATACATTACCAAGGGACAAAAATCTCTCAAAATGACCAAAAATAAGGGGGACATCATACTACCCATAACAAACCTCCAAGTCCCATGTTGGGTGGGAGACTCTCATGAACACCAGGTCCCCATCATCAAACTCTAAGGGCCTCATTCTGCGATCAACTTAATCCTTATGTCATTATTTTACTGCTTTCATCATCTCACTAAAAACCTAAACATTCTATTCCTTATTATAAACTACATTAGGACCTATAATTGATGAATCTCTTGCCTCCACCTAGTATAATGGGGAACTATATGGACAACCGTATATTTCCAAAACTGTGTCCATACTAATGGATGCATGATAGATATTATACTATGAAATATCATCAAAGGGAATGCTCATTCTCTACGATATAATGACATAAAATATGTATTACCACAACATATCCCCCATTATCTAGATAGTCCACTGTATCAACCAATCCATATGAGGTTGGAAATAATTGCTGAGGTGTAATTACATTTTAAAAGCATGATTAATTTACCTCCAAACACACGATGTAAATCAATCATCCTAGTCTGAGGTGATAGACCTCAGATATCCTTGTAACTACATAGCCTAATCTCCATACCACCTTCACCGAAAAATCCACAGTGTTCATCCCCTTGAACGTTAATATGATTTCATCAATCCCTTCATGAATACCAATATATCATCACAACCCCATTGTGATCTTGGTATCCCTACATAGAATTAAATCAATATTTCATCCCATTTAAACATGGCAATATCCTACGACTATAATATACCTCCAGTGACATGGAGAATATATTTTACTAGCTATAAAACTAGACACTAAACCATAAATACATCCACCATCTTTTTTATCCTATGTTACAAAACTGTATCCTCAAGACATGGTATATAATGTATACTTTTGGATATACCAAAAAATTGTATTTTAGGAAGATCAGGAATTATTCCTCACACATCACAACCATAACAAATAGTATCCTTTGAAATATCATCTAGTTCTAACCACCCTTTGAATACCCTTTAAGAGAATCACCAAGGATGACATTATCAGGAATCTCCTCTAACTTTGAGTCTTCCCTGAGACTCCTCCTCCCTTCACATTAGATATGGCTTCGATTTCATCATAAATAGACAACCTCCACCATTAACCACTATTTATTTAATGTGAAATGTTGATAACTCATCAATCTCTCTCTATTTATACCTAGAAACTCAAAAAATATCCTCCCATGACTGATTTCTCAATTTTTTGAACACAACATTACCATTAACTATGGATTATTAGATATTTATTTCACAACACTATGTAAATTGCATCCTCCATTATTTACACATATTTGAATCACCATGAAACACATATACATGACGAACATGTGATCTGTAAGGATAATAAATCATTCCCCATTGAGGAAATGTATCCATAACATTAGAAGAAACCCAACCAATACTATATAGAATTCCTGGGTGGAATAGTTATTCTCTTCCAGGAATAAATTACTAGACCTATAATTAATCACTATATTCTTTTGTATTAATAAACATCACATCCCCAGATACAAAGCATCACATAAAACCTCAAACATCACCCCTTACTTATGGAAATATATCCATATATCACATACCAATTTACCATTGAAGAATTAAATTGATACAGAATTATTAGAAAAAATAAAACCCAATTTCTTCTTCATCAAAGTGGCTAGAAGATCCACTATCCTTGTGAATTTGGACATGAACCAATGGTTAATGTATGAACGACCATGGACGCTAAAAACCTATTCTCATTCTTGGGATCATCCCAAAAATGATCTTCCTAAAACAGGTCCACTAACACAGTATTACGGGAAACCACATACCAATTAGAGATACATCCAATTTATATAACATTTACTTTGACAACAGTATTCCAAACTGCTGGAATTGAAGAACCTGTTCAAAAACATTCAAATAATCATCATGATCCTCTTATGAAATTGATTAGATCAATATTTTATCAATTAATATGAATAAAAAATGGTTTATAAATTCATATATAATGGATTTCAAGATCCCCATGAACACATCTTGGGAGGCCATGATATTAAACAAAATCACTACAATCATCAAGTTCCCATACATTAATATGAAGGTAGGATTTTGAATAATGTCATCTTTACCCTCAACTACTGATATCCCGATGTCATATCGATCATATAAAACCATTTATATCCTCTCAAATGATTTATAAGTTCATGTATCCTATAATGGGGTATCTATTATCGATCATCAATTGATTCAACCTCTTGTGGCATATACAAAGCCTCATAAAAAGGATACACTCTAGGAGAATAAAAACAGAGAACCCCCAATGACACAATAGATCAGATAAAGTATATTTACATCAGGCCATCTATCATAACACTCATATATAATATCATTGAAGGTTCTATTCAATTAGGATCCGCTGATATAAAAGAAGCATTTAGATGTATAAATATAATAAACTCAATATCATGTAAACTGATTAGTATTAAAAACTCATCAAGGAAAACATATAAACACACCCCAATGACTCCAGTAACCTCCACCATCATAGTTTCCACTAATTACATATAAAACTCATCTATATTGGAATTAAAGAGCTTAACACATCTCCAACACATCTAAAAAATCTCCCCGCCATTGAAAAACATACACATTCAATCCCCATTCCAAAACACAGCTCTAATCAAGAAGAATTAGATTATATCATGCACATAACCCAACCAATAAATACTAAGGATGGAATCCTATGAATACATATAGGGAAAGAATAGATCCCCACATAACTGATGTGGGTCCATAATCAATATACACAAACAACACACATAAAAAACCAATCTTCCTTCTGAGTGGTGTAGTCAAAACAAGTTTCATGAGAATCCACATTATGTATAGTCTTATATTATAAATTAACGGTAGTGTAGAAATGGAGTTTGGGGATCCAAAATAAAAAATCATGATCAAGAGTGGATGATAAGATAAGTATACCTCTAATAATATCTAGAACCTCTCAAACAAATGCCTCCACTACATTCAACTGACTAATCCCATATCCACTACCTTTCTAATAATGGCCACCTATACAACCATGCATTGTTTGAGATACATAAACTCAAGAAACATCCTAAGTTTATCCTCTACCTACTAAATCCCTATTTATCAGAGCATAATATTACTAACCCAACTACTAAAATGATCCCAATGATAGTAGGATGTATGGATAATGATGATCCTAGCCACATCAAAGAAATCGTTTTTAATAAACAATTGGGAACTAATTTTGGAAATGAACAAGAAACAATTAATAAAGATCACTGGACCCAATCCCTATGAATTGTGTTATAACCATTGGCTCCAGTCTTCTAGAAAGGAAGCTTCTATAGTTGAGTCCTTGCGGGTAAAAACAATGAAGTACATGGATATGAGACTTGCTAAAGATAACACTACACCTCATGGGACCCTATTAGTTCCTATTTCTTAGAAAATATACTTGAAATTACATACACATTATCACCTCTACCTTCTTTTGAACATAAAGATATTTTTGAAACATAAATAGAATTACTACATTCGTGATCAAAGGATGGAGTGACTTCTTTAGACATCTCAGATGAGACTCATAATAAGGAAAAATATCATGGATCGAATAGAAATGGTCCACGAACTTGATCCCATGTTGTTTCACATACATACATCCCCATTTAGGAGAGTTTACCATCTACCTCTTTCTTAACGTCATGGTTAATGATAGGAAATCTGAACAGAACCCCCAATTGAATTATTAAAAAAGAATAGCTACCTAATTATTTCGTCAATAAATAACATACACAACTAGAATGTTTCTCCCTACATCTGAATAAATACAAATAGGACACTATACTTCTCACTATACAGAATAAAACCATTTGTGATCTCAAGGTCCTCTAGCTAGTGTTCTATCAACACATCATAAATTATTCCCCTTTCCTCTAAAAATCCTTTAGATGCAATGAACACAATGGTTTTTTTACCAATTATCCTCAAAAATTTGATCGACACACCAATAAGGAGAATCATCCAAATGTACCTCAACTTCCAAAGAGACATACTATTGAAGACCATGATCCCTTGCAAAAAGGTAAATAAGGATTTACTATTACCATTATTATGTATATGTTTTATTATTTTTTAATTTCATTTTTACTCATGAAAAGGTTCCGGAATCCACCAAATTCATGATGGGTAATAAGTGAACCATGATTCATTTTCCTAACATAGTTAACTACCCTACAACTAGGTCCACCTCACTTGGTTGTTCAGTAGGCTTATTTTCCTTTTGTGGGATCAAGGGGACCCAAAAATCTAGTTTCTTATCATGTATTCTGGGGCCTATTCCATACACATATATTACATAACAATGTTTCCTTACAATCCCATGAAATCCACACAGTTCTTAACTCCAAAATCCAAAATATCAATCAAACAACACCTCCTATACCACTCTATCATGGACACCTCCTACCAATTGTACCTCTCCTTGGATCCCAATTATGTAAGAGAGATAAAGACCCATGATTATTTCCTCTTGTAGTCCCAATATCAGTGACTAACACCTATGGAATAGAAATATCCAAAATAAGAGGAATTTACCTCTTAAATAATATGATGAGGATATTAGATATCATAAACCAATTAACACCAGGATTTAATATAAGATAATGGAGACAAATACTACCCCACAGTGAATGTATAAAAATACTAGATTCACATAATTGTATAAAAAATATACCTAAAATAAAATATAAGGAAGAAACACAATAATAACACTATGTTTTTAGTTAGAAATATATAAAAAGGTCAACATAGTCCACCTATAAACCTGATAGCCAGTTTATATTCATAGAGTTTGAATACAACTATACTGAGTAGGGTAATAAAAAAATATCTTTTGAACATGTGAAATAGTAATACTAATGTACCAGTGAAAAAATAGTACAACTAACTCTCCTAAGAAGTCCAACTAACCAATCCCATTTGTGTTATGTCATGCTCACCGAATAATGCATCCAATTATAATAAATCAATAAGAAACATATCAATAATAGGGTACCCCACACTAAATTCTCACCTATTTTCTACTCACACCCCACAATTTCATATGTTTCTACACTCCTTTATCTTCCATATATCATCATTCAAAGATCCACACAAGCAACTGGACATCACATAACATCTCACACAAAGTCACCTAGGCAATCACCTCACAATCATTACCAAAATAGTATGTTATCTTGAACATAATGGACATCAACATTATTCCATCCTAAAATGTTTTCCCCTCACCATAATTATCCCATGATATCATATCTCATCACACCCAACACAAATCCATACATTCCATAAAATAAAATCACAAATCTATTGTAGAAAATTGATTCTTGTCCATCAAAACATTCACATTTCTTCATCTCCTAGTGTAGATAGTCGAAAAGAGTAGGATAACATCAATATATCTTAATCATAAATTTTTTTGGGAAAAAACTTCCTAAATATATATTTTTTGTGACATATTCAATTTAATGGATGAGGTGTGTATTGGAAATCACAAGGAACATATATGGTATATAGACATATCAACTCACAAGACAACAAATGTGTTCATAAAATATCTCTAACCAACTCACAACATCACCGCCCAACCTCGCAGCACAACCATATTCACTTACAATACATATAAAATTTTCTAGTATGGAACTTATTGGTTTATGAATAAATAATAATTATTTATGTGATTTTAAAAAAGGAAAATATAGTTTTTTAATTATTTAATTATGAAAAAAATATTAAGAATATTTTTTTATGGATTAAAACATTATATATGTTTTAATATATCAAAAATTAGTTTTAAATAAAAAATAATATTTTAAAATAATATATTATACTTATTGAATATCTATTTGTTATATAATATTTTTTTACCATACTATAATGACATTATTGTACCATAATAATGTCATAAAAGATATATTATTCTTAAAAACATAAGTATATATTATTTACCAAAAAATCTGTTATTTTTGTAAACTCAAAAACGCACCCTAAGAATGTTTTAATGGTATAAAATCAAATTTATATCAAATTTTTAAATTAAATTTTTTAAATTTTTCAAATTTAATATTCAATATAACCATGAATTATTAATATTAAAAAAAATAAAAGGATGTATATTGGGGAAGAGTTAAGGGATATAATTATAACCAACTATAGAAGGATATCAAGCATTACATGTTCCCCTTCTAAAAGATATTGAGTCACCGTGGGAGATGGTGTATTTCAATCCCATATTGAAAAATCATACATTCATGAATCAATGAGTTTAGACTTAACTTGTATAAGAATAAAAAAAGCCTTCATCTTTATGGATGATCAAAACACAAGCCTTTCATTTTAAGAGATAATTACATTATCTATACTATATAGGTGTATCCAAAAAAGTACTTTGGAATCCCAATTAAAGGAATATATATCAAACTTAGTTTTTAAGTGGAAAAATCCCATCATGGCTAAGATATTACCAATGTAATCATCAAAAAACCAACCCAACCACCCCTAATTAGCTATGTTTTAATGGCTTGAATTTGAATGGTATCAATGTGGGAAGTTTAACATAATAGGTATGTAAACATACCCTAGTGATGGGGTCTTTTATATGATCCATTTCCCGATATTATATTAAATATTGTTCCCAAAACTCTATGGGTTATAGATAATGGGTCAACCAGTGCATAAAAACCCTTTTTATTTCCCATGAAATAACTTATTTTCTCATTCCTGAACCATATTAATGTTTACCTTAAAGAATTAATCACAAAATATGATAATATATTATAAATATTGATTAAGTATAACTTAATTTATTTACTTTCATGTTTTTAATTATCATTACAAATAATGCAATATATATCATACATTTATATAGCCATTGTGAAAGTATGATAAAATAATGATTTACCTGTTATATGAACCATTTTTTATTTTTAAAATTATTTCAAGAATATTTAATAAACCCAAAATAATTTTTACTAAATCATATCTTATTATGATAAACTACAAAACCATCCCTATGTTTCAAACACATTCTGGTGTAATGTTATCTTATTATATCCATATGTAATGTAACAACATCAAATTAAGTACCCTACTGATGATGATTTGTATTTTTCATTATTAAATAATATATATATAAATATATGATATAAAATAATTTAATAAAATTAGGATACTTGAATAATATGAATGTTACATTACTTAAAAAACATAAGATACATCACTTGAATACATGAAAATTTATTATTTCTCCTTAAAAATCCTTTAGTCATAGATAATAAAATTCATCGTTTTCTAGTTAAGTGGTAAATAATACAAAGTAGTGAACATAGATGCTATGTAAGAGCTATTTTATTGTATAAGTCATTAATAATAATCATCGAATAAATTATATGATTAGAATAAATAAACTCTATAATAAATGGAATTGTGTTCATAATATATCCATTGATTACATAACAACAAATAAATATTGGGATAAGTATAACTGATCTCATAGTGACAAAATTCATTGATATATATATAATAAACATATCATCATGGGATTTTTTTAGAAATTTTTAAAAAATGGATAATGATTATAGAAATTAAAAATCCATGTATTTCATAGTCTACCCATCAATGCATCAACAGGATATATAATTATTGGATCCACCCATCCCATCCTATTTCTAATGTATTAATCATTTGAAGATAATAGATAAAGAGTAATTATAATAATCTTCCCTATAGAACCTCAAATACATTCATGTAGAATTAATTAATAGATATATTTATGGAAATAATTTATTTAAGGAATAAAAATATTTCCCCATTCAAAGGATCAATATGGATTTCTTGATGAATATATCACAATAAACATATAAACTATAGAATATTAAAAATAGAATAGAATGTATTGTTATCAATAGAATGGAAAATCATTTTTGAAAGGTAATTTCATAGTATATGGATATAAACCGGAATAAATCATTGAGTTCTATAGTTGTTCATTCTAATATATCAAATAAATGACATAAACATTCTTCCAGACCCAATCGTCCAGATCAATGGAAATTAATTTTACTTTTAAATACTTAAATTTAATATTTATTTCATAAATTTAAAAATATATAAAAATAATTTATTAGAGATTTTACATATCTTATGAATGATTAAATGTATATTCCCTAGGTTTTTTAAAATAGGTGTGATGTAAGTACCACTTAGAATGCACATAATAAAGATCAAGTTAACAACCAAAAATCCTTTTTATGGGTTATACATTCTAAGAGAATCTGAACTAGATGTTGTATCCTTGTGTTGTATCTAGAATTGAATTTAATAGTTCTTAAACCACACAGTATGTATTTTAATATAATTTTATTAAATTTCCCTAAATTTGGAAATATCCCTTGGGTTACACAAATGTTTGAGTATGATAACAACATAATAAACTAGTATAATGAGATAGAATGTAAGTATCTAACTGAAAATTTTATAAGGTATATATAAAAATGAATCATAATATTTGTACACATTAAAAAGTGAAATAATTTGAGATGATTTCACAAATTTTATATAAAAAGGGACAAGGGATACATAAATCATCCTAATAATGGGTTATGGAAAGAGTATAATTAGGGGGAATAAGTTATATCTCATTATAAATATATCAAATGGATGATAATACAATGAAAATATAGGTATGGAAGTATATGAAATATAATTTCAATTGATATTATAACAAAAGTATTGGAATTGATAAAGAAATGGGATGATTTCAAACCCATATCTTGAATTATAGGTTCTTAAAGCATGATAGGAGAACCATATAAACATAGAAACTTCATTGAGAAATTTTAGGGATAGAAAATTGGAAGAGAACCATTCATGGATTTCTATAAGATAAAAGTAATTTTTGGATGGGTGGTTATTTATATAAATTGAGTGGATATTTTTTATTAATTACTAAATATAGGATTTTAAATATTTGGTTGTGAAATATGTAAAATAATTATATTACCCCAGGTTTTATATCTTTGGTTTTGACATTTATGACATTTCATTTTAAATTTTTATGTTTTATAAATTAAATCCCTTATTTTTTATATTTTTCAAAAGTGATATGATTTTAAAAAAAAAATTGTTTTTATATTCTTAATTTTTGTGGTTGATTTTGAGAAGTCATTTATACATCATGAAAATATTTCTAATTAAATAAAATAATTTTAGTAATAAATAAATTATATTCATTATGGAATAAAATATATTAATTATAAATCATTTTTTCATAATAATTTTTCCATTATACTTTTTGAATAAACTAAATGTACTTTACTATTTACCAAAATATTGTCTATCTCAGATGTATATGGAAAAATTACAACTCTTTAATTACATTTTAATTATTCAAAACTTAGATTTCAATTTATATAAATATTTTTCTATATTAGATAATTTTAATTGTTATATAAACTCTTATTGTATAAAAAAAACGTGTTTAGCATTAAAATTTATAACCTTATTCTTCCAGAAAATATGATTACTATTACTTTTCAAATATGTAATTATAAAACTATTTTATAATTAATTTATATTTTTAATATTTCTTAATAATATTATTATAAATTAATTTAATTATATTTGTTAAACACATCCAGAACTAACAATTTCATTACTATTAAAATGATTAGATTCCAATGGGTCTTATTACCACATTTACATTCCAACAGATAGATTCAAATGGTTATATTCAATTGTTCATATAACCCCTCAAATATAAAACTCATTCTATCATAGTAAGTTTATTTTTATCCTTCTCTCAGTTCTAATTCAATGAATATTATTTTAATTATTTTTTCATAATTGTGTGAATATATCATATATAATTTTCATTCATTTTAGAGAATAATACTCTATATTTAATGAATATGGTGTCTCCATATATTATTATTTGTTTTTCCACACTAGTTTCATCCTTTATTGTGATTTTAATTTATAGTTCTATATATAATATGAATCGTACCATTATGATGAAATAAAAAAAATATGAATTTTATTATATTTTTTTGAATGATTATTCATTGACTATATTGAAATGTTAAGTGTTACATTACCCCCCCCCCCAATTAATTTTAGCCTTTTAATTTTGGTTGGATATGAATACATAAATAATTTAGGGTAATTCGTTAGTGTTTTTCCAATACTATCATGTTTCTTTCCCAACATATGATTCCATTAATTTACTTTCAATTATTGGATTGTATAGTTCCATATAACCTTCTATATAATGAAAATTATTTGGATACACTCTTCATTATATTAAAATTATGGTTCGAGATATGTTAAATATATGGTCAATACAAGTGTAGGTTTTGGTATGCATAACCTTATCCTTAGGAAAAGGTAGACATAAAACACTTTAGAGAGGATAGGAGGAAGATAAAAATAATAAATCTCCACTACAATTCTCTCTAAAATCTAAATATTTCCAATACACCTACAAATAAGAATCCATTTATTACAAAACAAAACAAAACCATTTTCACTGAAATATATAAGAAGTTGTTGCATCCTATATGGAAGTTTAATTCCTCTATCAACTTACCTTTATTAATTTTTTACCTACTTCGATCTTTCATAATATAATTTTGTATAAGATACATCTTCGTAGTTGGTTCCTAAATTAGTTCTAAACTTATTTTCCTCCTTTAACCAACTCTATACAAAATTTTAGGAGTACAATACACTTTCCATACAGGGCCTCAAATTTTCTCAATTGAATGTTTTAATGGATGATATTATTGTATGTGTAATCCAAAAGATATAAGTATTAGTATTATTCTTAGAATAAGTCATGTGCGCATAAAATTATCATGTTCAATAATGTATAAATAGTTTTTAAAAAATACCATCAATTTGAGGATTAGAAGTAGTTCTTAGATGAATCTAAGTGCTTAAATACTTCTGAATACTTATATAAAATTTATATGTGAATCAATTGTCACAATATGATACAGTTGAAAAAGTTAAACTATAAAGTCCCACAACATCATTAATATTTATAAGTTGAAGATATTTAAGGGATATATCTTCCCATATTGAAAGAAAATCTATATACAATATAAAGATATACAAAAGTAGTCATATGAAATCATTCCTCTTAGTTTTCATAGGCTTTCAAAAGTTCCTAGGATTGTGTTTCTTCACTGAGAAGGTTGGATGAATCCATGGACAATAGTTTCTATAATTTCATAAAATATAAATCTTCTATTGTAAAATATTAAAACTAAATTCACTGAAATGATAAATTCTTAATATTACTCAGACCTAATTTTATTTTGAAATATAAATACAAGGATTTTATATGTTTGATCTTCTTCTCAAAATGACTACTACTTATAATATCTCTAAGGAAGGTAAATTCCCAATGAACAAGTGAATTAACACTACATGTATGGTAATAGAACCATACTATACCACTCTAGGTTCAAAGTGGACTATCCAACATCACAATGAAGATATAATGAATTAGAACTATAATAAGAAAGACCTCTTTGAACGTTTTTTTGATAAAGTATCAACATAGATATTTTTTTATTTCATGGACCATCAAGAATATTTAATAATATATTTATCACTTAATTAAGTATAAAATCTTGATCTTCCTCTTCATATTCAATATCAAATTTTATTCACTAATATTTTATGATAAACAATTTAAATAGGAATGCTTTAAAACCTTGAGCTTTTCGGTTTACTCTTTTATATAGTTTTTTGATACTTATCATAATACCAGTATCAGAGTACCTATCTTGTAAAACTCAAAATATTTTTGGAATCATATTAATAACTATGAATTTAGAAAAATATAGGATTTGCATTTTTATATTAGTATTCTATATTGATCTCTTACTATATTCATACACCTCGATCCTATCTTTCCCATATTTGGTTAGGCTCAATTTGATTCACCCATATCTCATGAATCATCATTAATTTTCATTAAATTAGATTATTTATTATAAAAAATGATTATAATTATATTATCTCATCTCAATTAAATAGAAATAGAAATTACTTGAGTGACCCCCCCACTCAGTTATTCTGTAAACAATTCAAAAATACTGCATTTGTGAATTTCTATGAATACCTATATTTTACTCCTCAATGTATAGATTCAACCAATATACTTTTTCAAACTAAAAAACTCATCAGGTAAATTCTATAGAACTAATAATATTTAATATTCAAACTCAAAATCTCAGCTTGAAACACCTTAATGTAAGATACATGTGATTAATTTAATTAAAAACTAGTTGATAATTAACACACTGATAAATAAATGATTTCATAGTCTTTTTTAATCAATATATAAATATTTTATTTATAAATAAATTTATAATAAAAACCTATCTAGATAAACAACCAAATACGAACTGAAAACACATTTTTTATTTCACTTGTGAAATAGCTTGAATAAATTTTTAAATTTGGTATTTTAATATTTAAATATGTTCATAAATACCATAAAAATTTTGTTCCTAATTTTATAAATATTATAGAATGTAAAATATTTTATTCCATATAAACCTCAAAATTATCTATGTTCTAATGGTTACAAAGATTAAATGATTCTTACTCATACAGATTGATGAAAATATAACAAGAGATGATGTATACATAAAATAATATTAAAGATCATGGATGTTGTTTATGCACACTCAAATGATGGTCACACAAATAAATTTATTCTTATTTATATGAAATATTATGGGTACACAACCTGTAATAATGTTGTGAAAATAAATGATTTTTACATAATCTTCAAAAATGTGTTTATAAAACGTATGACATGTCCCTTAACCTGAGATTTTATGATGGTTTTGTAGCAAGATAGTGATTTTACTCAAATATAAATAAAAATCCACAACTTATTGAATTCACCTATGATGATAGCAAAATAGATCAGAAATATTCATCATACCTTAGAAAAACTAAAAAAACATCAAAATACTTTCAATATCAATTTATAGCAAATGAAACCCATAAAGATCAGATTGGGTACTTTTAACTCACGAGTTTAGATATTTTAGAAAAATTACACAAATAATTAGGGTAATTTTAGATATGTTTAGAAATTAATAGAAAAAAGTGGGAATAAATAATCATATAATATCTCATATGAGAAGTTTATTACATAAAACTACATGATATTATAATGTTTCTTAGATAATTTCATCCCTTGATGATAAGTAACTATAACAATGTGACCTAGATGAACTCTTTCCCAATCCATATAAAAATATCTGACATCCTCAAATCAATTTCAAATTCATATCCATATATAAATTATCCATAGATACACATGTAAAAATAGTTTACACTCCCTATATAATATTAATTTACTACCCCTTAGTTAATATTATTTCATTTTCCCCCATGGTCAATAATATCCAAAGCATTGTGGGGGAAGAATCGACACATATTAAAATGGTAGGAGAGGTATTAATATGGATCTAAAACCTCAAATAATAGAAATTATATCTTTCCATAATTGTTGTGATGATATATAATCAGATTATTGGTATAAATATAATACAACATGACATCTCTAGTGAAAACATAATCTTTAATGAAATGATTCCCCAAATATATGTTTTTTATTAATAATGTTCTATATGATTTTTTTGATTTAATTGTCGCCCTCTTATTAAACCACAATATCCTTTGAATTCTCTCAATCTGAACCAAAAAATCTGTTAATAGAACTGTCATCCAAAAAACACACATTGATACATGATTTGTTTCCATATAATACACATTGGATATGTAATAAGTCACTGAATTAATATTATTACAATACCACCTCACAAAATAGTCAATAATGATGAAATGGGCACATTATGTGGATATTTTATATATGAATTTCACCTTCATAATCTAAATCAGTGAAGCCCAAAAAGTTCAAATGAATATGTTATCTATAAAAAAATTATATAATTATTTACTTTTTCCACATATCTAAAAAGATAATTTGTTAAAATAATGTATCACACCATTGGGTCAAACTAAAATCTAAAAAAACGTGTCACTAAATTGGCTATGACATGTCTTAAATTTGGTAAATAAAATTACCATCTTATTGAACGTCTAAAATATTTTTAATCTACTTTGTTTATATTTTCATACTTTTATTATTTTTTCTAAATTAAATTAAAACTGAATGACATTTATATTCATCCTTTCGATAATTCAATAATGACTGTACGGAATATTTTTATTAATAAAAAATAAAAAATAAGATTTTAAAAAAACATTTAATCTTAGAAAATAAATCAATTCTCACAATCTCGACATCTAAAACCACATTTTTTATTTTCATAGAAATTTCATCACTACATTAATCTCTGCCACTAAAAAAATTCTTTCATAAATATAAATAATGAATGTCTTTTATGGTGTTTCCAATATTGAATATAAATTATTTTCAAATTTTTCTTTTGTGATGTTCATTTTCCGTAGACAGCCATCATTTTTGAGTACCATACTTAGGGTTCCTATTTCAAGCTATACAATTCCATCTACAATATGGAATCCATTCTAGAATAAACATACATAATAAAACCATATGGTCTATCAATAAATAACTATTCATTACTATCACCATTTAAAAATATTATTTCTACAATATTTGATAAAATCGTTTATTCATACATAGAGCCACATCCCGAAACATCATTGTTATTTCAATAATTATTGTTGGAATAAAGGATTCTTCAAAGTATAGGATTTAAATTTTTGTCTATTTTTTAATCTAAGAATTTACTTTTATGCTATCACATCATGTTTTTTATATATTTGTTTTTCTAGAAATCGATTTTATCCTAATAAAATTTTTTAGTTTGGGAATCGGAATTAAATCACATGTGGATTACATGTCCATTTTGTTTAGATTATCATTCAGCACTCAAACCAACTCTTCATTATCAGTAACATTATCCATATTTATTGAAAAAAATTGTGAAATAATAATTCAATAATTTCTAATTCTTTATCTTCCTCTAGTTCTCATAGGATCTGATTGACTCCCAATGTTAATTTTTGTACAAGAATCTTTTTCATCCATTGATACTATTTCTGTCACTTCCAAGAACAACATAATTATCAATTTTATGTTATTATGAAACCTAAATAACAATTTTTTTATTAGTACATCCTTATCAACCAGATTATAACTATATGTGTTCTCCTAGTAAAAAAATCATATCTCTTGTTCAAACTTATGGGTGATTATTTTCAATAATTTTATTTTAATATATTACAATAACTTGTGTAAAATCATGTTCAACATAATTAACCACATCCATCAAATATGTATCCCATAAATACCCCATCATTTCCACTCTAGTTAATCATTCCCACAATGTTTTTATTGATTTTTATAAAACATGGACTACCAAAAACAAATATGTACTTCATGGCTAGATTATTCTTTTACCACTTTTCATAATGAGTGATATATGTACTTGTTATAGAAATATATAATTTTTCAATATTTATAGTAGAACTCACACTTTATATCAAATAATATTTTTTGCATTTTTAATCCAAATTTTCCATATTATATCAACAATATTTCTATTCAATCATCAAAACACCATTCTGCTGGAATATATGATGTATGTTGATGCATGGTATAATTCATGGAAATATATATTTCAAAATAATTACACGTATATTCTTTACAATTATAAAATAATAATTTTTGAGTTAAAGAAACAATTTTATTCATCCACTCTTATAACAATTTTCCAAATCTCCATATCTTATTACATGTTCTATATGAATAATACACGGGTCATTTGATTATAATAAATAATAAATTTCATGAAATACAAGTCACTAATTACAAATTTTCCTCACAATATCCTAGAAAATTATTATGAAAGGGTAATTTTTATGGTAGAAATAATATTTCATATGAAATTTCTATTTCATAATTCTATTTTAAAATCTCCCAAAAAGAACATTACTTTTTTCTTTTTAACAATGGAATATCTCTCACAACCTAATGTTTATAAATTTTTCTTTTGGATCCTTTGTCCATGATAACCAATGTAGCACCCAAGATTCAATTATAGTATCTGAATGTTTTATTTTAAAAAATATATAGTTCAATTCACAATTTAATATTTCATGCCATTTAAATTATAAATTAATCAGATTAATATATATTTTGAAATTACATTATCAAATAATACTTGGATGAGTTTACTATTTTATATTATAAATAAGATTTAATGATTATTAAAAAATTTAGTATTTAACCATTGATCCTTTTATTTATAATAAAATTTTATTATATTTAGAATCAATAATTTATCGACTATCCATTTTATATAAATAAATATAAGATAATTTAAGGATTAAAAATTGATATTTTTTTGAGAACTCCTTTTTATTTCACAATGTTATTAAATTTTAATTAATTAAAATTATATTAAAATTAAATATAAATAATATATATTTATAAATATTAATTTAAATATTTATAAATATTATTATTAGTCATATTTTGTTGTAATATTATCTAATGCAGGAATTTTTTTTCTAAAAAACCTATTATTTTACATGTTTTACGGTTCAATGTAAAAATTAAATTCTCAAAATTATATGAATTTAATTTTATAAATGGTTTAAATATTTTTAATCAATATAAATAACATTATATAAGAAATTAAACTTCATTTTTGGTCATAATGAGCAGTAAAAATAGTCAAAATTTAGTATTATAATTAATGAAATACTTGTTTAACATGGGGTTAATGTATAATGATATGGCTCATAATAACCAAAAAACTTACTAGGACTTGTTTGGTAATATTTATTTTAGTCTAATCCTTACCTAATTATAATATGATCCATTTTTATCCATATATCATAGAATGCGATTAAACATTAAGGTAAAGTATTGAAAATTTACAAGTGTGTCACTCACCACAATTATAAAAGGGTACTTCCTCCGAAAAAATATTTAAATATATACTTCCATTTAACATTAAAAACCCCTATGAAAATTTATACACATTCTAGAGATACTATTATTCCTAAAAACCAACCCTATAATTCTTAATACGATATCCAATGGAGGTTTTTCAATTATACAGTAATTGTCTACACAAAGCTCTTCCTTTTCTACTTCTTTTATAACAATACATTATTTATTAAAAATCTAATATAATAAACTAATAAATAACTTGTATACATATCTGTTTTTATTTTTAATGAATAATATTTTTCCTTCTCCTTCTTCATCAAATGATATACAAAACAATCGCTCGTGTGTTGAGTGGACTACCACCTCATGAACTGATGTAATTTTTTCCATCATGGACTGAAATGGATAGTTATAATAATAGAAATAATGTATATATATTATAATTATAAAATTATACATTGACTTATAATACACACATCAAATAATTTATGAAACTTTAACTAGTTAAGTAAATTATTACATCACTAATGCATATGTATTACTTTCCATCTATATGAAGAAATGAGATTCAATTACAAGTCTAAATGTCAAGAATGATTCAAAAAACTATATAATGAATAAATTTATAACATGTTTTAAACCATTATACAGATTTTTAATGTATGTTTAACTAATGTAAATCCGGAGGTAAGGTATTTCATCTCAATTTCCATTGTATTGGGATATATTTTATATTATATACCTATTTACTCTAATATAGATTATAAACTCTTCCACTAATAGAATTAACATGAAAAAATATTTTTTCATGATTATTAATCACTTTATTAATGTTTATTACATCACGGGATTACAATTTAAAAGTTCCCAATGTTATAATGATTTATTTTACAATCATATTTTCTTATATTACATTAATTTTCAATGAATGAACCTTATAATATGTACTTTATTGAATATATATATTTTCATATAATTTATAAATTTAAATATTATAATTATTTTCATAAAAAATAATATTTTTTTCATATTAAAAATTTATAAATTATTTTTATAGTAAAATTATATATATTTTCTTTTTTTTGATGTAGAATAGTTTTCTCATATATCGATAATTTTTTATTTTTTTTCACAAAAGCCTTTTTATTAAATCAAATTATTTATTAAAAATAATTATGTAATCAATGAATTTTTAATTTTTTCAAAGGAATATTTTGTATTTATCTATAATGGCTAATTTTTTTATTTTTTTACAGAATGACCAAATAAATGTTTTTAAATTTATTAGATATTAACAGACTTCCCAACATCATTAATTAGTTTACAGTGTTTATCTTCTTCTATATGTTTTAAATTATTTTAAAAATAAAAAACAATAATAAATTAATAAATTAATATTTCACTTATATTTTATTAATCTTTTTAAAAGGAATTATTTTTCTACAAAACCAATATTACTGAAGAAAAAATAAATACCTCTTATATTAATTCTATGTCATTGAATTTCTCTTGAAACATTCACATTATTTTGTTCATTGGACATTAAATTTACATTAAATATCCATATTATATGTATCATGGTTATTATTATTTCTTAAATTATATACCACTTTTACATATGAGGTTTTATTAAGAATGTGTTTTGATTTAATGGGGAAAATCATGATAAATGTGTATTGTTTAGTCAATAATGGTTTTTACTAATATGGAATAATTGTTATATATTAAATTTAACCTTAATTATATGAAGAATGCATTAAAAATTGTGTTATGTGATGGTAATAGAATTATATACCCCCTGGATGAAATGAATGGTATTTTGAGACAAATGATTTGGCCAAATAAAATTATTCATTGTCCATTGTATTAAACTATCATGGAACAAGGTCATAAAAATAGATATATCATGATTACTGAGATTATGGTGTCCAATTGTATGGATTTCATTTAATTTTAATTCATTTATTATTATTATTAATTAGATGAAAACATTGATATATCAATGGATTTATTTCATTATCAATTTATTAATTACAAAGAATTTCTTTCCTGCTATTTTCCTTCCAGTATTGATTCTTCCTTACTCATAATTGATTCTATGGTAATCAACTATTAATATGAATTTAAGATCGCAATTATTCTAATATTTTCCCCAAGAAATGATGAATAATTATTTGAACATGTTTCAAATTTTTCAATATTTTACTTTTGTTATGTTTTGAATTTTATTCCCAATGTAAAATCTATATCATTTATGTATCTGGTTCTAAAAGAAAACAATACTGATCAGTTTGTTTGTATTATATCCATTATATCTATTCTATTGGAATAAAATATATGGTGAAACTTGGTTACTTAAGTTAGGGTTGTGACAACTCAGCCTCTAGTTCAACAACATACACTGATTTTTAACATAAATAATATAAAGTGATTAGATTTCCAATTAAAATTGGATTTTATATGTTTTATTTCCTTATGAAATGAAAATTATTTACATTAAAATTTAGATATGTATTTATTATTTATTAGAAACAACCTCAGATTCATTATCACAATGATGACTAATATTTATAGATTATTGAACATGCCTTCTACTGGGAAAACATAATTTAATTTTAGATTTTCTCCTTCAATTTCCACTAATACAATACATTTGAAATTTATAGAAAAAAATATTATGATTTTGTAGTCCATAATTTATGATTCTCAACATTTTTTAGAATATTGTGTTACATTTTATGTAGTAATTGAACCCAATATTAATAATCATTGTCATTGTTCTTCAATTGGACTTCAGTAAAACCTCAACTATATTTGATAATTCATCCTCAGGGTTATAAATTTCCTTTCCATTATTAGGATAAGGATTCTTTCCTAGAAGTCATTTCATGAACATATCAAAACAAAGTAACACCAAATAAATACCAAAATAAATTTCTTTAATACACTCAAATCTATTATGATTTTTAAAATTATACATATTAAAATTCATAGTTTATCTTCTCCCTACATTTGAATTCATCCCTTTAGATTGATTCCGCCTAAATTATTACACCTTCATAGGTAGTGAAACTTTTTAATATAATTTTTATGAAATATATATACAAAATCCACAACCATAAAAATAAAAATGTGATCAATATATTATATAACTAAAAGAATTCCTCTTGAAATGTTGTCCACAACTTTCTTTCATTCTACACTATTTGTATCTGATTTTGATTATATTTGGGAATTGAGGAGATTCAAGACATAGTCCCTTAATTTATTTAAATGGGATAAAAAACAATTTTTTTGTCTATAACTGGTGTGATTCTGGATTTTATCATTTATAAGTTTTAATAATATTATTTCAAAATGAGTTATCCAAAATAGATTTAACCTGATTTGTATGACAACTCCCTTACCTAATTAAAATTATTAAACATTGAATTAATAATAAGATTTTAAATCATATTCTAACATAAATAAATTATTCTTTATCTCAGGAAACCTGGTCTATGTAATATATTATTATTCTTACATCAAAAAAATAATATCTTTATAATCCTTTGTCATTTCATTATGATTTGTAGATATCATCCGGAATTTGTTTTTTTATTTCATTAAAAAGAACTGCTTATTATCATAATAAACAATTCATATATTATGTCAAATTATGTTTTATTCAATATTTTTAACACATCATTGTTTTTAATAATATTTTTTCCCATACATGCTTTATGTTATACATTAATTTGTGTTCAATCTTTGGTGTCTTCAATTAACATCTTCTCTAAATGAAATTTCAAATCCCTATTAAACATGAGTCATGTAATTAGTAAATTTATCCCTATGTTAAAATTATAATATAATTTAGTGAAATTATAAGATTATTCCAATTTTTCATCATATTTTTATTTTTTATTATTTAAAATAAATTATTTCCCCATCCATCATTGAAAGATTATTTTTTTTATCCCAAGTTATTCTTTATGGATTATCTTTATAGTATGACATAAAATAATCACTATTATACTTCAGATAGACTATGAGGAATAAAAAAATTATAATTAATAATAAATAAATTTATTGTTTTCTTGTCAATGTTAATGTTCATTCCATTTTAACAGCTTTTTAATAAGATAAATGATTCTCTTATAATATCAATTATCCTCTTGATTTTTAGATTCACATGATTCAAAATTATTGAGATTATATTTTATTTTCAACCATATCAATTTATCAAATGGAATTTCATCATAAGAATTATTATTTAAGGTGGGATTCCTCATCATATCATGGTCTCTTAAAATTATAACATATTCAACTATGGAATGACCATAGATTTCATATAGTGTTGAGATCTTAGCACCAAACCGATCTAGAAAAATCCTCAATAACATATTGAAAATTATAGTTTCAAGTTGTTTGTCACAAAAACATTTTGGTTTACAAACAATTTAATGTACCCATGTAAAATCATTATTAATATTTTCATCCCCAATCATCTATATGTATTCAAATTGGCATTATTTACTTTTTAATTTGGATTTTTTTCCTTTTATATTTGATTCATAGCTATATTCTAGTCTGTCCTTGACTTTTTATAATATTGAAGTCCCATAACATTTTTTCAGATTTTTTTGGGAAAATAAATTTTAATAGTGTCATAATCATTATCTTTAATATCCATATTCCATTTATAAATGATGATTATTTCTTAATGCTTCATAATTTGTGGAAAATAAGGAATGATAAAATTATTAATTTTCTATATTTGGGATAATATGTATGGTAACATCCTGTTATTTTATATATGGTAATTTTTTCAATCTCATATGTGAACCCCCATTCTTTTAATTTAATTTATATTTTATGTTATCAATAGTTATCTGAATCTAACAGTGGGAATTTTATTTGATACTTGTTGGAATTCCATATATTAGGTCACTCGACTTAGAGTGGGGGATATGTCGATATTAAATATTATAATTTATAATATATTAAATCAACATGTATAAGCTGTTAAATTCTAATCCACTCAAATATTAATTATTATCCCAACACTAGCTTCAAAAAATATATGGGCAATGACAAAAATTGTGTTTACACGGTTTTCCACCATCCCAAAATTCCTAATCTATTACATAGTTGGCTAATATTCTAAAAAATTGATTTTTGATTAATAATTATTCAATTAATATTACATGTAAATTCCTAATGTCACACTATCCAATCACATATTAAAAATAAAATATGTAACATCACACATTAGGTATTATAATAACATGAAACATAAAAACACTGAAATATAATTCTTTATAATAAGGGTAGAAATTTCTTAAATTTATAATATATTTTTGGTTTTGTGTTTTATATAATTTTGTAGAAACCGAACATTATAAAATTCCCACTTGCACACATCAAAAATTTTTGGCTCAAAAATATATCATTTAATTTTTCACTATTGTTTGGTTTATTTTTTTTCTTCTTTTAAGATGAGTCACTAAAATAGCCCAGAATCTATAGATCCAAATCCTTAAATAGTTTCATTAGCATTAAAAATCTTACTAATTTTTTTCCATCAAAATAGAAAATATCAAATTGAAATAATGTATCAGTTATATACCAATTGACATTTTAGTTTATATTTTTAATAAATTAGGGATAAATTGTAATGTTTTGGGTTCATAAAAAAACCAATTCCTAAATAAAATCACACATCATATGACTATTTCATCCTTTTAATATTTCATAGTATATTATCAACATCATCCATGTGAAATCCTTCTACAAAAATCTCAGTTAACAAATTTCCTTATATCCTGCGAAAAATAAACAAAAGAAAAGTGGTGACTTGAAATACTCATTATATGTAAAAATTAGAGATATGAATCATGAAATAAATATAATCATATGATCATATGATAATTATACCCTACTTATCAAATATCCTTAAAAAATAATAGTATAAATATAGGAAGTACATATGAAATATATCATAAAAAAATATATAACATAATCCTTGAAATCATAGCATAAGAACAATACATTGAATTTTTTGTGCAAACATACACAAAACATATTATTTCCATAGTAGCAAGGTAATTTATACCATCACCATATGTAAAGACCCATAAATTTCAAAGAAAAACATTTTTTCTTATATTATTTGGGATTTTACGAGTACGCAGTTTCTGACGACACCTGATTTTGAGGCTCGGTGTGCCCAGAATAAATTTTTGAAGTTTAACTTGGGTACTTTCAGTGAACGAATGAGCAGGTTTTTCAATATTTTGAACTGGTTCTCAGAATTAAAATTCGAGGGCACCGATGGAACCGCAGTGCCGATAATTTCTTAAGAGGACATTTACTGAAGATGCGTCTGCTTGGGAAGAGTTGTTAAAAAATGCGGGTTAAATGAAAAGTAAAATAAAATTTTGTTACAATTTTATTCATTTTCTTAAAGTGGTTTTAATTAACATGGGGATGTTGGGGTGGGACCCACAAGTTTCTAACTACTCATGTTAGGATATTCTTTAGGTGGGGCCCACACGATCCCCAACAATTCACATTGCCAAACCCCTTATCTCTCCCCCTTTAAACTTGTTAAACCCCGTGTAATTAAGTGGGAGAATTCGACTCTCCCAACCTTCCCCACATTAAATCATAGCAACAGACTTAATCAATTATGAGAGTTATGTGTTTGAATTTTAAAATTTAAATTCATGGCATGAATTAATAAAATAATATGAGGCTTATTTTATTTTGGGGGGCTAGCTTATTGTGTTAAGAATTTGGGAGAGAGCTTTAAATACTTTTTGGAATAAAATCATCCTCCCGTTAAGAACGAAACCCTTCAACGAATAACACCATCTCTTTGATGAAAAACAACCACTCTGCGGGTCGGTTTCGCCATCCTCTTATTCCTCCGTGACAAAGAAGGAGACACCGACGACGATGGAATCGACGCCATCATTCGCGGGGCATGATACCCAAAAACTTATTTCGAGGTAGGATTGTGTTTGGATTGAGAAATTATTGGTTTTCCTTCCATTTTTTTGTTCCTCTTAAACCACTTGTTATCGGACTAATGTGGAAGGGACCTGACCAAACGAACCCAGTATGATTCCTCCGCTGTTCTTGGAAATATATGTGGAGTTCTTCATCCGTTCATGTGTGGTGAATCAATCTATGTTTTCGGAGCCAATAAGAGGTCCGAAAACATAAAAAATGGCCTCAGGGGATTGTGGTGACCTGGAAGCAGAAGTTTCATTGAAATCGGATCATCGCAATGACGAACGGACACCTAGGGAGGCGTGCGGGCCAGAGGCGTCGTTTTCTGGAAAATTCCAGAACACACGATGTATCCTCTAGGATCACACACTGTGTAGTACAAGCATACTATGGCTTCCGTTTCAGACATTAGAAAAGTAACACAAAGCGTGTTACTCTAGACACATGGCGTGTACTCTTCACATTGTTTGAAAAAGGAGACTTAGATGGACATGACATGTATTTAGGGAAAATACACAGACACAAGTAGCTATACACGACCAAGTAACACGACATGTTTTCTATTCATTGAAAGGCAAAAGTGGATTCATGAGGCACAGTGTGTAATCTGGGAGATACACAGACATAGGAAGAACCACACTGCCAAGAGGCACGACGTGTATTACATTCAACTTGGAAGAAGAGGCTTCGTGATGACTTGGCGTGTATTCCGGGAATACACGGACACGGGGTGGAGTACACGGGCAGGTACTCCACCACATAGCCAGGCATGGCCTGCGTACACAGAGCTGACCCCATAAGATTGGACACAGCATGTAACCATCCCAAACACTGTGTACTTCCCTTTTTACACGAACAACCCTTCGACACGGTCTGTGGTACACGGACAATACCCATGGACAAAAGACACGACGTGTAACCATACCACATGTCGTGTACTTACTTATTTACACAACTAACCCTGCGACATGGGCCGTTTCACACGGGAAGTACCCGGTGTCTGATGACACAACGTGTATTGCTTACCTACACGCCTTGTACTTTATGAAAATGGCTTGGTTTCCTGCTTCTATGTGACTTGGGAACTTTTTGATTGGTTTTCCCCTATAATGTGTGACAGAATTACGGGATACATTAACTCTAGTCTTCGTGATGGTTGATGTATCCACCCCTTTTGACTCGAGGAGCGGACCCTCCTGGAATCAAGTATGCTGTGTGCGGGAACCCTAGAGCTTGTTGTGACTGTGATGACTACCTTGCAAGGATCCTCCGTGGGTTCGACGACAATGACGACTGACATGGATACTATGTGGGTTCGGCAGTGAGGATTATTGTACTTGGATCCTACGTGGGTTCAGCAGCGAGGACGACTGTGCTTGGATCCTATGGGGGTTTGGTAGTGATGGTTACTGTACTAGGATCCTACGTGGGTTTGGCAGCGATGACTTATATACTTGGATCCTATGTGGGTTTGGTAGGGGAGATGATTCAGAGGCTACATCTATCATCTCCACCCCTTTTCATTAGTAGTATACCTTTGTGAGCGGAGTCTTGACTTTCAGTCTTTATTATCGATGTAATTTTCATTCTTTCCTATGTAGATTGGGTTGTTCTTTCCTGTGTGGATTGGGTTGTGTTTTCCTTTGTGGATTGGGTTATGCTTTCCTGTGTGGACTAGTTTGTACTTGGGATCGTGTGTTAGAGCCAAGCTGGAATTGATGACTTAGGTATATGTATGGGAATATAACTAAGTAGAGATGTTTGATACTTCGTGTTTGTGTCCTTCCTTTGTGGTTTATCCTTTGTGGATTCTGGGAGACTTTCGGGGGTCTTGGGGTCCCTACTGAGTATCGTATACTCACCCCTGCCTAGGCTATGCCATCACTACGTTGTGTTGGTTGTAGACGATGGACAATGCTGATCGTGGTTGAGGCTTGTGGAGCAGGACGGTACCCAGAGGTAGACTATCATGCTGGACGTACATAGAGAGGACGGACGGACCCAAGGATCCGACGAGACTATCTATACCCACCCTTCAGGTGGGATAGCTGGAGGACGACTCTGTGGTTGCAGATTTACTTTTATGCTCCTGTATTTTCTTTTCAGTTGTACTGTACTTTCAGATGGGTTTGTATACTGGCTCATTTACATTTCAGCACTTACTTTTGTACTTAGTTTACATAGTGTTTAATTCATCTTGTGTACTATGTTATGTTTGTTTACTTCTATAAAGGCAATGCCTTCCCTTTTTATTGGGATTTACACCTTTGGAGCTTTTCTCCAGCCCCTGACCTATGGAATGCGGGCTTGGGGTAGTCATGGTAGGGGGACCAAGGACAGGTCGTGACAAATTGGTATCATAGGAGTCAGCTCTACCACAAAACTTAGGACTCTGATAATTTCTTCTATGTGAAGCAACCGTTTCAAGGTTATTGAGTGTGGTTCTCAATTCAAGGAGTCCAGTGTTGGTGCGGCGGCCGACGTATCCATAAACCAGGACCCTGACGTCTGATTTCCATCTCAATGCACGGAAACATTAATTGCACGTGTGTTCAAAATTTTTTCCTTGTGATTACTTTGTGTCATCTCACCAGGTATACTATATTAACCATGGCGCACATGGTTCTTTTCAGGATGGCCCAATGATGGAAGACAACTAGGGGTCTGAGCATTGTGAGAGATGCCAGCCCACCGAGCGACAAGGCATCGGTGAAGGGCCCCATTACAGCGGAGGCACCAGCGGTGACTCTACTCGCCGAGCCACCAATTCCACCAGCCCTAGCAGCTGAGAGAGCATGTCCCCTAAGTGCACTGCATGATTTTTAGTGTCAGAGACCACCCATGATCCACGGGGAGATGGACACTCAGGTAGGTGAGGATTGGATGAAGGCTGTTGTTTGAGTCTTCAGATTAGTAGGGACACCAGCTGACCACATGGTGATCCTTGCAGTGAGTCTCCTTCACGCAGCAGCAGATAGATGGTGGTGCCTAATATTCCAGGTGCACGATGAGGCATCTCTTCTTTGGTCGGACTTCGAGTGCCTTTTCTGCTTGGAGTTCGTTCCAGACACCTTCCGAGCGGTTCACATCCAGGAGTTACTGCAACGGCGACATGGTAGCATCATAGTAGCCCAGTACTCGGCGAGGTTTACCGATCTCTCGCCCTACTCCACAAACATGGTACGAGACCCATTCTTCTGGTCCTAGACGTTCGATCAGGGACTGAGTCATGAGATCAGGGCATCAATGATCTCCCTCAGTATTCCGACGTAGGAAGGAGTACTGGAGTGAGCCCTTATTGTGGATAGCTTTCTTGCTGAGCCTTTACCAGCAGCGAGACCTACCACAGGGCGACACGTAGAAGAGTCTTCTGCAGCTAGCAATAGACAAATGTTGCGGAAGTCCAAGCGGACCAGACCATCAGGTGGATGACCTTAGGATACTATATTGGATGTGCGGGGCACACGTAGTAGATCCAGTCATTCGAGAGGCAGACAGTGCTATGCATGTGGCGGGCATGGCCACATGGCTCGGGACTGCCCGAACCTCCATGCAGAGGAGCAGCAGACGGTTGAGGGACCACCCAAGCAGAGGCATAGGTTCGATCGTGGCAGTCCACTGGGAGTAGGCGGACGAGGCAGAGGAGCTGGCCAAGTAGCAGGTGGTGGATGACGCTTCGGGGATCTAACACCACCATCACCAGGAGGTCCACCCTGACCACATGGAGGTGGCGGATAGAGAGATGCTCAGCTTTAGGCAGTAGAGGCCTATGACCATGGCTCACCTGAGATGATTCGAGGTACTATCTGTTTCTACTCCACCCTTGCTGCAGTTCTTATAGACACAGGAGCGAGTCATTCTTTCATTTCCACTGCCCTTTTTCGGAGATCAGAGATTCCAACAGAGCCGTTGGATCGATCCTTACGGCTAAAGACTCCTACTGGAGTAGACTCGATGATTACGCACTGGTGCCTGCAGTGTGAGCTTACTATAAGAGGAAAGGCCTTCAGTTGTGATCTTCTTGTAGCGGTGTTGAGGCCTTACGACGTCATCTTGGGCATGGATTGGTTATCTACGGTCCATGCTCTGATCGACTGTATTAGGCTCAAGGTGTGGTGTGTCCACATAGATGGGAGCAGGTTCACCTTCACCAGCAAGAAAGGAGCCTTTGCAGCACATGATGGACTCATGCAGAAGAGAGGGCAGCCGATCACTCATCAGTTGGATAGTCTCATCCTGAGAGCAGTTGATGTGAGGAGTCTGAGTTTTCCTGTTGTGGTGGATCAGTATGCGGATGTTTTTCCTGACGACATTCTAGAACTACCTCCTCAAAGATAGGTAGACTTCTATATTGACATGTACCCTGGGACCGCCCCAATATCTACTCCATCATTTTAGATGGCTCCCGCTTAGCTTCGTGAGCTATGGTTATAGCTATAGGACTTGCATGAAAAGGGATTCATTCGACCCAGTGTTTCACCCTAGGCTTCCTTGATTTTGTTCGCTAATAAAGAGGACGGGAGCTTGAGACTATGTGTCGACTACCATCTCTTGAACCAGGTGACCTTGAAGACCAAGTATCCACTTCCGAGGATTGACGACTTCTTTGATCCGCTCAAGGGAGAACTCTGGTTCTCGAAGATAGACCTCAATTCAGGGTATCATTAGCTCAGAGTTCGAGACGAGGATGTGCAGAAGACATCCTTCAGGTGTCGGTATGGCCACTATGAGTTCTTGGTTATTCCTTTCGGCAAAACCAATGCTCCATCAGTGTTCATGAGTCCCATGAAAAGGATATTTCAGCCTTACCTCGATCGGTTTGTCATAGTCTTCATCAACAATATTTTGATTTACTTGACTACTAAGGTAGAGAACGCGTACCACTTACAGGTTGCACTGGATACACTCTGAGAGCACTAGCTTTATGGTAAGATCTCAAAGTGTCAGTTTTGGATTCGATAGGTCAAATTCTTAGGGAACGTCATATGTGAGGTGAGAGTTGCAGTGGATCATGTGATGATCGAGGAAGTACTAGCTTGGGAGGCACCCAGAAGTGTGATGGAGGTGCGGAGTTTCCTTGATCTGGCTGGGTACTATCAGAGATTTGTGCCAGACTTCTCCAGAGTTGCGGCACCACTTTCAACATTGACGAAGAATGGGAAACCCTTTGTGTGGTCAGATAGATGTCAGTAGAGTTTCTAGGAGCTGAGACAGAGATTGACCTATGCACATATCTTGAGGTACCAGAGGAGGGAGTAGGGTATGCAGTTTACTATGAAGCATCAGGGATTGGACTCGGGTGTGTCCTAATGTAGGAGCGGGTAGTGATCGCCTATGGATCACGACAGTTGAGGAAGCATGATAAGAACAATTCTACCCATGACCTAGAGTTAGCAGCGATGGTCTTCTCCTTTAATATGTGGAGACACTATCTGATGGGTGATCACATTACAATCTACTCTAAAAACAAAAGTCTCAGGTACATCTTCTCGCAGAATGACCTGAACCTGAGATAGAGGCGATGACTCGAGTTCCTCCTAGACTATGACTTTGAGATAGTCTATACTCTTGGGAAGGGTAATGTAGTAGCTGATTCTCTCAACCGGAGGTCGGGCACTCAACTACATGGAGGGGAGATAGAGCAGCTAGCCACGTTGCAGATATCCTTCATGGATAGAGATGGGGCTGTCTTTCTACAGTCACACACAGTCACTCCTACACTACTTCAGAGGCTCAGGGGGCACAGCGTGGGGACGTTGACTGTGAGATGCAACGAGCTCAGATATCCACAGGACAAGCACCTGATGGATATTCTTTAGGAGGAGAGCATGTCATCCTCTTCAGGGGACGTACCATGGTACCAGTTGCATTATAGGAGGAGGTTCTAAGGGAGTTTCACACTTCCCCATTGGCGATACATCCCAGAGTAGCGAAGATGTACCGGTATCTCAGAAGACAGCACTGGTGGATAGGATTGAAGAAGGTTGTGGCAGAGTTTGTTTCACGATGCCTCACTTGCCAACAGGTGGAGGTGGAGCACCATGTAACAGCAGGATTGGTACAAACCTTAGAGGTCCCGTAGTGGAAGTGGGACGAGATATCCATGTATTTAATTATGAGACTTCAACGTACTTCCAGAGGACACGTCTCTATATGGGTGATCGTAGACTGACTCACCAAGTCGGCCCACTTCCTACCTATTAGAGAGTAAGGCTCAGTGGAGGGATTGGGACGCCTCTATGTTCAGGATATTGTACGGCTTCATGGTGTTACATCATCTATCATCTCTGATCGAGATGCTCTCTTTACTTCCCGGCTTTAGAAAGGGTTGCAAGAGGCATTTGGGACGCAGCTAGGCCTGAGCACCGCCTTTCACCCTCAGACGGATGGCCAGATGGAGAGAACTATTCAGACTCTCGAGGTAATTATCCTTGCAAGTGTCCTTGACATTGCTCACAGCTAGGAGGATCACCTACCCTTGGTGGAGTTTGCGTACAACAACAGCTACCACTCCACCATAGGGATGGCACCATACAAGGAAGTGTACGACTGACCTTGCAGATCACCTCTATGCTGAACAGACCCTGGGGAGTCAGCACTTGTAGGACTAGAGATGGTCTAGGAAATGACGGGGAAGGTGCAGATCTTCCAGGAGTGGATGAGGACTGCCCAGAGCCGACAACAGTCCTATGCTAACAGGAGGCGGAGACCACTAGAGTTCGAGGATGACAACTAGGTTTTCATACGGGTCTCACCTCGACGTGGATTACGGGGATTTGGCAGGGGCGTCAAGTTATCTCCACACTTCATCAGACCATTCTAGGTTCTCAGCAGGATAGGAGAGGTGGCTTATCGTCTGGATATTCCACCTCAGTTGCATCGGGTCCACGATGTCTTCCACGTATCTCATTTAAGGAGATTCGTGCATGACCCGATGCATATAATTGATCACGAGTAGCTGGACATCGATGACGGGGCGACATTTGTAGAGGTCATGGTGGAGATCGAGGATTGATAGGATCGGGTCCTACATGGATGGTCAATTACTCTAGTGCACATCAGGTGGCATCACGAAAACCTCCAGGAGATCACATGGGAGCGGGAGGCTCAGATGCATGAACAATGCCCTCATTTGTTTCCCTAGTTTATGATGTAGCTTTATGGGGAAATAAAGCCCTGAGGTGGGAGTAATATAAGGACCAGAAAATTTCAAGGAAAATTTTATTTTCATAAATTCTTTGTGATTTTACGAGTATGCAGTTTCTGACGGTACCTGATTCTGAGGCCCGATGTGCACAGAATCAATTTCCGAAGTTTAGCTTGGGTATGTTCAACGAACGAACGAGCAGGTTTTTCTACCTTTTGAACCGATGCTCAGAATTGAAATCCGAGGTCACTGATGGAACCACAGTGCCTGTAATTTCTAAATAGGACCTTTACAAAAGATGTGTCTGCTAGGGAGGAGTTGTTAAAAAATGTGGATTAAATGAAAAGTAAATTAAAATTGTGTTACAATTGTATTTATTTTCTTAAAGTTGATTTAATCTACATGGGGAAGTTGGGGTAGGACTCACAAGTTTCTAACTAATCATGTTGAGATATTTTTGAGGTGGGACCCACACAAGCCCCAACCATTCACATTCCCAAACCCCTTAACACTCCCCCTTTAAACGTGTTAAACCCCTTGTAAATATGTGGGTGACTTCTCCTCTCCCCACCTTCACCACATTAAATCATGCCAACACACTTAATAAATTATGATAGTATTGTGTTTGAATTTTAAAATTTAAATTCATTGCATGAATTAATAAAATAAGATGAGGATTATTTTATTTTGGGGGTTTAGCTTGTTGTGGTAAGAATTTGGGAGAGTTCTCTAAATACTTTTTGGAATAACATCATCTTCTTGTGAAGAAAGACAACCATCAATGAATAATGCCAACTCTCCGATGAAGAACATCAACTCGGCGGCTCGGTTTCTCCATCCTATTCTTCCTCAACGACAAGGAAGGAGGCACTGATGACGACGGAATCGAAGCCATCATTCACGGTGCTTGACACCCGCAAACTTCCTTCGGGGTAGGGGTGTGTTTGGATTGAGAAATGATTGGTTTTACATCCATGTTTTTGTTCCTCTTAAACTGCTTATTATCAGACTAATGCGGAAGGGACCAGATGAAATGAACACGTTCCAATTCCACCACCGTTCTTGTGAATATATGTGGAGTGCATCGGTCATTCATCTACGGTGAGTCAAGATATGTTTTTGGAGCGAATCAACGGCCCGAAAACATCGTAAAGGGCCTCAGGGAATCGGGGAGACCTAGAAGTAGAAGTTTCGTTGAAATCAGATCATTTTAATGACGAATGGACATCTCGAGAGGCGTGCTGGCCAGAGGCGTCGTTTTCTAGAAATTACAGAATACACGACGTGTCTTCCAGGAGCACACGCCGTGTAGTACAAGTGTATTGTGGCTTCCATTTCGGACATTAGAAAAGGAACACACGACATGTGAATCTAGACACACGACGCGTACACTTCACATTATTTGAAAAAGGAGTCTTCGATGGACATGGTGTGTATTTAGGGAAAATACACGAACACAGACAGTTATAAACGACCAAGTAACAAGGCATGTTTTCTCTTCATAGAAAGGAAGAAGAAGCTTCGCGGGGCTTGGTGTGTAATCATGGAGATACACGGACACTGGAAGAACCACATGGCCAAGAGGCACGTCGTCTACTACATTCACCATGGAAGAAGCAGCTTCGTGATGACTCGGTTTGTATTCCGGGAATACACTGACACATGGTGGAGTACACGGGTAGGTACTCCACCACACGGCCAGGCATGGCCAGCATAAAATGAGCCGACCCCAGATGTTTGGACATGGCAGGTAACCATACCACATGCCGTGTACTTCCCTTTTTACACGTGTATCCCTTCGACATGGGATGTGGTACACGGACAGTACCCGTGGACTGGAGACACATCGTGTAACCATACCACATGCCATGTACTTAATTATTTACATGACCAACCCTGTGACATGGGATGTTTCACACGGGCAGTACCCAGTGTCTGCCGACCCGGCATGTATCACTTACCTAAATGTCGTGTACTTTAGGAAAATGGATTGGTTGTCTTCTTCTCTGTGACATGGGCATGTTTTTCTTGGTTTTTCACTATGAAGTGGGACAGAACTACGGGATACATTAACTCTATTCTTCATGACGGTTGATGTATCCACCCCTTTTGAATCGATGAGAGGACCCTCCCGGAATCGAGTATACTATGTGCGGAAACCCTAGAGCTGGCTGCGACTACAACGACTACCGTGCTGGGATCCTCCGTGGGTTTGACGACGATGATGACTGTACTTGGACCCTACGTGGGATCTGATGTGAGGACGACTATACTTGGATCCTACATGGGTTCGGCAGCTAGGACGACTATACTTGGAACCTACGTGGGTTCGGCAGCAATGGTTACTGTACTAGGATATTACGTGGGTTCGACAACGACGACTTCTGTACTTGGATCCTATGTGGGTTTGGCAGGGGAGATGATTCAGAGGCTACATCAATCATCTCCACCGCTCTTCATGAGTTGTATACCTGTGTGAGATGAGTCTTGAATTTTAATCATTATCATCGATGTGATCTTCATGCTTTCCTGTGTGGATTGGGTTGTGCTTTCCTATGTGGATTGGGTTGTGTTTTCCTTTGTGGATTGGGTTATGCTTTCCTGTTTGGACTGGGTTGTACTTGGGTTTGTGTGTTGGAGCCGAGCTGGAATTGATGACTTAGGTATATATTTGGGAATATACCTAAGTATATTTGGTTGATAATTCATGTTTTTATCCTTCTTTTTTGGTAAAACCTTTTTAGATTCTGGGAGACCTTCGGGGGTCTCGGGGTCCCTACTGATTATCATTTACTCACCCCTGCACAGGCTATTCCCACACTACGTTGTGTTAGTTGCAGAAGATGGACTACGTTGATCGTGGTTTATGCTTGTGGAGTGGGACGGTACCCAGAGGTGGACTATCAGGAGGGACGTACACAGAGTAGACAGAAAGACACAAGGAACCGACGAGACTATATGTACCCACCCTTCAGGTCGGATAGGTGGAGGATGACTCGGTGTTTGCTAATTTACTTTACTACTGCTGTATTTTCTTTTCCGTTGTACTATACATTCAATTAGGTTGGTATAATTTCCCATTTACTTTTCATAACTTAATTTTTTACTCATTTTACTTAGTGTTTACTTCAGCTTGTGTACTCTGTTGTGTTTGTTTACTTGTATAAAGGAAATGCCTTCCTTTTTTTCGAGATTTACGCCTTGGGTTCTAGTCTCCATACCTTGGCCTATAGAAGTCGGGCTTGGGGTAGTCACGACACGGGCCCTGAGGATGGGTCGTGACACCATCTTAGCAGTATGGGTTCAGACCCCATACCATCTTGGTAGTCGTGGTTCACTCCTATAGCCATTATAGAAGTCAAGGATCACTCCCAATAATATATTATTCTATCTCATGAGATTTATATTTTTAACAAATTCATTTGAGATAGATATACGTTCCACCCGTCACATAATGAAATCATACAAGCATGTGCCACAAAAACATAAATTATTCAACATATCCTTACCCATGGAATAAAATGTTTACCATAACCTAAATAAAATATCATATGGAATAGAAATATGATTCATAAATTCAAAGGAAATAATAATTAGAGATATTATCCTTAAAAAATAAACATTGAATAATATGTATAATTATATAATGATAATGATGATAGAAAATATATCCATGAAGTTAAATGAATTTTTCAGGAAAATAACCGATATTATTAAAAAATTAATTCTTTTAATAAATTTTTTTGCAATATTAAAATAATATAATTTATTTGATGGTAACTATTAAATCTTGGAAAGGAAGCTTTATAGAAATAAATCATATTGAAAATGTAAAAATACATTCATTTTGTATAAGTTAAATTAAAACACTTTTCTCGTAATTTTATCAGATAAGTCAAAAAGTACCTCGTAATAAAAGAAAAACAAATATTACATTCACAAAATTTAGTAAAAATGGGAAAATTCACATTAAAAATGTTATAATAATAGAAATAATATACTGGATTTCGTTTTTAGGAAACATGGACATGGATGGTAAACATACAACAAAAAATACTTTTGTCTAAACAATCTCAAATAAAATTAAGATTATGAAATTACCCATTAAAACTTAATAATATGTAAAATAATTTGAATAATACAATAATTATAATTATATTCAGATGTAAATATGATAACCATCAGAATAAGAGTCAAAAAAACAATCATGGTACGCATAAACACCACCAAAATGAGAAATGTGTTTATATTGCATATATCCCAAAGAAATAAAAATATGACAAAATAATCCATTACCATAGGTAAAACTTCTTTCATATGTAACAGAAACTATTATATAATGGATTAAATAATTTTATTAAATTATTATAGAACCATATTTATTTTTGATGTCAAGTATGATTATTTTATCACTTTTTTAATAATATTTTATTATTGGCATTGATTCGAGTGTTAATTGATTCTTATGTTATCATATAAGTCCCAGTTATTCCTCGTAGGTTATAGTCATAAAGATTAAATAATTTTATTCAGGTGGTATATATAATATTTATTCATTATATATATTTATATAATCATTTTTAATGGTGAATATGGAAAATGAATCTCATCGGGTCACAGAGATAGTAGTTAATATGTACACACGAAGGAAGATATCATTTCATTATTTGTAAAAAATATTGATGTAAATAGTATATATTTATGGTTTCCATAATATATATATTGTTACAAAAATTATATATTTCTATTACATCCATAATTATAACCTTCCATATAATGTGGTGTTGAAAAAATATTACACCACAACTTGGAGACAATAGGTCATACATACAGATGTGTGATACTTTGTTGATTCAAATGATGGATAATAGTTAGAATTTAGTTTTTAAATAAACACTAAAACATCTTACAGTATATTTTATACTAAATTTTTTACATTAGGTTTGAAAAAACACATTAATTGGATGTAGAGTTTAATATACTTTTGGATGTGTTATAAAAGGAAATTACCACTTCATTTGTGAACTTCCATTAGATCACCACTTAGGGATACTGGATTTGATATTTTGACAACAATAAAATATTTAAAATGAGGATTGGAATGTATAGACGAGATGTGTGTAGATAGTTTTTTAGATTTAATGATCAATGGTATGTGAATAAGTTAGGGAGTTGGGACCCTTTTATAATTTATGTTAGTGGAACATTAAGAAATTCTCAAAAGATTATTTTATAATAAATTTTAATTATATACATATATCACAAAAATCCAATATATTCAAATATAAGATAATATTGGGTTTTAATATCATCAACCAATAAAATTTAGACATATTTTAGTTTTATTTTAAACCTTATCATTTTGATTAACCCATAGTAAGTTTATTTTAACTTTATTTATGATATGAAATCCTTAAAAATTATATGTTATTAATTATTTACATATATAGAGTAAATGTTTTGTAAATTAACATTATATAATATTTTATACCATATAAAATTAATAAATAATTTTAATGATTTTAATGATTTTAAAATAATTTTATATTATATTATTTTAATAAAAATCATCACTGTCAATTTTGACACTATTAATTTTATTTACTTTTAATAAAATCAAAAAAATAAGATAAATGTGAACCATATTATTCAATACAATCTCAAAACATCCAAGTGGCTAATGAAATTATTTTATCACCATAATTAAATAAAATTTCATTTATCTTAATATTTTTAATATCATTTTTTTATATTTTTATTAATAAAATATTTATATATTCACTATTGTGTCAGCATTAAAGGTACTTATTTTTTCATAAAATATTTTATACATATTACACATACATATAAAATTATTTAATTTTTCTATTAATATTTATGTTCAAATATATCAGCTGGTTATCCCAATATAATTTTTTTATACTTATAAGAAGAATGATTGTTACATTTTATCACATTAAGTGGTTTTGTTAATATCTATTTCATTTTAATGGAAAATTGGACATTAAATTACTCCATTTAGAACAATATTTTTTAGGGAAGAATTATATTGAAAAAACGAATTTTTTGGTCATTCTAAAATAATTATAATTATAGCTTTAACCAAAATTACATAATTTACTATTTACTATAGTAACAAAATATTCCAAGGATACTATTAATATTGTAAAAAAATAAAAGAGACCAATATAGCAAATTTGAACCTCATGAATCAAAATTTGATATCCATTTGTGAATATTTAAAAACCCAGAAATTTTAGAAATAAATTTAAAATAAATTCAGTAAAATGTCACAAAAAATATTTATCGAAATAAGTGACCTTTTAAAATAGAAAAGGGTTTAATGATAAATTCATATTTATAATCATTTTGAAAAATATAATTGGAAAAAATATTTAATTAAATATTAAAACAAATCCAAAAAATAATTGTATCTGGTAATAAAGTAAAATAAAATACTTTCATCAATAAAAATGATTATTTTTATTATTCATAAAAAATAAAACATATAAAAAAATACAGTAAAATAAATGGAAGTAAAATTTTATATTACTCTTTAAAATAATATTATTAATTTTTATAATATTGTACATAAATGTGAAAAAAATTTGATTTACAATAGGTTCTTTATTAAATGTTGGTAAAAAACATTTAGAAAAATATATATTATTGTGCTAAAATTGTTTTATTCTTATTTTATTCCTATAAAATGTAATGGATAAAATAAAAAATTGTATTAATATAAAAATTATAAATTTAATTTTTATCATTAAATAACATTCATTAATTTCATTTATTAAATTACATTTCATTTGTGTGAATAATTTTTTCATAAAAAAACATTATTAATTTTCAATTGGTTTGTATCTTTATTTCAAATAAATCGGTTACCAATGAATTTATAGTTTTATAATTTAATTAATAATATTATACCATACATTATAAAAACTAGGTTATAAATTTTTTATTGAAATATTAATAAAATGAGTTTTCCTAGAAACTTTATGTTGCATGTAACCAATGCTAACCTGGTGTTATGTGAAATGTCAGATTAACATTTTGTAATTTTTCAATGAAGGTTATAAAATTATTTAAAAATATATTTCATAGAAATATTATGGTCTAAAATTATAACCTGCTAAAATGAATTTCAAAACATGAAATTCATCTTGGTTAAAAATGTATAAAAACATCAAAGACTCATCCACATAATCCCACATTGTGAACAAGTAATTATACATCTTTTTAAAAAGGTAACATGGAAACATAACAGCTACCAAAATTTACTCAAAACTAGGTTTCCACAAAACAAAATATACATGGAATATGAAATCATGGACATGGAATAGAAATCAATCTCTCATGTTTTGATGAAGAGTAATAGAGAACATGATTAGTAGAAAACTAAAAATCAAAAGATGAAAATATTTGTTGAATTAGTAGACCATTTGATTGATTAGAAATGATTGTAATTGGATAAAGTTTTTGGTTTCGGGGTCCACTTACTAGATTTATGTAATTTTTTTACGACCTATATTTTAGATCATAAGTATATATAATTTATTTTAATGAAGAGTGTTATTAATTAATAAATTACAAACACGAACAAATATTTTTCTATAACAAAGAGTATTCAAGTACACCGCATTATGTCTGAAGCATCATGATCCAAAAAAGAAAATACAAATATCTTATCCTTGTCATTAATAATTTATCAAACCAAAAATTGTTAGAATAAGATAATATAATTATCTAAAAATAATAATCCTTTATGTCTGAAATACCCAAATATCAAAATTATTCATTTAATAAATAATTACCAAAAAATTCATCATGATTATTTTTACTAAAACCACAAAATGTAGAATTATTTATTCCCATAATCTTCCATGAAATTTTCATAAATTTATCTGTGAATATGGATAATAATTCTTAATACTTCAAACCAAAAATTAACTACCTGAATAATCGTCATGATATTATACGCATTTTAATAAATGACCAAATGACCATTAACACACATTTAAAACATAGATACCACTAAATAACATTTCTCCATGAATCCCTAGATAATATCCCAAATTATCATATATGGTCTTCCAAAATATAATTATTCTTCCAAAATAACATTTATTAACAGAAAAACATATAAATAAAATCATGGATAAAATTATTTATTCTGAAAAATAATCAACTTATTTTTATATCATAAAATTGTATAACTGTAAATAAAATTTTTACTTATTGATACAACATATAGTCCTTTGGTAAGTAATCCACCCATGTGACCCCTCGATTATTGGTTTAATTCACAGGGCCCTACCAAATGCAATGGGTTTCCACCCATTTGGTGGGTTTCCATTTTTCTAAAAGGATATAATTAATATAATATTGCAAAAAAATATGATAAAGTGAAATAAAATAACCATATCATGTTAAAACATCCATGAATTTCTCATACATTTCATTTTTCATTCCACAAAGCAATCACCAATAATTACCTCAAAAAGAAATTTTTCCAAAAATACTGTTAATCTATGCAGAATTTCTTAACATTAATCCTCAAAAAATATTCTATGACATTGGAATTATGATCAAAATAAATTTATAAGTCACTAATGGTATCCCTAAATCTTAAGAAAAAAATTCCCAATATCGAATGATTCTGCATCCAATCCCAGATTCCTAATTTAATAGCCTAGAATCTGAACTTTCAAATATAATTCTAATGACATAAAATTTTCTAATGGAAACCAATTTTAACAATCAAAACATAAAACATAAAAAGTAAAAATGGATCACTTACATTCCCAAAGAACATTTATGTTTAAATTTTTAGGGAATTAGAAAAAAGACTACTACAAAATAAGCCTTTTATAGTGGTACTATAAGCCTTTTTAAATCCTAAAAAATGGCGATAAATTTTAGTATTATTAATGTCCCAAATCTTTTATCAGTTCCTAAAATAACTCATAAAGTTAAACATTAACAATTTTAAAAAATTAATTGTTGAATGTTTCCTTTAACAAATATTTTTAGTGCTATTAATGGGGGAACTTAAAAATTATTTTTAGTGTTGATACAAGTAGTTTTGTTAAAGGGGTTAATTTGATTGGCAGTCCATGAGCCTGACCCTCATTATCAGTCCTTCCATGAAACGTTTAACAGTGCCACCACCACCTTTATCAGAACATTCCACTATACTAACCCTTTTATCATCAATTTTTGAATTTCTATCCCCACGTAGTCTCACCTGAATTCAAAATATTCCCTTATCATTCAAATATGGTACACAATTAACAACACCATGTTTCCTTTTTGAATTTTAAATTATATTTTTGATTATTTATATATATTTTCAGGTTTATTTTTTATTCATATATTTATATAATTATTTTTATATAAATTTTTACAATATATGTTTGTTCATGATTTTTATACACTTATATTTATTTAAATATATTATATATTATATTTAATTACATACACTTCTATATAATATAATATAAGTTATTTATTTATTAATAGATACAAAAATGTATATATAGTCATTATAAATATATTAAAATACTATAAAAAATGGTTATATATTCTTTTAAATAAATTTTTAAATATGAATTGATTTAAAAATATTAGAATATACATTTTTACATAAATATATTGATATATGAATTTATTTGAGTGATTTAATATAAGAAAATATAATAAAACATTCATAAATTTAATTATAAATAAAATTAAATTGTGAAAAGTGAAAAAATATCAAAACCATCATATCATTATTAATTTAATCCCAATGAATAAATTCAGTCTCTACCATGAAAGGATGTATGAAACCCTTAAATGAGGATTAAAATCCATCAAATGTTTAAAATTTTGTGTACCCTGATAGGAAACATAGTTTTTGTGGCTATCTAGATAATTTTTTGCCTCAAAAAATTTGATATATTTTTACCTTTATATATAAGGGAAACGAGATAAAAGTGGGCTTTAATTTGATATGTGGTATAGTACATATCGATACCCTGATGAAAACATATTTCATTTTGAAGTTTGAGTTATGTTTTCAATATATTTTATTTATTTTGTTAATTTTATTATTGTTGTTATCATACAAGATATATTAAATGACTATTACTCCATAATAAGAATAAAATTAAAATTATAATTTTTTTATTTTCTATGTAATTTTCACTAAATATTTTAATTATATTAAGTGTTAAAGTGTATTTACATAATCTAATGGATATTTTGAAAAATATATATTAGATTTATATCTATATAAATATATTTGAATATAAAAATATTTTAAAATATATATATATATATATATATATATAATATACCATTACCAGCGCTACTTAAAAAGCACCGATAAAAGGGATTTTTATCAGTACATAGAAAAACCTGATATACCAACACCCCACTTTATCATTGTTTATTTACAAGGGCAGATAAAGAGTATGAATTTACCAGTTCTTGTGAAATAACATAGATAAATGCCCCCTATGACAATACTTTTCTACACTAAAAAGAGAATATTTAACAACACTTTTAGCTAGTTCTTTTAAATCACCAGTGATGTATAAACCCAATATTGTAATAGTGAACGTATTCACATTTTCGGTTCATAAACGACTAGTTGTTTGATGAAAAATCACTATCTACCACTATTTGTAGATTTTCATATTTCACATTAGGTCACAATGTCATTCATCTTAAATCCTTCTAGAAAAAAATCAGTTAACGTATATCCATATAACATGGGTAAAATAAACGTAAGAAAAAATGTGAGATCAAATGCTCATTAAGGGTAAAAAAAGTAGATATAAATCATTTTAAAAATATAAGATTATATGGTTATTATAATTATGATCTTATTATCAAATATTATAAACAAAAATCATGGCTTAAATATTGGAAGTACATAAAAAATATATCTTATGAGAATAAAGAATATATACCATGAAATCATAACATAAGAATAAAAAATTTGTTTTATCACAAAAATATAATCATATAATATTATTTCCAATGTATTCAAAAAAATTTAATCCCATACCATCATAGCAGTATGAGTTCACTCCCCATACCATCCTGGTAATCATGGGTCAGCCATATGGCCATCTTAGTGGTTAAAGATCACTCCCAAAACAATATTATTTGATATCAAAAGATAATTTTTTTACCCAATGTATTGGAGAGTGATATAGGTCCCAACTATCACATAATGAAATCATAAATGCATGTTCCATAGGAATTTAAATGATTCATCATATCATAAGTCATGGAATAAAAAGGGTATAATTAAAATCCTAACAAATTCCATGGAAAATATATAGTTTTGATAAATTCCAATAACAAAAATTGTTGGGATATTATCATTGAAAAATATCCCCACTGAATCATAAGTAACATTAAATAATTATAATAATCATGGAAAAAACATTGAGAAATCACCCAAATACAATTTCTTAATAAAGTATATATTCTTATTTAAAATTATATTTTTTATTGAAATGACATGAAATATTAATATAATATATTTTAATTTAAAATAAATATTACATCATTTAATGTATTATTAATGTAAATATGGAAATATGAGAACACAAAAATACATTCATCCTATATAATATAAAATAAAACATTTTCTCATTCTTTTTTTTGGATAAGTCCAAATGAACCTCATTAAGAAAATGATAAAATATTACATTCATACCATTTAGTAAAAATTGTTAAAATTTACATTTAATAATTTCAAATTAATGGAATGAATATTTTTTAATTAATTTTTATTAAATGTGGCCTTGTATGATAATTATAACATAGTAATTATTTATTTATAAATAAACTTGAATAAAAATGCGATTATGAAATTATCCCTTACTACTTTATAATACATAAAATAATATGAGTCATAAAATAAAAAATATTATATGAATATGTAAAAAAATATAATATTCTGAATAATAATAAGAAAATAATTAATGGATAGCATAAACACCACAGAAAAGATAACGGTTGTGTGTAAGGCTTATGTCTCAATGATATAAAAGTGAGACAAGGTAATCACTTCTATTAGGTCTGAATTGAGTCATACATACTAGAAACTCATGTTTCATGGATTAATTTTTTTTATTAAATCATTATATATCCTTATTTATTTATGATATCATATATGATTATATTCTGGCCAATTAAATAATATTTCCTTATTTTTCTTGTTTCAAGTGTAAATTGTTTCAAGTGTCATTGTATATGTCCCAGTTAATCTTCATAGGTTATAGTGTTAACATTTACAAAAAGATATTAAGGTATTGTATATCATATTTATTCTCTATTTAATTTTTTATAATCATTATCTAATTTTTAAATTGGAATATTAATCTCATCACATCATTTAGATAGTAGTCTGTACATACGTACGAACCATGGTATCATTTTCTTAATATTAAAAACTAATGGAAGTGAATGGTATATTTATTCTATCCCGAATATATATCATGTTATAATAAGTATATAGGTATATTAAATACATCTGTATATCCATCCAAATAATGTTGTAATGTAAAAAAATACACAATATCCCAGAGACGGTACAATATATGTACGCACTCTTGGTACATCGTCTTTCGTAGGATAGATAATATTTGTAATTTGGTTGTTCTATAACCATTTTAAAATTTAATAACAATTTTTATAATGGATTAATATATTTATAAAGTAATATAAATTAAAATAATGTATAAGATGAAATAACTTTAAATGTGTTGGTGGAGAGGATTACCTCTTCCTTGGTGAAGTTCATTTAGATATCCACTTAGGGACACTAGAGATACTATTTTGAAAATTATATAATCTATATAATGTTTATATGGATATTTTTAAGGGAAAAATACACATTTTGGTTGACCATTAATGCTCAATGGGATTTTGATAAGTGAAGGAGTGTGTTCCCTTTTATAAAGGATGTAAGGGGAACTCTAGGAAATTATCAAAATATTAAATTATAATAAATCATAATTATACATAAATATCATAAATTGTCCACGGATTAGAGTGTAATATGGGATAAGGATTTAATATCAAAAACCAATTAATTTATAAACTTTTTTATATTTTAAACCATATCATTTTTATTAACTCATTGTATATCTAATTTAACTTTATTTGTTGTAAAAATACATTAAATATAAAATTTTTATAATTACTTACTTACATGGTGTATATTGTCTTCAAGTGGGAACTATGTAACATTTTATACCATATATAAATAAATTTCAAATTTATAATTATTTGTATGATTTTTAAATAATTTAATATTATATTATTCTCATAAATTATCATTAGTGTCAAATTTTACTCAATTGATTACATTAACTTATAATAATGTCTAAACAACAAGATAACATCGAATAAAATTATTTAATTCACTCCTAAAATGTCACATTGACCAATAAATATAGATTATAACCATAATTAATTCAAATTATGTATAATTTAATAATTTATTATCATTTATTTGATATTTTTTATTTATAAAATAATCACTGCATAATTATTGTGTCTCCATTAAAAGAAATTATTTTTTCCATATAAATTTTAATTAAATTAGAACTATATATACATCATCTTTATAAATATAGATATTATTTACATTCAAATATATCTCATGTTTATCCCAATATAAATTTTATTATACTTATAACAAACATGATTGTGATATTTTTCAACTTTCATTGACTTTATTAATATCTATGTCATTCTTATGGAATCATTTCTATTAAATGACTCAATTTAAAAAGTAATATGTTATTGGTGGAATAATATTCATAAAATAAATATTTTTAATTTTTTGGGGTCACTTAATATTATTTTTATTTTTATTTTTAACTAATATTATATAATTTACCTTTGACAGAGGTAACAAAATTTACCAGGGTTACTATTCATATTTTTAAAAAATAAAAGGGGCATACATAAAATATTGTGACCTACTTAATAAAAATGGTTGATAAATATTTAAAAAAAACAAGTCACAAAATTAAATTTTAAATAAACTATGTAAAAGTTAGAGAAAAACAAATGTTCAGAAAAATGCCCTTCATAAATGAAAAATGTAATCATAAGAAATTCACATATAAAATCCATTTGAGAAAACATAATTGGATCAATATTAACTAATTAAAATCTATAATGAATCAAAACTATAATTATACCTTGTAATTATTGTGAAACAACTTATAGTTTTTAATAACAATCATTATTTTCACAATTCGTTAAAAATTGAAACTTATCAGAAAAATACCAAAAAAAACAACCAAATTAAATTTTTATACTATGATTTAAATGAATATTTTTATGTGGTCAATTATGAAATATAAATTTTTAAAAAATTGGATTTAAAATTGTTTCTCCAAAAAAATGTTGTTAAACTATCATTAGAAAAATATACCTTTTTTTGAATAAAAATGTGTTGAATATTATTTTATGCCTATAAAATATATTGGATAAATTAAAATAATATTTTTATGAATGTACATTTAATAATGAAAATTAAACAGTATTAATTTATTTGATTTATTATTATAAAATACCTTTGTGGGCGTAGTTTTTTAAAAAACACACTTTATTAATTATCAATTAGTTTCTACCATTATTTCAAATAAATAGGTTACAAAAGAATTATTATTTTAATATTATAATAAATCATAATATAGATTCTATAAAACAACTAGGTTATAATTTTATTGTTTGAATATTAATAAAATGATTTTTCATTGAAATTTAGTGTTGTGTTTAACGCATGCTATGCCACTGTTGCAGGAAAAACAAATTCAATATGGTGTAATTGTGCAATGAAGGTTTCCAAATTATATAAAAAATATATTTCATAATAATCTCATGGTCATACAGCCACTATATTGAAAATATTACGCTTAATGAAATTTTAACTCAAAATATAATATAGTAAAGAAAATTTAAAAATTTGGGCTGATAAAAAAATCATGATAATTGATAAAGAATTAAAAGAAACCCATAATTACTGTAAAAAATATCTAAACCATGAAGATGTTTAAAATTTCAATATAATAATTTGAACACATAAATATAACATATAAACATGAGAAAATAATCATTCACTCAAATAACACTTTTGAAACTAAATATGATGCATGGGGAAAAAATCTAAAGGAATCATGATGCAAATGGCAGCACATGAGAACATTACATTGAAAAAAAATCACTCTAAATGTTATTTACCTCATTAAATAAAAATATTTCCAAAAACGTATTTTTTATATGAACAATAAATTCAACCTTGAGAATAATATTAAAAACAAATTTTTCGTCATTTTTAACCCATTTCATAATAACAGATGCATAACTAATCCATGAGGAGGAACCCACATTGTTATCTCATTATTTTAACCTTTGATGATAACATTATTTCCAAAGTAATTGGAAATCTATATTAGTCTCACTATTCATCACGAATATTTTTGAAGTTCCAATTCATTAAAATGATATTTGTAATCTTATAATTGTTCTATTCAAAAACCCTCCAACAAATCAATTGAATTCAAAATAAAAACACATTCCAATTTTCATATTTACAATTACAATTATACATTATCATTTTAACATTGTAAAAATGAAATATTCCTAGAAGGGAATGAAAATGATATTCTTTAAAGAAATGTGTTATCATGTAGGGAAATATTGATAATAAATTTCATATTAGATTATGGGAAACGATTTCGAAGATATATATATAAAAATAATTTTTCCACTTTGGTAATAAAAATGAAAATACAAGTATGATAATTTTTTATAGGATTAATTTTTAAAAAATTAAAAAGAAATTAACAAATATGTTTAAAAGGACATTTAACAACATTTTATGTATAAATAATATCATTCATTAAATATATTTCATAACTGGGGTATGGAATATAATGATTTAAAAACATTTAAAAGATTTATTTAAAGGAAATTCATTACCTTATGTCTCATTTACATCATACGTTTTCTAAATTATGAATAATAAGATTATATTAGTTTTATAGATTTATAATTATCATTTATGTTCATTTCATTAGAATTATTACCTGTATTTTATTTATTACCATTTTATTTAGTTAGTAAATTCATTTAGTTCATATTTAATGTTTTGAGGATGTTCATTTTATAAACTAAAATAATGGAATTCATTCATACGAAATAAAGGACATCATTTCATGGAGTCTATAAGCTATACGTACACAAGATGGACCATTATATTTTTCTAATGGGTGTAATGTAAATAAAGTATATCATATTTTAATTTTCATAAATAATTCATATATTATAAATATAATATTTGTTAATTAGTGTCATCCTTGTTACTATCATTATAGGGGGAGATGAAAAATTAATAACATTATTTCATGGAGGTGGTAGTCTACACATATTCATGAAGAACGTTATTGTTTTCCACTGGATTGAAATAAATGATTATAATTAATATTTTATCATTAAAATAGTAATAACTATTTTATAAATATTGTATATGTTCTTTTGATCCATCATATTATACATCAATCTGATTCAGTGAAGAAAAATGAAACGCAATAATTTATGAAGGTGGCAGTGCACACATACATAGGAGCATTGTTTTCATTTCAATTTTTATTGAATAGGAGAACAAAAATTCTTGTACCATAAACACAACAAAATTTCATCAAATTGTAGATATTTTTGTTATATTTTTATCATTTTTAATGAATATTTGAATGCGGTAAAATGATAAATAAAATGAATAGACTAAGATCATATTTATATATCTTATTAGGGAATCAACCACTTATATACACATTAATACTTACATGATTGATAATTTGGGGAGACTATGTCCTCTAGAAAAATGGTTATGATTTTCTAAACCGTATTGGTCCAATGTTTCAGGTGATTAATGAGAGTTGGTTAAACTTTATGAGTGAGGAGAGTGTAATACTAGGAATGTTTATAAAAAATTGCACCCCTTCACCCAAAACCACTTCTCAGTGCCCAGTTTGGTATTATCTACTATACATAAGTCCCACAAACATATATTCCAGAAGCTATCATGTTTTATATGGGGTTAGACAAGGTATTATGGTGAGACTATACATCCAAATACTAGAGTATATAATATTTAACAAAATAACTATGTTCATGAAAACTGATAAATATTCGAGTATTTAGATAAATAATCATAAAAAAATAATAAAATGTTTTGTGGTATACATACATACAGTTAAAAAATATTGATCTACCACTGGTTTGATAAAATATAAAGAAATAAATTCATTAGAAAATTGAAAAATGATAAATTTTAGAGCCTCCATTATTATCCCCAATCCTCAGCTCATCCTAACCTTTAAGTCCCATCTGAGCTACACTTGCTCAATAAGGAATTAATTGGCCTCAACAAAGACTAAAAGATTACTAGTGATTATTTCCTCAGGTACCCATATGAAATGGAATCCTAATTAGGGTTTGAGTAAAAAACCCAATAGGTCACAAAAAACTTCTCCCCATACTAACATGCTATGTAGTTATATTTGAAAATTATATAATGTGATGGAACATTATGTACAATATATACAAAATAATAAATAAAATATAATTACATTTCCCTTATTACATGATTTCCCAAGTAACATCTTGATGATAATTGTAACACCCCAAGCTTCCACAATATGTTTCCCTTTGAATAATAAAATTCCATGTGTTGTACACAACTTTGAGTTCAAACACACCACAACCAATCAAACTATCCATTATGAATAGTAATACACAGTTTTTTAAAATTTATAAATTTTAACTTTCAAAATGGACTTCACTCTTGGATTCAAAATATCGAAATTAGCTTAGGGTAAATTTTTGTTATTTTTTTGAAAACATTGAATTTGTGATTAATTGTGAAAAACAATGAGTTATTTTTTAAAAATAAAAATTTTATTTAAATAATTATTTATTTTATTATTATTTATATTAAGAAAAATAGATATATAATACCCATATAATTTAAATATACTTCATTAGAGTCATTTTATAATGAGTTATTATATATAAAATTTTTATTGAACTTGTTACCGTCTTTTACCCACCTCTAAGGAGCATTTTCAAATTTTCATTAAACATAATTTTACCACTTTTATGTGTTGAATTTTGAAAATCCAAGAGACACAGTTGATATCTGTACGTAAAATGAGGTTCAATGAAATGAAAATAATTTTTGGTGAATAGTAACTTTTTACTTTTATTTACCTTGATTAATAGTAAATAGGTTAATTGAGGGTAAAATGACCTTATTATTACCCTAACACATTTTCATAATTCTATTGGATAAGTATAATTAGACCAAATGCATACTTACGTATAAAATGTGTTCCTTTAGATCCAAGTGTATTAGATTAGGACATTTATTATTATTTTATTTAAAGAATAGTTGAAAGAGCTAAAATCAAGGTTTAATAAATAAGCCTATTTTAATATAGGGTTATACATAAGATAAATTAGACTATAAATATTCATTATAAAGATAAAAATATTTCCAACATAATGGTATTTTATTTATAATGTTTAGACATTAAATAAATAAATTTATTTATGACATAATGATGATGTCCTAATTAACTTATTAATGAATGATTAAAATAACTGATATTATAATTATCCAAATAAATCTAATTTGAGACTTTTAATGAATTTCACTAATTTTATAGGTTAATATGACTTGTTAGGGTTAATTAAATGAGTTTTTCAAAGTAATAATTTTGTTATGAATTTAACAAAAACAAAATATCAAATAGTGTCATAATTGTCAAAAATAGTTTTCAAAAAAATATTATATTATCAATTGATAATCTATTCCTAAAAATATAATGTTCGGAAAAAGGGCATAAATAATATTATATATGTCAGAAATTAACCACTTGATGTTCTCTTGGATGTTTTTAGTATATTTATTAACCATATAAGATAAAAATACAAAGAGACGTGGTAAATGTCAAACTATTTAAATAAGAGTTACATTTAAAATATAAGGTTATTATTATGACACAAACCTATCTAAAACCTATTGGTTGAGTGGTTCTCGAACTATCCCCACCATTGAAATTAAATAAATCATTATGGAGCTGTTAGAAATAGAAATTTATTTTATTATAAAATAATATTTCAATCTTTTTCTTAGGTGCCCCTCACCCCTCTTATAAACGGGCACTTCCCCTTTCTCAAATTCACACCGTCAAGAACATTTGGCTCTTCCAATCCCTTCCCAAATATCCTCCAAACATTACTCCCTTAATTCTGGAAGCCTTCCTTTAGTCATAAAGGAAACTTAAGGATCCCTTTTGATCATTTTAAAAGGAAGATCCCGATGAAGAGGTAAATATTTCATCACCTCTTTCAAATTCATTTCTTCTTCCACATCCTATTTAATTATTATTTCCATTATAAAATAATAACTCCAATATCATCTATATACTGTTATGATATTATAAAAATGGTACATCCATATTCATAATTCTATCCATCCTATAAATGACAAATCCACTATATGTGTATACGTACGGATTACAGTCCCCATGTCGTGGTGTAGTTTGTTATTCAAACACATCACCATTTGGATGGGTATAATAATTAGTATAAATGATGTAAATAATTAATATAACATGATAATGAATTTTTATATATTATATACCATCCAATTATATATTATTTTAATATCAAACAACTGATATTGTCGCTTGTTCATATGTACGGATTACCGTCTCCACTAACGCGATGAGATTCATTCCCCATAGTATCCATTCCAGACTAATTTTCATTTGATAATTAAAATTAAATTTTAAGGACATTATTTAATTCTGAATATTTATAAGATATATCCTATCCATATCAAAGATTACTTACCAAACAAATCATATAATGGAAAATGATTCAGTTAACACTTGAAATGATGAAAATACAGAAATATCTTTAACAAAGGAATATTATAAGATCATATATGATATAAAATTTATGTATATAGTTCACATATATTTTAATAACACTTATTTAAATATTATACCACAGTTTATCATACCCACACCTAAGGAAAATTACAAGGTAAGGTTTAATTTCACAATCTCATTATTATCTGAGGTTATTTTTACGAAAGTATCTACAGAGACCTCATTATCATCCACATCCATGTTTCTTGAAAATGTATTCCCAAATAGTTTTACTATTTTCTAGACTATGGATTTAATTAATTTATACCAATTTTTTACTTTTTATAAAATAGTTTGAAAGTAATATTTCTGTCATTTTCCAAACAAGGTACCTTATGGTATTTTAGACAAAATTAAGGTAAGAATTTTTTTAAATTATATTGAGGGTGAAGTTATTTTCCATCATTATAACATCGTCGAAGTTATCCATACAATATTATAATAATATTCTCAAAATAAATGTTTTATTTTATAATTATATGACTTGAAAATGATCTTAAAAATGAAAGATATATTACTGTATAAAAAGTTTTGATTTCATCTATGTCAACATCCTTTGATATATTTTAAGATTATTTGAAGTTGATTTGTTATGATACAAAAAATTCATAATATATTGAAGTTTTAGTGATATTATTGATTTTTGATGTGTTATTCTTACACCATTCATGGGTTATGGATAAATTATTGACATTTATTGTGGTTGTTTTATAAGAATGCTTATATTATGTTTAAACCTTTTCAAATGAGGAATGTATTAGACTTAGTAAGTAACGAGTGGTTCCTGCTATAGATCCTTGATGAATCAACAGGTCTCATGAGACAAACTAGTTTCTTGGAAAAAGGCCTTGAAAAAATGTAATTTTTAGTCTTGGGACAAGTCCTTGACTATGTGGTTATGAAGTCTGGCATTATGCATTCCATAATTAGGAAAGTGGCTATTGATATTTCATGTGATTATACTACTAGTAGAATATCCATGTGAATATTTAAATGGAATTATTTGATTTTATCCATTACATATTTAGCTGATGTTCATGTTTAATAGGCTTTTATTTTTGAATTACTTTACCTTAAGTGTATGTTTATTTGTGAAAGTTTCCGCTGTATTGTTATCCTTACTGAGCATCTGAGCTCACCCTTTCTTTATTTTATTTTTCCCAGGATGCAAAGAAATATATTATTAATGGATTCTAGGGATAGTCTAGGGAATATGAGTGTGTCATATGGAGACTATGTTGTTTTAGTTTTTCATTTTATAATATAATGTATAACTTATGAATGCATCTAGTATTTCCAAGGCTAAAAAACTAATCAGTCTTTTGAGATTTGATCTTTTGTGATCATACCAATGTTAAGTAATAATGCACTAACTCTGGGTAACAAGGGTCAGGGAATTATAGTTGGTATTAGAGGAAGTTTAGTATGAACCTTGGATGCTAGATTTATAATAACTCTGATTAGAGAACATTACCCTAAGATAGACTTTGAGGATTAGTATAGAAGAACATCTTAGAATTTTGGTACTATATAGATTTTGTGATTTTTCTATGAAATATATCCATGTATGGATACGAAAAGGTAGAGGAGGCACTTGAAAAGATGTACCTAGGGGGATAACCCGAAAACACCCCTTTGAGCGAGACTTGAACAGGAACTTGTGCACGATAATGGGCATTGATGCACTCTTGGTTATGACACTCCTGGGGGATACGATTAATACAATTCTCATTTTATTTACAAGGCATTATAAAGGGTTTATGAATATATACATCGTAAATTAAAAAAATTATGATTATGGATTATATCCACAAACAGTTCAATTTATGTCAACTGTTTTACAAGTTTGGAATAACGCATTGTGATTCATAAACTAGTCTATTGTATGAAATTGTTTATAAGTAGAACCTAGTGGAAGGAATGTAAATCATATCAATGCATGTAATCTTTTTAGGGATTTCCAGCCAACTCAAGATAATTATAGTGGATCTGGTGATACAACTGGTTCTAATTAGCTAATCACCATACCGAGAACACTCACTCCAGTTATGAATAATAACCTTTACCATATGGAGCACCCTGATCCACAACATGGAGGTTCAATGTTTGACTGATTCATGAGGAAAAAAACAAAAACATTATATGGGTCTATAAATCTATTTCTATCTGATAAATGGATAAGTCACTAAGATAAAATATTCCATTCTTGGGGGAGTAGCCAAAGGGAAAAAGTTTTCATGGCAGTTTATTGCCTCACTGGAGATGTAGATCAATGGTGGTCAGTGATTCAAAACACAATGGAAGATGATGAAGTATCAAATAGAGAATAGAGGGAGTTTAATGATATTTTCAAAGAAAAATATTTTCATCGTGACCATCGAGCGTATATAGAAAGGTAATTTTTGAGTCTAAGACAAAAGGAGGATGAAAATGTTGCAAAATATGAGGCAAAATTTAAAAGGTTATAAAGGCATGTTATATATTATATACATAACCTAGCATGTAAGATTTATCATTTCATTGATGGGTTAAAACCATTTCTCTATCAAGAATTAGTCTCATATTCCTTTTCATCACATGAAGATATTATCTCATGTGTATCAAGATAGAAAAATAATTCTCTATGTCTTATGAATTTAATGCAATGCATGAGAAGAATAGATTTTGTGAACACTCTAGAAATGGAAATAAGGGGAAGAAGGAAAATTTTGAAAACACATCCTGTAGTAAATGTGGGATGAAACAACCCGGTACTTGCCTAAAGGGAATGTGAGTCTGTTATATGTGTGGTGAGAAAGGCCACCTAGATCATGATTACAATGGGAAGAAAGCGTTTTCAATGTTGAATTATAAAATTGTAGAGAAATAGGGAATTATTCAAAATAATGTACTAATCTCTGAGGAAACATACCTCTGAAAAGGCTATGGGATCAAGGCCATGCTAATGTTTTCACTACTGCTGAGTTTGAAGCTTCGAAAGATGTGGTGGCTTGTAATTTAATGGTTTCATCAATTTTAGAAAATGGTATATTTGTTTTGGGATCATCACATTGTTTAATATCTTCCTATTTAGCTAGGAAAATTATATATTTTCAATTTGACATAACTAGGGAGTTGTCAGTCAAAACACCTAAGGTAAGTATCATTGAAACAATGTTTTGTGAATCAATTACCATTAGGGCATATAAATATTCTTTATCCGTTGATCTCATCACTATATCCAGGATTGAATTAGATATAATTCATGGTATGTATTGGAATTTGGACCATGATGCGAAAATTTATTATAAGTAGAGGAAGGATACAATTCATACTGATGATAAAGAGTACCTTAACTTTTGAGATGAAACGTCACCACCTAACTATTATCTAGATCCACCACTAGTAGCTCAAATAAATTAAATTATTGGGGAGAAAGAGAATGAAATAACTATGGGGGAGGAAAAGAATGTTCAAATAGAGGACGTACTTATCATGCAAGAATTTGTTGAGGTGTTTCTAGAAGATTTACCTAGACATCCTCTATAATGAGATATTGAGTTTTACATAGATTTAATTCATGGTTCAAGTCCCATATCGAAAACCCCTTATAGAATGGCCACTATATAATTAGTGGAAATAATGAAACAGCTAGAGGAATTGAGTAACAAGGGATTTATTCTCCCAAGTGTTTCTTTATGGGGATCCCAAATTCTTTTTGTTAAGAATAATGAGGGATCTATGAGGTTGTGCATTGACTATAGGGAAATCAATGATATAACAATATAGAAAAATTATCCCTACCTAGCATTAATGATTTAGTTGACCAAATTCATGGAGCCCAATATTTTTCAACTATTCACCTTCAGTCTAGATATCATTGTTTTTGTTTAAAAAGGGAAGACATTATGAAAACCTCGTTTTGAACCAGGTATAGGCATTACGAGTTTACAATAATTCCTTTTGGGATGACTAATGCACCCTCAGTATTCATGGATCTAATGAAAAGTGTTTTCAAGGAATATCTTGATGACTTTGTAGTGGTATTTATTGATGATATATTGGTATACTCTAAATTCTATGAAGATCGTGAAAACCACTTGCACAACATTCTAATGATACATAGAATAAATGAATTATAGGGGAAATTTAGCTAGAGTGAATTATATATTTAGGATAATTATATTCTTGGACATACTATCTCTAAGGAAGGAATATTTGTTGATCCTCTAAATTCTTAGTCAATTGGAGAATGGCCAACACCAATGAGTATAATTGAGGTAAGTATTTTTATTGGTTTAGAAGGTTATTATCGACGTTTTGACTAGAATTTTTCCCTGTTGGATAATCCATTAATAAAGATCACACGTAAAGGGGTTAAATTTGTTTGGAAAAAAGAGTGTGAATAATTTTTTGAAGAACTAAATAGATGACTATTAAATTCTCTTGTCTTGACTATACCATAATGGAATGATGGGTTTTTTATTTATAGTTATACTTCAATGAAAGGACATGGTTGTGTTGTTATGGAGAATGATAGATTTATAGCCTATGCATCATGATAGCTAAAAATTAATGACCAAAACTATCGTACTCATGATCTTGAGTTAGAAGTTGTGAAAATTTCTTTGAAGATATGGAGACATTATCTCAATGGTGAAAAATTTGATATATATACCAATCAGAAGAGTTTGAAGCATATTTTCTCAAAGAAATAACTTCACATGAGGTAATGGATATGGCTTGAAATACTCAAGGATTATGATATCACTATACACTACCACCCGGTGAAGGAAAATAAGATGGAAGATTCATTGAGTAGAAAGGATCAAGGAGTTTTGAACAAGATGATAATTCAAATGGATTCTATTTTCATGGATCAAGTAGAGATGGATATGAGAATAAAAAATGGAAGGTAAAAAATCAATTATTTTTCAAATTGATGCCAGACCATCTTTACTATAAAGGATAAAAAGTTCTCAGAAAAACTACGAGGAGTTTCAAAAGAAAATTTAAGCTGTGAATGATGGGATATTTAGTGACTTCATATATGATGATGGGATTTTGAAATTTTGGAAGAGACTTTGTGTTCCCTAGTTACTTGATCTAAAAAGGTAATTGTTGGATTATGCTCATAGCTCCAATTTCTCTATACCCTATGGTAGCACTAATATGTAGTGATATTTGAATGAAAATTTTTGGTGGGACAACATGAAGAGGATGATTTCTGATTTTGTGTCATGATGTATGGTTTTTCAATATGTTAAATCTGGAAGGCAACAGCCTAGAGGAGTCATGAAACCACTTCTCATACATGAGTAGAAATGGGATAATACTATGATGGACATTTTGATGGGGCTACCAAAGACTCCTAGAAAGAATGCTGCCATATGGGTCATTGTTGATCGACTTACCAAGTCAGCACATTTTCTTGCTATAATAGAAGATTTACCACTTGAACTTCTAGAAAGAGTATATATTAATGAATTTTTAAGACTTCACATAGTATAATTATCGATTGTTTCTGATAGTGATCCCTATTTTACATTAAAATTCTAGAAATGTCTTCAGAAAGATCTGGATATTGAACTTTATTTGAGCACTTCCTAGCACCCTCAAACTGAGGGAAAATCAGAATGGAATATTCAAACCGTAGAAGTCATGTTGATATCTTCCTCACTTGACTTTCAAGGTATGTGGGATCAATATTTACCTATTGTAGAATTTTCCTATAATAATAGCTTACATTCAAGTATTTAGATGACACCATATGAAGCGTTATATGGAAAGAGTTTTCTCACACCAACTTTTTGGGATGATGTTAATGAAATAAAACTTATACGCCCAGAACGTGTTGAGGAAACAATGGAATAGGTGAATGTTATCCAAACCCACATCAAAGCAGCGCAGAGTAGGCCGAAGAGCAATGTCGATAACAGAAGTAAGGATTTGGAATTTTAGGTAGGAGATATTGTTTTCTTGGATGTATCACAATGGAATGGAGTTATATGATTTGTTAAGAAGGGTAAATTGTGTCCTAGGTAAATCAGACCTTTTGAAATTCTATAACGAATTGGGGCTATATCTTACCATTTAGCAATGCTGCCAAGTTTCTCCAAGGTTCACAATGTTTCCCACGCATCACTATTGAGAAAATACATGCCTGACCCAATGCATGCACTCACATATGGGGAAAATTAACTGGAACCTAATCTTTCTTATTGTAAAGAGTCACTCAAAATTCATGATACTAGAGAACAAGTGCAGAGAAATTGGACGACTTGTGTGGTAAAATTTCTATGGAGAAATAAAAAGATGGAAGAGGCAACTTGGGAACCAAAGAAACATATGATGAAGCCCCACAAAAATATTTTTATGCAGTAATATCTTGAAATTTCAAGGATAAATTTATTAAGGAGGGGAGAATGTAACACCCCATGCTTCCACGGTATGTTTCCATATGAATAATATAATATCTTTTGTTGTACATAATGTCGAGTTCAAACACACCACAACCTATCAAATTGGATGTTATGAAAATTAATACCCACTTTTTGAAATTTTATAAATTTCATCTTTCAAAATTGACTTCATATTATGATTTAGAATATCGAAATAAGCTTATGGTGAATTTTTGGTATTTTTTTGAAAACATTCAATTTTTGATGAATAGTGAAAAACACTAAGTTATTTTTTAAAAACTAACTTTTTATTTAAATAATTTTTTATTTAAATTAACTTAATTTTAGCTCAAAATAGATACATAATAACTATATAAGTTCAACGTAATTATTTGTAATCACTTTATTATGATTTTAGATGTATAAAAATTTTATTGATCTTTCTACAATCTTTTACCCACCTCCTAGGAGTATTTGGAAATTTTCTAAAAATTTAATTTTAGAGCTTAGGTGAGTTGAATTTCAGAAATACAAGAGACACAGCTGATATAATTAAGTAAAATGTGGTTCAATAAGATAAAGATATTTTTTTGGTGAATATTAACTTGTTACATTTATTTAACATGGTTAAAAGTAAATAGGGTAATTAAGTGTAAAAAAGATATGATTATTACCATAACACATGTACTAATTCTATTAGATAAGTTTAATTAAACCAATAACAATCATAGGAATAAAATATGATCATTTAGGTCCACTTGGATTATATTAGGACATTTATTGCTATTTTATTTAAAGAAGAGTTTAAAGAGTGAAAAACAATATTTAATAACTAAACTATATTTTATGTAGGGTTATACATAAGATAAATTTGAATATAAATAGTCATTAGAAAGTTAAAAATATTTCATACATAATTTTATTTTATTTAAAATTTTTAAACATTAAATAATTTAATTTATTTATAAAACAATAATGATGCAGTAATTACCTTATTAATGAAAGATTAAAATAATTGATATTATAAATAACAAAATAAATATAATTTGAGACTTAAAATGAATTAGACTAATTTTATTGGTTAATATACATTTTTATGTTTGATTAAATGATATTTTTATAAGTAATAATTTTGTTATGAATTTAAAAAAATCAAAATACCAAATAGTGTCATAATTGACTTAAAAGAGTTTTCAAAACAAATGTTATATTTTTAATAGATATTATATTCCTAAAAATCTAATGTTAGGCCAATGTTCTTAAATAACATTATATAGGTCATTAATTAACCACTTTTGGTTCTCTTGGAAGTTTTTAGAATGTTTATTGACCATAAAATATAAAAATACAATGAGACATGGTAAATGTAAAACTATTTAACTAAGACATAAATCTAAAAGATAATGTTAATATAGTGACCCAAAACTGTATAAAATATATTGGTTGTGTGTTTTTCTACCCCTAACCACCTTATCCTTGAAATAAATCATTTTTGATCCATTTAAACCGAAAATTATTTTATTAAAAATTAATATTTCAATCATTTCCCATCGTGCCCCCACCCCTCTTATAAAACAGCACTTCCCCATCTCTCAAATTAAAAACATTAATGCCATTTTTCTCGGTGAACCCCTACACGAATATCCTCTCAACTATCCTCCATTCATCTTAGAGGTATTAAGTTAGTCATAAATCCATCCTAATGTCCCCTTTTGGTCAAATCAATAGGAAGAACCCTAAGAAGTGGTAAATATTTCATCACCTCTTTCATGTTCTTTTCTACTTCCACATCCTCTTTCTTTATTGTTTCCATTATAAAATAATAACTCCATCATATTATATAAACGGTGATGTTATTATAAATATGGTACTACTATATTCATTATTCTATCTATCCTATAAATGACAAAGTCACCATACGTGACTACGTATGGATTACCGTCTCCACGTCGTGGTGTAGTTTGTTATTCAAATAATTTATCATTTGGATGAGTGTAATAATGGGTATAAATGATGTAAATAATAAATATAACATGATAATTATTTTTTATAGATGATATAATATAAAATTATAATTTATTTTATTATCATAAAAATGATATTGTCGCTCGTGCATACGTACGGATTACTATCTCTACAAACGTGATGAGATTCATTCTCCATCGTATATATTCAAGACAAATTTTCATTTTTTGAATAAAAAAAATGTTTATAGACTTAATATAATTCAGAATATGAATAAGATAAAGCCTATCCATATCAAAAATTACTTACATAACAAATCATATAAAGGAAAATGAATTAGTTTACACCCGAAACTATGATACTACTGAAATATCATTAACAAAGCAATATTATAAGATCATATATGATATCATATTTATGTATATATTTATATTATTATTTAATAAAAATTATTTAACTATTACACAGGAGGCAAACGTACCCTCTACCAAGGAAAAGTACAAGGTTAGGGTTAATTTCACAATCTCTTTATTATCCGAGGTTGTTTTTACTTAAGTATATACTGGGACCCCATTGTAATCCCTATCCATGTTTCCTAAAAATGTATACCCAAACATTTTTATTATTTAATAGAAAATGGGTTAAATTCATTTATACCCTTGTTTTACTTTTTATAAAATGGTTTTAAAGGAGTCTTTCCGTCGTTTTCCAAACAAGGTAACTTATGGAATTTTCAACAAAATTATATTAAGATTGATTTTTAACTTATACATAAGGTGAGGCTATTTTCCACTATTATAAAATCTTCAAAGATCCCCTTATAAGCTTATAAGAATATTTTTCAATTAAATTATTTTCTATTATAATTATATGTATTTTAAATTATTTCAAAATAGAAAAATATATTTCTCTAAAAAAATTCATTTCATCTATGTCTACATATTTGGATGGATTTTAAACTTATTTGATGTTGATTTAATATAATACAAAACTTCATTACTGTATTGAAGGTTTTTTTATATGATTTACTTTGGATGTTTTATTTTTACTCCATTCATGTTTTATGGATAATCTATTGAAATTTTGTATGCTAATTTTAATATGAATGTTTATGTTATGTTTAAACATTTTCCTATAAGGAATGCATTGGACTTAGTAAGTGGAGGGAGGAGCAGACTATAGCTCCTCGATGCATCTACAAGTCTCATGAGGCAAACTAGTGTCTTGGGAATATTCCTTGACAAAAACTTAAGTTTAGTCTTTGAACAAAGCATTGACTATGTGATTTTGTAGTCTGGCATTTTGCATTCAATCATTATGAAAGTGGATATTGATATTGCATGTGATTATTTGACTAGTATAATACCAATGTGAATAAGAAAATGGAATTATTTGATTTAACCATTTCCATATTATGAGGATGTTTGTGATTAAAAGGATTTTATTTTAGTCTTACATTTACTTAAATGTTTATGCTTATTTATGAATGTTTCTGCTATATTGTAATCCTTAATGAGCATCTAAGCTCACCCCTTTCCATGTTTTATTTTTCCAAGGATGCAAATAAGTGTATTATGACTGACCAATAGGGATATTCTAAGGTATATGATTGTCTCATATGGATAATATGTTGTTTTATTTTTACATTTTATAATGTAATGTAAACCTTAAGAATGTATCGAGTATTTCATAGGCTACTAAACTAATCCATCTTTCAAGACTTGATCTTTTGTGATCATGAAAATGTTATGTAATAATGAACCAACATTGGGTAACTAGAATTGAGGAATCACATTAATTATAACATATAAATAGAAGCTTATCCTTGATTCTGAGTCATCAATTTACCATACCTACCACAACCATTGACAACATTCTCAGAGCTTCTTATGATGACCATGGAATCCTAACATGTCCCTTTGGTCGATCACAAATGATCTTGGGTGAATCATAGAGATTAGGCTTATCAAGGTTTATATATCTGTCCATATATCCCATGGTATCATCAAACCAAGTGTAATATACCCATTCCCAAGATAGAGGACAATCACCAAAGATGATAGGTTTATTGAGGTCAATATACAAGTCCTCTAGAAACAATGTCTCATCCATCCTAGGGTAATATACCCATACTTTTAGCGCATTATTATTATTGGAAATATACACACGCATTTTTCTCATAGGCTCCTCCATTATGTTGTAATAAAACCATCCAACCATCACAAAGAAAACACTATAGAGAACAAACTAACCATTGTCAATACACCCATCCCCATGGCATGCATGCTCAACCAACTAGGGGTAATATATCCATCCCCATGGAATAGATTCGATCCTAGGATAACATAACCATCCATGAGACATGTATAATGAGTAAAATAAGGTTATATAACCATCCTTGGTATAAGCATCATGATGTACAAAATGAAATACCTACATGGGACATATTTCCTCAAATGGTATCAAGAATAAATAAATGTAGGAAGGAATTTTCCTAATGTACCTATATGAATTATCCCACAACCACCTTGATGAAACAGTGTAGTGATAGAAAAATAATATGAAATTTAAATATTAATGAATACATTTATCCCAAACTAGTGTACAATATATGTACCTAATGAATATAAAAAGAGTAAAACACATTCCCACTAAAATAAGACATCAAAATAATACAACCGACTATGATGGATATGATCTTTATTGAATTTAACTAACATAGAGATACTCAAACTATATCTGATAAAAACCCTAATCAGTCTAGCTCACTATGGTCGGCTATTCTCGGTTCCTCTGGGGACTCCACCAAAAGGCATGTGGTCTACACAAGACACAAAAAATGTGTGGGGAAATTCCATGGAGGGGTGACATAAATAAAACATACTATACCTGATGAAACAAAATGAAAATTGTGTAGCTAAAAGGAAATAGTCTACTCAATATGGCCAGAGGGAACACCCATCAAGAGAGAAAATCTATCTCGATTCACACTCAACTATTTTTGAATGGTTTGATAAGTTGAACAAACCCAATGAAATAGAAAGGAAAACACTATCTCATTACATAACCTAATAATAAGAAAACTCATCTATGTATATGGGGATCAACAGAGTGAGTAGTTGAATTAAATGTTGTTCCCTTACCACCCCTAACAAAAGAGTAACATTATCCAACCATAAAACCTAAACATGGAAAGCACTTTTAATACCCCACAAATCCTCACCTCCCATGTAATTAGAGTAACAAAAATTAATGTGTGCACATTGATATGTATCATCAACCATTAAGGGGAATTAACCCATATTCTGATAAAAATAAGGGATCCCAGAGGTCACCTAGATGTAATCATCCCGGCCTGCATGCCTCACGAGGTTTTGAACATATACATGTGATAAGATTCTACCTAAGGCTCTAAAGGTAAGATAGAAACTAGTATAACACACTCCATGAGCAAAGCCATCCCAAATTATTCCCTTATGATTGATACACTCCATCAGGGACAACTATACCATTATTAATTGTACTTTCAAGATAACATACTTTATTGATAACAACATACAAGGTCCAGATCTAATCCCGATCATAATATGTTATTTCATTGCAAATCTATGCCCTAAACACACTATAGAAACTATGTGCAGAGGAAAATTACTCACTACATCCTTTTAGTTGAGGGGAAACTACTCCAAACTATGCATCACGTGAATTATATCTATTGATATGGAACAAAGTGACATAAATCACCTCAATATCCAATATTCAATGGAGTTTAGCACTTTAATAACATGTGAAACCTCAATCAATCCTGTATGGAGAGTCCCACACCTCAGTCCCTCAACAGAGTACTAAATCCTAACTCACCATTGAAGCATCTATTTCACCTATATGGATGGCCTGAACCTCAGCCTGTCAAGGGATAACAAACCCAAAACTATGTACCAGGAGTATCATGTGTAGTGGAACACTCCTCGAATCTATACTCATTAGCCTATGGATATTCAACTCCAATGGAGGATCAGATCTATGCAACTATTTAGGGATTAGGGAGTAATACTCCATATGTGAGAACCAACACCATAGTATAAAATAGGAGTACCACTATATGGATATAATACCCACATCCTAACCATGTAAGGGGATTAGAACACTATGGATAGAGGACCCATACCCTGGTACAATATGGGAGTAATAAAAACAAGAAGAATGACTAGCTCCCTCACATGTAAGGGGAGTTCTAACTCTGTCAAAACAACAAATTTAAAGTACATGAACTACATAAAAACAAGGGATTTCCAAGTCAATATATAGTGGACCATGACCCTAAAATGGTAGAGGATTACACATTCTACTGATATGTATCATATGATAGAACTCTACCCTAGCAGATCAAGGGATACCTACTACACAAAAAGAGGACTAACACCCTGGTCCAATAGGGGTGTTCGTTCTTTATTTGGCCCTTACATATGGTGTTCCCATACCTAGGTTTGACAAGGGAGAACTATCCCACATTACGAATGATATTGGAACCCACGATCTAATATAAAATGGGCTTACCAACCCAAAATAATTGTCTAGATGTATATGAACTCACTCCAATTATGTGGAGTGAATCATCCATAAAAAATTAGAGTGGTAATGGAAACTAATTACTTGATACAAAATGTAGTACTATTCTTGATGTATCTCTTTAAGAACTACAATGATATCTATCATAAGTCATGTTACTCTATGAGGAGTGTCACTCTCACCATACCATATAATGTGAAACCATATCAGGAAGGGTAGACATGCCCAATTATAATAGGGGATAACCACCTTTTCAATATAAAGAGTCTAGGGACCCCCATTCTATATTTAAATGGAAGGGTACCAACACTGACATCAACCTAATTATTCACCTTGATTTCTATTCCTGATTTCCATCATTAGTAATGTATCTTGATCATATCTTGCAACCATATATCGTGTAGCCTCAAATAGAGGCCACCATCTCATTTTCTATATAAAACACTCCTGATAGGATACTCATAATCCTAAATGTGAATCCCATAAAAGTATATAGTAGAGATCAATGACCCAAAAATATATACCCTAAGAGTACAAGAACTGCACTAGGGTCCCAAGGCATTTGAACCCACCCAATCAGATGGAAATTTATCTGGTCTACAGATTTTACCAACCCATGTCAAGGTACAAATCTTGTACCAAATATACTTGGTCTTAACTGAATTACCCATCCCTAGACCTTGTAATTTTTCTATGTCTATGTACTAGAACATGTGTCCATGTACTTTGGTCATGTAGTTGTACATTACCATTATTTTCCACATGGATTCCCAAGACATGTCCCATAGCATCATAGATTGGGGTCAACACATGGCATGTTAAAGAAATACAAAACATATTGTACCATGTGTTCATCATCCCCGAATTGGAAGGGACTAATGTCATGTTTTACTAGACTACACAAGTGTAGGTGGTAATTCTAGTCTAGAATCACATTAAAAAATTCCACATTTCCAACAGTTTAACCCAAAACCCACATATTAACATAGAAGGGATCATAAGAAATTAAGAGAAGTCTCTAAAACAAACTATAATATAATAAATAATATTGATTAGGGAAAATACACAAACCAACTTACATGAGGGTGAAATGTCAAATCATTGGATAAATAATGGAAGATGAATCCTTATACTCCTTGATCTAATGACATTACGAATAAAATAAGTAGATCGACATTTCTTCATTGCATTGATTCCGAAAAAATTAATCATCTAAAATATTATAAGATAAAAGTGTTTTTGAAATGGATCCCTCATTGTTTCTTATACCCAAAACATGGGTAGGAGTGGGATTAAGTTAATTAATTAATAAAATTATCATATAATTAATTATTCCTCCACAAAATGAATCATCGTCTCATCTCTGATAGAAAAACATAGGGTGGACACAATTAAGTTTGGACTAAGGAAAAATGATGTTATAAACTAATAATTGGTCTCAAAAATCTGGTCTAAGACTAAACTCAACAGTTATTCCATTTTTGAAATGAAACTGTATCCATATGAAAAAACCTTTTTTAATATTATTTAAATAACTATTATGAGGCTCTTTAGTACTCATAAAAGTTTACAACAAAGTGGCTAGCTTAAAGAATTTTTTTAAAAAATATTCCTAAGTATTCTTGTTAAAAACCCAAGTCTTTATATCACTACCAGCTTCAATTATTATCTTTCGTGAAAAACTAAAGGCTAGGAACATGGGAAAGAAATCGAGCAATACAATGGGACACCCACACCAATTATAAGGCCACAACCTTAAACCTTACATAATATTGAATTAAATGAATAATTCACATTGAGGATATTTTCAGGTTTAGAGTTTTAGAGAATTAGGACATAACTATTACATCACAAAAGATTACAATGTAGACACTTCTACAATGTTTCCATAAAATAAAAAAAAACTCTTAAAAAGAGACATGTCTAGTTCCATGTTTTATATTGCAAGACTTTCCCTTGATCCCGTCCTTGACCCTATTCCACATTATGTCCTGTGAAAAACATTTAAAAAAAAACATGGGGTGAGCATAAAAAGCTCAGTAAGGGATACACAAAGAATTAAAACTGTTAGTTTTTCAAACATCACGTAAACCATGTATACTTTATCAAAGTAATACCTTCACCTTCATGAAGTAGTAAAAACTCTTCACTGAATAAAATATCATTACATACCCTTTTGTAACCAAAGGATTACCATAAAACCCATATAATGAACACATAATATATAAAGGTAACTTGGGACATAAACATACTTTAGTGGAATAACCATACGGTCGACTTCCACACATATCACATAATGGAATAGCCATACGGACAACTTCTATACATACTTAATGGAATAGCCATACGGCCGACTTCCATACCCAATGCATTGGAGGTTATAACATATCCACCCATCCTGGTATTCACGGCACCACCCCTCATATGGTTTATCACGTAACCACCCGTCAAATGTCCATGTACCATTATAAAAATCAGAAGACATAAACAAATATAATGGAAAGAAAACATTTCCACACTTTGATAACAATATATCACTTAAACATATTGACATAACAAATCCATTATAAAAAACCATTTTCAATACCAAAATACATAAAAGAGTATATGGTATTTATTCCATTTAAAAAAAAAACCTTACGGCTTGTTCAGGAAGCCAAAGACCAAATAATACTCGGGGCGGCGGAAAAGGTCGTTGTCACCGCATACGTTAAAAAAAACATTACTTTTTGTCGTTTAGTAAAACGCTTCGTAGAAAAATATTCCTTATGTATAAAAGTAAAATTCAAAGGGTTTTATACACCGTATAAAAAGAAAGTTGTGTATAAAACGAAATATGCCTCAATGAAAGGAGATTGAGACGAAGTCCCTTACCTCGGGTCCGACTTGACTCGATCGTTCTTTAAAGTCCTGAATATTAAACCTGAGATAATTTATATTTTCTTAAAAACCTTTTTCCAGTTCATTATTCCTTTTATATCACTTATTTCCATGTTATAAACATTATGTAACCGTTTATGTTAATAATGTTTGTTTTGTCGATATTTGGTTCTTAAGTCGAAAGTCGACTTCTTACAATTACATGTTGTTCGTGTGGTCAAAGGTTCTTTATATATAGAATGACATTCCTTATTTGGATATCATATATATCATATATATCCAGAATATACATGTATTTATAATATTACATAATCATTTAGAGGTAAGAAATGAAATGCATCGTTCATGGAGACGGTAAGCCGTACGTACACATGAACGCTACTTTCATTTCATTGTCATATTAATGGAATTAAAACTAAATGAGAGGTATGTATATTTTAATTCCAGAATTATATTAATCATTTATATGTATCATTCATCATATATATCCATTATATACATGTACTTTTAATAGTACAATACATTTGGGGATAAGAAATGAAATGCACCGTTCTTGGAGACGGTAAACCCTACGTACGCATGAACGCTACTTTCATTTCGATTTCATATTTTTATGGAATGGAATAAAAATTATATAGAGGTATATTATAACTCCAGTATAACATAATATATAATAACTTTAAATCCATCCTTTACACGTCCCACATATGGCATTAACGAATCACATCACTTTGAGGGGGCGGTAGTCCGCACTTCCTTAAATAAAGATATCGCGTTTACCCATAATGGAAACCATAAAGGTATGCTCAAAATGAAAAATACAGAAGAATGAGGAAAACATATACATAATATATATCATATATAAATATAGTGACATCTTTATTTCCACCATTAAAGGTGTTTAAAATAAGATTGAACAATCATCGTTTCATGAGGCAGAAATTCGCCAACCACAGAAACAGTATGTTCTTTAACAATTATATGTAGATGTGTGTAAGTTTAGCTCGAATGATTATTATAAAAAAATACTAGTATATTGAAGATACTGGATTTTTTACAAAATAAATGAATAAAAAGAGTTTAGGGGGTGGGAGAAGCCAAATAAAACAAAAGGACTTAAAAGAAGACATTACCTTAAAATGGGGTAACTCCCTTTGGTTTGATCTCAAAGGCTTCCTTGGGAAGACTTATGCACAATGTGAGGCTTCAAGGAGTAAGATAGGGAAGTGTAGAGACAAAATGGGAAGGGTTTGTCCTAGAAAATGGCTTTGGAAGTGTGGGTAAAGAGGTAGAGGTGGGGGCCTTTTATAAGAGGAGAGGAGGGGCACTCTTGGAATGTAAAGATAAGTTACTTTATTTTAAAAAGAGTGTCAGATTGAAAAGGTCCCAAATTGATATAATTCTAGGTTAAGGTGATAAGGGTTCGAAATCCACCCATAAAATAGGTCTTGGACATGTGTAGGTCATAGATTTTACATTATCATTTCATTTTATATAAATCCTTTATTAATGAGGTAATCGCTGCATCATCATGATGTCATAAATAATTTAATTTATTTAAAGTCTAAAAATTATAAAAAAACTACAATGAGGTAGGAAATCTTTTTATCCTTCTAATGAATATTTATAGTCAAAATTATGACTTGGATAACCCCATGTAAAAATTGTTTTTGTAAAACATCTCATGTTTGTGTCATTTTTACTTTAACATTAAATAAAAAGTTATTTATGTCATTTCCCAACCAAAGTGGCTCCATGGGGTCCCCAAGTTGACTCATGGATTTTCTTGGTCTTCCATGACACATCCAATGAGGTTAGGACATGTTTCAAGCTCATCTCATATTATTAAAACATTATTGTTAATTTAAACTACACTAATTACCTCTTATCGCGATTAAAAACTTAATAAATTACTATTCACCAAAAAAATTATTTTAATCCCATTGAACCACATTTTAATTCTTAATGACAACCATGTATGTCGGATTTTTGAAATTCAAAACACAGAAGTGGTAAAATTTCATTTAAATGAAAAATCAGTTTTAATAAGTACCACTTAGTGGTTTCACTATTCATCAAAAATTGATGTTTTTCAGAAAAATACCTAAAATTAACCCTAAGCTATATTTGATATTAGGAATTCAAAAATGAAGTCTATTTTACAAAATTCAAAAAATATATGTCACATTAATTAAATTAATAATTAATTCCCACTGTCATGAAAAATAGCGTGTTTTTATGAAACAAGAAGTATCAAAAGATTGACACTAGTTTAACTCCGATTTCAAAGTGAAATTAATTCCAACAGCCACTATTGGATTAAATGGTAAAAATATATTCTAATTGCACTTAAATTTAAATTCAAAATATTATCTATTCATCATAATAAATTAGATTAAAAATAGGTTTTGAATTAAAATGCAACATTTTACACTATTCATTAAAAAAATGAACTTTATCGGAAAAATACCAAAAATTTACACAAAGTAAATTTCGATGTCCCGATTCTAAAAAAGAGTTATATTTGGTCCAATAGAATGTATAAGAGTGATCAAAACTATATTTAATGACGGTTCACCATCAAAAGGTGATAAGTGAACCTTTAGTGAAAATTAGGGTATAAATGCCTAAAATTGAAATCTTTCCATATTTTAAGCCTCTATCTTTTATTGGATAAATGTAAAAACATTTAAAAACATATATAATAATATTTTAGTTATTTCTATCCATTCCCACCAATAAAACGACTACATGTTAACTACCATTTAAAATAATATTATTATATTACTAGTGTGCAACCTAAGTTTTCAAAGAAACTCATCATTGCGTATCGAGTACGCAATCGAACACAGCAACCCCTTTAAAGTAAAACTAATATTTAATTCGTAAATATTAATAAATATGAAAAATATTTATTCTTCATTTACCTAGGATGTTACATCCTTCCCTCCTTTTGGGAATTGCATCCTCACAATTTTATTCACTTATCAAAATAGGTGGGGGTATTTATCCATCATAGAATTTTCAGATTCCCATGTTGCCTCTTCAACCATATGGTTTTTTCACAAAACATTTACCTGGTGGATTACCTTATTTCACAACACTTGCTCTCTTCGGTCAAGAATCTGGACTGGTTGTTCTTCATAAGAGAGATTCTCTTCCAACTGAACAACCTCTGGACACAAAACATGAGATTAATCTGGCATATACTTCCTCAACATCGAAAAATGAAAAACATTGTGTACCTAAGATAAACATGAAGGTAAAGCCACCCAGTAAGCAACTGATCCAACATTATCCGGAATTTCAAATGGTCCAATGAACCTTGGACCCAGCTTTCCTTTCATACCAAATCTCATCACACTTTCCATGGAGAAACCTTGAAAAAACATGATCACCTAACTCGAAAGATAGATCCTTCATCCGGTTATCCACATAACTATTCTGCCTGCTCTAAGCTGTTCTCATGTGTTTCTGAATCAACTGAACCTTTTCTGCCATCTCTTCTACCAATTCTGGTCCCATCAGCTTCCTTTCACCAACTTCATCCCAAAATGCTAGAGTTCGACACCACTTCCCATATAATGCCTCAAATGGTGCCATCTGTATACTGGAATGAAAACTGTTATTATAAGAAAACTCAACCAAAGAAAGATGTTGGTCCCAACTTCCCTGATAATCCATAGAAAACGATCGTAGCATATCCTCCAAGGTTTGAATTGTTCGTTCTGACTACCCATCTGATTGAGGATGAAAAGAAGTACTAAAATTTAATTCAGTACCCAACGACTTCTGAAGGCCTTTCAAAAAGTTAGAAGTAAACCTAGGATCACGGTCATGTACAATGGAGAGAGGAAATCCATGTAACCTGAATATCTCTTTAAGATACAAACGGGAAATTTGATCTAGGGAAAAAGTATCTCGTATAGCATGGAAATGAGCAGATTTAGTCAAGCGATCAATAATAACCCAGATTGCATCATTACCTCGAGATGTCTTCGGTAATTCCGCAACAAAGTCCATGGATATATTCTCCCATTTCCACTCTGGCACTGGTAGAGGCTGAAGAATCCCTTTCGGTAACTGCTGCTCTTCTTTAACCTCCTGACAAGTCAAAGAATTCACAGTAAAATCAGCAATATCTCTTTTCCTTCCGTCCCACCAGTAATACTCCCGCAGATCTCTGTACATCTTATTACTGCCCGGATGAACTGAAAACGGAGAACTATGAGCTTCAAAAAACAACTCTCTCTTCAACTGTGAATCACAAGGCACACACAATCTCTTCCCAAATCTCAAAACAAAATCACTATCAATGTTGAATTCATGCAACTTACCTTTCTGAACCATCTCTACCTTTTTCTGCAACTCACTGTCCTGCTTCTGTTCTTTCATGATTCTGTCTGATAGAGATGATCTCACTGATACCTAAAACAATACAGAAGGACATCCTGCACCAACAAATTCTATTCCAATGTTCATCAAATCAAAAACCAAAGGATCTCGTTCCAAACGTAGCATGGCTAATGAAGCATTACTTTTTCGACTCAAAGCATCAGCCACTTTAATTGCTTTTCCCAGATGGTAGTGAATTGTAAAATAATAATCCTTGATTAATTCCAGCCATCTCCTTTTTCTCAAGTTCAATTCATTCTGAGTGAATATATACTTTAAACTTTTGTGATCATTATATATTTCACACTTTACTCCATACAAATGATGCCTCCAAATTTTTAAAGCAAAAACAACAAAAGCTAATTCCAAATCATGTGTAGGGTAATTTACCTCATGAGTTTTCAACTGAAGTGAATCATAAGAAATTATTTGATCATTCTACATAAGGAAACAACCAAGTCCCTTCAATGAAGCATCACTTTATATAACAAACTCACAATTACTAGAAGGAAGTGCCAAAACTGGAGCATTAACCAATCTTCTTTTCAACTCCTGAAAACAATCATCACATTCTTTTGTCCAGATAAACTTAACACCTGTCTGGGTTAGCTTAGTCATTGGACTAGATAACCATGAAAAATTTTCAACAAACCTTCGGTAGTAACCTGCCAAACCAAGAAAACTACGGATCTTGGTTACATTTTTGGGTCTTGTCCATTCTTCACAGACTTTTGTTTTAGTAGGATCAACAGTTATGCCATCTTTTGAAACAATGTGACCCAGGAAAGAAATTTGTTGTAACCAAAACTCACATTTTCTGAATTTTCCATATAGTTTCTTTTCTTTTAAGGTTTGCAAGATAACCCTTAAATGACTTTCATGCTCCACTTTACTTTTAGAAAACACCAAAATATCATCGATGAAAACAACCACAAACTTATCCATGAACTTATGGAAAATTCTATTCATAAGGTCTATGAAAACAGAAGGTGCATTGGTTAACCCAAAAGTCTTAACTACAAATTCATAATGGCCATATCTAGTATGGAACGCATTCTTCGGAACGTCTGCTTATTTTACTTTCAACTGATGGTACCCCGACCTCAATTCAATCTTCGAAAAATACTGAGCTCCCCAGAGCTGATCAAACAAATAATCGATATGAGGCAAAGGATACTTGTTCTTAACAGTAATATTATTCCAGGCTCTATAATCAATGCAATGTCTCATTGATCCATCTTTATTTTTAACAAACAAGACAGGAGCACCCCATGTTGATGTGCTAGGTCGAATGAAATCTTTATCTAATAACTCCTGCAATTGTTTCTTTAACTATAAAAGTTCAACTTGAGCCATTCGATAAGGGGGTTTTGAAATTGGCTTATAATCAGGAACTAAGTCAACAGTAAATTAAACTTCCCGATCATGAATAATACCAGGAAACTCATCAGGAAAAACATCAAGATACTCATTTACCACTGGAACATCATTAATCAGAACAATTCCTTTAATTTCTACAATATGTGCAAGGTAACATTCATTTCCATCTTTTACTAGTTTCTCAACTTCCTGATATGTTATCAAAGTCAAGGGTTCATTCTTGTACACAAACTGAAAATCCATCTGAAAAGAAACCATTTTAGCTCTGCAGTCAATATTATCATGATAAACAGAAAGCCAATCCATGCCCAAAATAACATCAAACTCTACTAGAGGAAAAACAATAAGGGTTTCTGGTAGATTCTTTCCACACACAAGGATATGAAGGTTCTTATAATTCCTTTTTGTATCAATGTTCCCTCCAGGTGTTTTTACCATAAGTTCAGGGTTCATATCTTGAGATGGAATTTCTATTTTACTAGAAAACTTCTCAGAAATGAAAGAGTGTGTAGACCCTGAATCAAACAACACATTGGCATAATATGAACAGACAAACAGTGTACTTGATACCACTTCATTCGATGGCCCAACATCTGGTGAAGTTGTTGCAAAGGATTTCATGACCCCTTTCTGCTTGTAGTTTGGATGCTTTCCCCCAGTTTAGTTCTTCGTTGGACACTGGTTTGCATAATGACCCATTTCATTACACTTAAAACATCTTATTGCTGGCCTTTCATTGCCTACCTGATCATCTTCCTTACTGTTACGAGCAATATGACCAGACTTACCACACCGAAAGAACTTTCCAGACATGGATAAACATTCTCTAGGATGCATTTCACCACACTTCTCACAGGATGTATATTTGGTTTTCTTACCTCTTTGCTTATTTGATGAATTCCTCCCCGTTTCCTGCCAACTGAGCCTCTTATTCTGTCTTTTGTCAAAGAACACTTGATCATCAGCAATCTCCATTTCCACCTTCTCGGCACATCGTACAAGCTTTTCATAACTTTTGAACTCACGAGAAGCTAAATACCTTAGATAACTTGGCATTAACCCTGAGTAAAAACGTTTGATTTTACTATCAAGATCTCGTATGAAGTTTGGAGCATACCTTGCTAGTTGAGTGAACTTTGCTTCATAAGCATCCACTGAGTCATCCTCCTGCCTCAATTCTAGGAACTGTTTTTCTATCCTAAGACGAACCACCTTAGGAAAATATTTCTCAAGAAACATACCTTTGAATTCGTCCTAGTGAAGATCATCAATCTCATCACTATCCCTGATATTTTTCATCATCGACCACCACTGATCTGCTTCACCTTCAAAACGGTAAATAGAAAGACTATCCTTTTGATGTTCTGAACACCCCATGACATCAAAAATCTTCTCCATTGATTTAATCCACCCTTCAGCCAGAACAGGGTCAGATGATCCTCTGAATGATGGGGGATGTTGCCTCATGAAATGTTCAACCACTAACATGTTCCTCTGCGGTTGATCTGGCTAATCTCGTGCATGGATACCACCACCATATATATCCTGAGTCAATTGTTCCATCACTGCAAAAAACTATTCAGTTCCAATTCCGACCATATCAGGTTGCTGATTTGGAAGGTTGTCTTCCTCTTGAAGTCGTCCCAACATAGCTTCCTTGTTTCCTCTGCGGAAAACCATTCTGAACATTGAAATATCTTAGGCCAAGCAACATGGTAATCCGTACATGCTATATCATTTCAATCATATTATAATTTAACACTTTTCTAACTCCTAAAGTTGTCTAAACCGACCTTTGATACCAACTATAAGGCCCCAGCCTTAAACCTTAAATAATATTGAATTAAATGAATAATTCACATTGAGGATATTTTCAGGTTTAGAATTTTAGAGAACTAGGACATAACTATTACATCTCAAGAGATTACAAAGTAGACACTTCTACTATGTTTCCATAAAATAAAAAAAACTCTTAAAAAGAGACATGTCTACTTCTATGTTTTATATAGAATGACTTTACCTTGATCCCATCCTCGACCCTATTCCACATTAAGTCCTGTGAAAAACATTTCAAAAAAACATGGTGTGAGCATAAAAAGCTCAGTAAGGGATACACAAAGAATGAAAACTGTTAGTTTTTCAAACATCACGTAAACCATGTATACGTTATCAAAGTAATACCTTCACCTTCATGAAGTAGTAAAAAATATTCACTGAATAAAATATCATTAATTACCCTTTTGTAACCAAAGTATAACCATAAAACCCATATAAAGAACACATAACATATAAAGGTAACTTGGGACATAAACATACTTATGTGGAATAACCATACGGTCGACTTCCACACATATCACATAATTGAATAGCCATACGGACAACTTCTATACATACATAATGGAATAGCCTTATGGACGACTTCCATACCCAATGCATTGGAGGTTATAATGTAACCACCCGTCCTAGTATTCACGGCACCACCCGTCATATGGTTTATCACGTAACCACCCGTCAAATGTCCAAGTACCATTATAAAAATCAGAAGACATAAAACAAATATAATGGAAAGAAAACATTTCCACACTTTGGTCACAATATATCACTTAAACATATTGACATAACAAATACATTATAAAAAACCATTTTCGATACCAAAATACATAAAAGAGTATATGGTATTTATTCCATTTTTAAAAAAACCTTACGGCTTGTTCAAGAAGCCAAAGACCAAATAATACTCGCAGCGGCGGAAAAGGTCTTTGTCACCGTGTACGTTAAAAAAAACATTCCTTTTCATCGTTTAGTAAAACACTTCATTGAAAAATATTCCATTTGTATAAAAGTAAACTTCAAAGGGTTTTATACACCGTATAAAAGAAATTTTTGTATAAAACGAAATATTCCTCAATAAAAGGAGATTGAGACGAAGTCCCTTACCTCGGGTCCGACTTGACTCGATTGTTCTTTAACGTCCTGAATAATAAACTTGAGTTAATTTCTATTTTATTAAGAACCTTTTTCAAGTTAATCATTCCTTTTATATCACTTATTTCCATGTTATAAACATTATGTAACCATTTAAGTTAATAATGTTTGTTTTGTCGATATTTGGTTCTTAAGTCAAAAGTGGACTTCTTACAATTACATGTTGTTCATGTGGTCAAAGGTTCTTTATATCTAGAATGACATTATTGATTTGGATATCATATATATCAAATATATCCAGCATATACATGTATTTATAATATTACATAATCATTTAGAGGTAAGAAATGAAATGCACCGTTCATGGAGACGGTAAGCCGTACGTACACATGAATGCTACTTTCATTTCTTTGTCATATTAATGGAATTAAAACTAATTGAGAGCTATGTATATTTTAATTCCCGAATTATATTTATCATTTAGATGTATCATTCATCATATATATCCATTATATACATGTACTTTTAATAGTACATTACATTTGGGGATAAGAAATGAAATGCACCGTTCATGGAGACTGTAAGCCGTACGTACGCATGAACACTACTTTAATTTCTATTTCATATTTTTATGGAATGGAATAATAATGATATAGAGGTATATTATAAATCCAGTATAACATCATATATAATATCTTTAAATCCATCCTTTACACGTCCCACATATGGCATTAACGAATCCCATCACTTTGAGGGGGCGGTAGTCCGCACTTCCTTAAATAAAGATATCGCATTTACCCATAATGGAAACCATAAAGGTATGCTCAAAATGAAAAATACAGAAGCATAAGGAAAACATAAACATAATATATATCATATATAAATAGAGTGACAACTTAATGGCCACCATTAAAGGTGTTTAAAATAAGATTGAACAATCATCGTTTCGTGAGGCAGAAATTCTCCAACCACAGAAACAATATGTTATTTAACCATTAGATGTAGATGTCTGTATGTGTTGCTCAAATGATTATTATAAAAACATCCTAGTATATTTAAGATACTGGAGTTTTTACAAAATAATGGAATAAAAAGAGTTTAGGGGGTTGGAGAAGCAAAATAAAACAAAAGGACTCAAAAGAAGACATTACCTTAAAATCGGGTAACTCCCTTTGGTTTGATATCAATGGCTTCCTTGGGAAGACTTCTGCCCAAAGTGAGGCTTCAAGGAGTAAGAGAGGTAAGGGGAGAGACAAAATGGGTAGGGGTTGGCCGAGCCAAAGGCTTTGGATGTGTGGGTAAAGAGGTAGTGGTGGGGGACTTTTATAAGAGGAGAGGAGGGGAACTCTTGGAAAGTAAAGAGAAGTTACTTTATTTTAAAAAGAGTTTCGGATTCAAAAGGTCCCACATATAATATACATTCTAATTCTGGGTACCTCCCAGCTGACGTGTCCACTCCACAATACAACACGTCTCCTAATTTTTTTTTCTTTCCCAATTTTACCCCTCCCGGCTCGCGACACTCCTCCAAAACTATCTCCCCCCGAACACAAAACATTACAGCCGCTCCTGCTTCACATCCTCCGGAATTAGGGTTTCCTCAACATCCATTCACTCAGCCCATTTCCCGTGTTCCTCTACAGCTACTTCACCTCCCGCTTCATCATCTGAGTTACCATCTCCGGTCTCGAAGACGTCCGCCGGCTTAGCCTCGCAGACTCACGAAGAGTAGATGACCCATTCATCGACAAAATCGCGGCTACAGTTTCTCATTATTCGGTATCACAAATCCAGAGGTTACGCTCTTAACTCGCAAATAGGTTTTGTCTTTGTTCCGTATAAGAAATCCATAGGTTATGCGCTGAAGTCTCCAGTGCGGATTATCTGTTATCACGACTAGGGTTTCTGTGAACCCGTGATTAAGAGTTCCTTTGTACCGATCCACCGTTCAATGCGGTTCAATTATTTCTTTCGATGTCCAGGTATTTTAACATGGCTCTCTAACTTTCAGGGCATCTGTTTCAGAAGAAAAAAACACCAGGTTACTGCTTCCGGGGCCAGGCTGTGCGACACGTTCTTCATCTTCCTGTTCGTTGCATTTTCCTTTCACTGCAATTGGGAGTAGAATCGGGAGTTCTTTCAGGAATTGGTTTGTCGCAACTTACCAGTACACATAATTTGACTACTATCTATGTAATGTATTCTCTGTCACCTCGCAATGAATCTATGATATATTTCCTACAATTGTACTAACGCTAACTCCGTACCAACCCTGCCTCACATGTCATGTTCTTCCCGCATTTAGGTGCTTTGATTGACTCTCTATTTTTTAGCCCCACTTTTCACAAATTATCAACCAAAAAGGTATAAGGCCTATTATTTCTACAATATATAACCGGACATACCTAACCTTCATCATACGTCATGTTTTACTTCCGGCATTTAGGTGCTTTGATTGGGTCTATTTTTTAGGCCCACTTTACTCATTTTATCAACCTATACAGTATCAGGCCTCTACATTCTGCAATATATAATTGCATATACAAACGGATTATATTTTGATACTAATATGGCAGTAACTGTACTATAGTTTCTAATTTTATTATCCACTCACAATTAATTGCGTAATTTATTTCATTTCAAGTAAATTGAAATATCATTTCCACATGACACTGAAAGTTACAGTCATTACATATTTATTGTCTTTAACTGTACTGTTTCATAACATCTATTTGTTGTAGGCAGCGTTCAGATACGTGACATATTTCCATGCTGCATTCCTTCATTGAAACTGAACACATATAGCTCAAGTTTTCTCGGCGATAATATACTACTACTTTGACAACAACCTTTTGCATCTTTCATCTTAAGGGCATCAAATCGTGTCACACGGGTATCACTTAATAAATGAACTTTAAAAGCATTCTTTTTAAATTATGTTTACCATTACATACTAATTATATTAAATATTTGTATTTTAATGTATCTGTGCTCTATGAATCATTTACCTGTCTACTGTGTTCATATTAATGTTTTAAACATTACATTCAATATTTTTGTTGTCTGCCTATTGATAAGAATTTTATATTCAATTATCATCTCTTCATAAAATATTTAACATGCCACCTTGACAATTATAGAAAACTAAAACCAACACAACCATGCATACACCTTCAAACTCTAGAGACTGAAGGATCCACAGAAGACTAGTCATGCAACAACATCAACAAAATTGTGAGTAGTTTTTTTATAATAACATAACTACTAACTCTGTTTCTATCATTATATTATTTTCATGTCGATTTTTATAATAACAATTCTATCATGTACTCTAGGTACTCCAATGCCTGCTACAGTGTGCAATGGTACTCCAATTAGTCATCCTGTTTCAACAACTGACATTGTACATACAGTCCGACGATTACCATTATCACCTCTATCTGTTAATGGTATTTTTGTGTGTGAATTTCAAGCCGATGCTTACTGATTCCATCTAACATAAACTACTCATCATGGAATACTTATTTGTTCGTAGAACTAAATGGAAGTCGTAGCGAGTCAACACTGTCTAATGTAAAAAACAAATGGAAACGAAGACATAAAACCCTCTCAAATGTACCTTACTTTAAGTCTGATGTCTATGAACTTTTATGACCATACAATGGATCAACCGTTTTATTAGTGGGGATCTAACACTTCAGTCACTGTTTTTACTTTAGGTCTATTAAATGAGGACAACAGTCTCACTGAATCGATAGTACTCATCTCGAAAGAGTATGCATTATTGATACCTTATTGTAAGTCTGATGAATTTTTCACATTCATCTTATAACTATATTATTCTTAATAATTATTATTACTTTCATCACATCATTGTTTATGTTTGATTTATGTTGCAGGCTTTGTCTGTAAATGGCAGAGATAGTACCTGCCATGTTGCAAGAGGAGAGGCATTTGGGGACTTCTAAGGATTGTTAAATAATACAACAAGGCTGGAACTGGCCCCTGCCCCTTATGATCATTTGGTACATAAATCCACAGGTATTTCTATATCAATGTTTTGAATTTGAACAAGATGAAAATTCCGAGTATTGATGAAGAAGGTAAGGGTCTTTTTGGAAACTGTAACACCCCAGGTAAATAAAGAATATGACATTTTCATATTTATCCATTTTTGTGAATAAAATATTAATGTGTCTTTAAAGGGGAAGCTATGCTCGATGGCGTACCCAACACGCAACAACGAGTTTCTTGGGAATCTTACGTTGCACTCTAATAATAAAATTATATTATTTTAAATGGTAGTTAACATGTAGCCGTTGTATTGGCGGGAATGGATAGAAATAACTAAAATATAATTATATATGTTTTTAAATATTTTTACATTTATCAAATAAAAGATAAAGGCATAAAATACAGAAAGAATTCAATTTTAGGCGTATATGCCCTAGTTTTCACTAAAAGTTCACTTATCACCTTTTGATGGCGAACCATCATTAAATATAGTTCTGTTCACACTTATACATTCTTTTGGACCAAATAAAACTCTTCTTAAGAATTTGGACATAAAAATTTACTTTGTGTAAATTTTTGGTATCTTTCTGATAAAGTTCATTTTTTAATGAATAGTGTAAAATGTTGTATTTTAATTCAAAACCACTTTTTAATCTAATTTATTTATATGATTATATTATCTTTTGAATTGGTTTTAAAGTGAAATTAGAATATATTTTTACTATTAAATACAATAGTGGTCGTTGGAATTAATTTCACTTTGAAATCAGACTTAAACTAGTGTCAATCCTTTGATACTTTTTGTTTTATAAAAACCCGCTATTTGCTCTGACATCAGGAATTAATTATTAAATTAATTAATGTGACTTATATGTTTTGAATTTTTTAAAATATACTTCATTTTTGAATTCGGAATATCAAATATAGATTAGGGTGAATGTTTTGTAATTTTCTGAAAAACTTCCATTTTTGATGAATAGTGAAACCACTAAGTGGTACTTATAAAAACTGATTTTCCGTTTAAATGAAATTTTTCCATCATTGTGTTTTGAATTTTGAAAATCCAAAATACATGGTTGTCATTAAGAAGTAAAATTTGGTTCAATGGGATGAAAATAATTTTTTGGTGAATAGTAACTTTTTTTCATTAATCTCGATTAGAGGTAATTAGTGTAATTTAAGGTAAAAATGATATGATAAAAATATGAAAACACCATGAAACTTGTACTAACCCTATTGGATGAGTCATGGCCGACCACGACAACCCATGGGTCAATTTGGGGGACCCTATGGAGCCTCTTGGGTGAGATAATGACTTTAATGCCTTTTTAAAAAAAAAGGTGAAAATGACACTAACATAAATTGTTTTATTAAAACAATTTTTAGAAGGGGTTATACTAATCATAATTTTGTCTATAAATACTCTTTGTAAAGATAAGAAGATTTCGTACATCAGGATATTTTTGTTATAATTTTTAGATATTAAATAAATTAATTTAATTATGACATCATGATGATGCAACGATGACCTCATTAATGAACGGTTTAAATAAAATGAAACGATAACATAAAATCTAAGACCTACACTTTTACAAAAACTATTGGATGGGAATATTTCTAAGAATTATCATCTTATCTTAGAAATATATCAATTTGGGACCTTAGAAATTCGAAACACTTTTGAAAATAAAATAATAGTTTCATGATTTCCAAAAGTGCCCCTCCTCTCCTCTTATAAAAGGCCCCCACCTCTACCTCATTTCACAAACTCCTCAAGCCTTTGGCTCGGCCATCCCCTGCCCATTTACTCTCTCCACATCCCTTTACTCATCCTAGAGGATTCCCTTTGGGCAGAAGCCTTTCAAAGGAAGCCTTTAGGCTCAAATCAAAAGGAGTTACACTTTTAAAGGTAATTAATTCTTTCATGTTCATTTGTTTTATTTTGCTTCTCCAACCCCCTAAACTCTTTTTATTTACTTATTTTTTAACAAAAATAGTATCTTAAATATACTAGGATTATTTTATAAGATTTATTCTAGCTAACCTCTCACACAACTACATCAAATGGTTAAAGAACATACGGTTTCCGTGGATGGCGAAATTCTGCCTCTCGAAACGTTGATTGTTCAATACTCATTTAACACCTTCAAAGGTGGACATTATGATGTCACTATTTTTATATATGATATATAATATGTTTATTATTTCCTTAAGCTTCTGTATTTTTCATTTATGGAATACCATTATTGTTTCCATTATGGGTAAACACGATATCTTCATTTTATGAAGTGCGGACTACCGCCCCCTGAAAGTGATTTGATTCGTTAATACCATATGTGGGATGTGTAAAGGATAAAGTTAATGATATTATATATGTTATTATACTGGAATTATAATATACTCTTATATCATTATGATTCCATTCCATAAATATGAAATAGAAATCGAAGTAGCGTTCATGCGTACGTACGGCTTACCGTCTCCATGAACGGTGCATTTCATTTCTTACCTCTAAATGTGATGTAATAATATAAATACATGTATATACTGAATATATATGATATATATGTTATCTAAATAATTAGTATAATTCTGGATATAATGATACTTTGACCAAATTAACAACATGTAAGTGTAAGAAGTCTATTTTTGACTTAAGAACCAAATACCGACAAAATGAAGATTATTAACTTAAATGATTACATGATGTTAATAACATTGTATAAAAGGAATAATGAACATGAAAAAGGTTCTTAAGCATTTAGAGATTAACTCAAGTTTATTATTCAGGATATTAAAGAATGGTCGGGTCATGTCGGATACGAGGTAAGGGATCTTACTCCTCTCTTTCTCTTTAAGTACACTCTTTTATGTCATTCCCTCTAAAGCTAATATTTCATGTCATTGGGATGTTATTTTATATTAAAAATACTGTAATTTTTATGTTCATCTGATGAGAGACCCTATTCTCTCTCATCAATCCATTTTGGAAGTTTTGAGGGGCGCCGTTAGGCTGCCGAATTTTCGTAAGAGATCTAACCTTTCTCTTTCTTTTTAAGTACTCTCCTTTATGTCACTTCTTTTAACCTCCTCATTGTTATGTTGGGAGATGTTCTTTTATATTCCTCTTTCTATAAAATTTATGTTAATATGATGAGATACCCTGTTTGATCTCATCAATCCATTTTTGTAAGTTTTATGTGGCGCTGTTAGGCTGCCGAGTTTTCGTAAGGGATTTTTCATCTCACTTTTATTCCCATGAGATTTATGCTACATTTGCCACAAATTCCTTTGAGTGGTGAATTTACTAACATTTATTCTACTATTTGTGTAATATAAACTCGTTTATGAGTATTTACATCAATGATCTATTGTCCTTCTTTCATGGGGTGTATGTTTTGAAAGATACCCAAGTCGGTAAGGGAACCTTTCACCCTCCCCTTTTTTAAAAGAATTCTTGTGTTGGGTCTTTTAGTTTACATATTTTTATGTTGGGATATGTTCTCATATATCCTTATTGATGTAAATTTTATGTCCAAGTGATGAGATACACTTTTTATCTCTCATCAACTCATTTTGATGTGACGCCGTTAGGCTGTCAAGGGAACTTCTTAACCCAATTTCGATTTCTTTGGGTTCAACATGTAGTTATTGAATATGTCATCCTTTGAATAGGTGTGAATGACCTTTTATTGATTTAAACATAATATAAACTTATATTGGGTGTATTAATATTTGTCACACATAATTTTGAGATTGATTTATCCTTAATTTAAGGATACCTTCATTGTAAGGGATTTCATCACATTTGACATTTCTATTGAGACTTCTTTGTTGTTATGAACCAATTCACTCTTATATGGTGTATATACTGTCCTTTGGAGTATTATATCATGAATCCCTTTATTCTCATGATATTATAAAGTTCTGACTAAATGTTATTCCTCAATTATTGTATTTAAGTGTCTCTAATTTTGGTAAAACCCCTTTATCCAAAATATCACTTTAAATTTTTTAAATATTTATTCTTATTAATATCCATGTTTTCAAAATGGTTTTAAGGATTTGTTTATATGGATATTAATGGTTTAGAATTTTAAAAGCTTCAAGGTTGTATGAGACACTTTGAATCCAAAATCTCTTTATTAAATGTTTTAAATGGTTTTGGTAATGGTTTCTTTTTTAATGGATTCATTATTTCAATATACTAAAATGTTATATTGTGATTGAAATGTGGAAATGTTATGTTTACTTTATGCATGTTTTATGTGATACGTTTATGTTATGGTTCTTGGGCATTGTTATGGAAACGGGTGGTTCCGTGATAAACTAAGGGCGGGTGAGCCCGATATAGCTCTCCAATGCATTGGGTAATGCGAAGGAGTGAAACTTTGAGGTTTCTCCGAAGAGATTTAGGGAATATACTATGATGGGTATTCCAAACGTAACCAAGAGGGTTACTCCCTACATAAGAATGTTATGAATTCCTCAAGTTACCTTTATGTCTTATGATTTCGATGATTTATTCATTATTTGATGAGGTATATTAATGTGCCTATGTTTTATGGGTAAAGTATGATTTCATTCTTATGTATATATGAATTCATGTTTCCTTTCCATATTTTTTTATAACCCTTACTGAGCATTTTATGCTCATCCCAAGTTTTTGAAATGTTTTTCACAGGTCAAGGGAAAGGTACATGATGTGATGATAGTGTCAAGGATGTGTCAAGAAAGAATCCGTGTTTTATTTTAAATATATTTCCTTTGATGGGAAGAATGAATATTGTCTTTTATTTAACCACTTTGTTTAAATGTGGAATGTAATGCAAGTTTCATGATCTAATTCTCTAAAACTCTAATCCTAAAAAGATCCCCAATGTGTAATCTTGTAATAACTCAAGATTAAGCAAGGTTTAAGGCCGGGGCCTTATTGTTGGTATCAGAGGTCGGTTTAGAAAACTTTAGGGATTAAGAGTTCTTGTGAGACACATGATTAGTCCCTATATTTATTATTTCAGTTAAGTCCTTGTTTTATAATTTTTTTTTCGGGTCAAGTAAAGTCGGTTACGAATGGAAGGAGAAGGATCTCAAACGACATTCCTATCTCTTCCTGATGACATGCTAGCAATAATTATTGCAAATTCATCTTCAGATGATTGTGAAACGTTTTCTATCATACAACTCACTTGCAAGTAGTTGTTTGAGATATCAAACACCTCCACTATACCTCGTTATCATCGTGGATCATGGGTTGTTTTTAGAAAAATATTATTTTGAAAATATTCTCATATTTTCAAGAAAGGTAAATATTATCAAGGTATTTTCAAATACTTTACTTTATCACAAGAATTTGAAGCATATTTTGATTTTAAAAATGGTGCTGAGGAAGGAGACCCTTGCGCAACCTATTTATATTTTCTTTTAAAATATAGTCTCACATCACATACTTATGGTATTTTAAATGGACCAGTAATAGAAAGTTTCAACTCAATTTCGGTCCGACTATTTTTTTAGAAATCATGTTTTATCAGATGTTTTGGAATTATACGTCATACATGATTATTTTCCAAAATTGTATTTCTGTGAACACCTATATGACCCATGTTGTACGAGGTGTATTTGGATGGAGGAACCAAATGATTTTGAAGGATCTCTAAATAATTGTTGTAATTCATGGGACTTCTACCTACGTGAGCAAGATGACGATGAAACCGAGTGGACGCCACGATCAAGGTATGATGTTATTCATTTTGGGAATCGTTTTATTTTATCTTATGGTGGTGAAATGAGACATCAAGAATTAAGATGTTGAGATCGTAACGAATTTGGATGAACATTAAAGGTATAAGGAAACGATTGAGGTTAAAACATGTTAGGGTTATTTTTGGAATTTTATAAAAATGACAACACGCAGACCGTGTGACAACCCGTCGCATCGGACAAAGCTGCGGGAATCGAACCCACAACCAAAGTGCGACTGGTATTTATCGCCTACCACTGGACTACGTGAAGTCCCTTGTTAGGTTGACTGATTCTTTTTAGTTATATGATTTTATGAATTATGAGTAAGTTGATTTTGGGTTATTTATGAAAATTATTAACCTATCATGGAGGATATGTGATTAGGTTAATTACTTTTCGATACGAGACTTCAGGAGCAACTAATGTTGTTTGGAGATAAATGTTACGATTTAACTTGGAAGACTATGTGACTAAATCCTTCAAATATTTGGGTTTCAATCTTATATTTGTTTACATTGAAGAATTTTATGGACAAATTGTTTATCAGATGGTCCTCGTTGAACTTTGGGTTTTGTTGGACAAATTTTGGAGATTAAGCATATATTTTCTTTTTAAAGGGTTATCCTTTTCTGGATTATCTGACCTTGTACTAACCTTTTTGGTTTTGGTATTGGTTAAAGCCTAAAGACATGGGATGTATATAGTTCTCTTTGGTGGATAAGGTGATTCTCTAGAAGTTGATTATAGTACTCTTAATGTGAACAAGTCTTCCTAAATACTCTTCTTTTGGAGAAAATATGAGTTTGGGTAAGGAATCTAATAAAAATTGAAAGTCAACATGATAAGTGATTATGTTTCCTTATGAATAAATTCCTCAATAAAAATTAATTTAAAACAAAAATGCTGTCCATTAACTTTTCCTACTGGGGAATCGAATACCATTTAACCCATCACAAGTTTGTGATTTTCTTGTGGTTAAATTTCTCCAAAACATGTTTTCTATCACTCTCCATCAGAACATGACCCTATGTTTTCTCCTCCATGTCCATGTTTTCCTACATGGTATCCTAGTATGGGTTAACTCGGGTGACCTCTATACTTATCTTTCTTTATTTTAAAGTGATTGTTTTACCGAATCTTTTTTCGATGTGGGATTTTCAAGGATGTTTCCAAGCCCAATTTTAAAAATTGCGAGGACGCAATTCCCAAAAGGGGGGAAGGATGTAACACCCCAGGTAAATAATTAATATGAGATTTTCATATTTATCCATTTTTGTGAATAAAATATTAATGTGTCTTTAAAGGGGAAGCTATGATCGATGGCGTACCCAACACGCAACAACGAGTTTCTTGGGAATCTTACGTTGCACTCTAATAATAAAATTATATTATTTTAAATGGTAGTTAACATGTAGCCGTTGTATTGGTAGGAATGGATAGAAATAACTAAAATATAATTATATTTGTTTTTAAATATTTTTACATTTATCCAATAAAATATAAAGGCATAAAATACAGAAAGAATTCAATTTTAGGCGTATATGCCCTAGTTTTCACTAAAGGTTCACTTATCACCTTTTGATGGAGAACCGTCATTAAATATAGTTTTGTTCACTCTTATACATTCTTTTGGACCATATAAAACTCTACTTAAGAATTGGGACATCAAAATTTACTTTGTGTATATTTTTGGTATCTTTCTGATAAAGTTCATTTTTTAATGAATAGTGTAAAATGTTGTATTTTAATTCAAAACATCTTTTTAGTATAATTTATTTATATGATTAGATTATCTTTTAAATTGGTTTTAAAGTGAAATTAGAATATATTTTTACCATTAAATCCAATAGTGGTCATTGTAATTAATTTCACTTTGAAATCAGACTTAAACTAGTGTCAATCTTTTGATATTTTTTGTTTTATAAAAACACGCTATTTGCTCTGATAGCGGGAATTAATTATTAAATTAATTAATGTGACTTATATGTTTTGAATTTTGTAAAATAGACTTCATTTTTGAATTCGGAATATCAAATATAGATTAGGGTGAATTTTTGGTAATTTTCTGAAAAACTTCAATTTTTGATGAATAGTGAAACCACTAAGTGGTACTTATAAAAACTGATTTTCCGTTTAAATGAAATTTTTCCATCATTGTATTTTCAATTTTGAAAATCCTACATACATGGTTGTCATTAAGAAGTAAAATGTGGTTCAATGGGATGAAAATAATTTTTTGGTGAATAGTAACTTTTTTTTTATTAATCGCGATTAGAGGTAATTAGTGTAATTTAAGGTAAAAATGATATTATAAAAAAATTAAAACACCATGACACTTGTATTAACCCTATTGGATGAGTCATGGACGACCACGACAACCCATGGGTCGATTTAGGGGACCCTATGGAGCCTCTTGGGTGAGATAATGACTTTAATGCCTTATTTTAAATAAAGGTTAAAATGACACTAACATTAATTGTTTTACTAAAACAATTTTTAGAAGGGGTTATACTAATCATAATTTTATCTATAAATACTCTTTGGAAAGATAAAACGATTTCCTAAATCAGGATAGTTTTGTTATAATTTTTAGATATTAAATAAAGTAATTTAATTATGACATCATGATGATACAACGATGACCTCATTAATGAACATTTTAAATAAAATGAAACGATAACATAAAATCTAAGACCAAAACTTGTCCAAAAACTATTGTATGGGAATATTTCGAATAATTATCATCTTATATTTGAAATATTTCAATTTGGGACCTTATAAATTCGAAACACTTTTGAAAATAAAATAATAGTTTCATGATTTCCAAAAGTGCCCCTCCTCTGCTCTTATAAAAGGCCCCCACCTATACCTCATTTCACACACTCCTCAAGCCTTTGGCCCGGCCATCCCCTGACCATTTACTCTCTCCACATCCCTCTTCTCATCCTAGAGGATTCCCTTTGGGCAGAAGCCTTTCAAAGGAAGCCTTTAGGCTCAAATCAAAAGGAGTTACACTTTTAAAGGTAATTCATTCTCTCATGTTCATTTGTTTTATTTTGCTTCTCCAACCCCATAAACTCTTTTTATTTACTTATTTTTTTAACAACACCAGTATATTAAATATACTTGGATGTTGTTATAAGATTTATTCGAGCTACCCTCTCACACAACTACATCAAATGGTTAAAGAACATATGGTTTCCGTGGATGGCGAAATTCTGCCTCTCGAAACGATGATTGTTCAATACTCATTTAACACCTTCAAAGGTGGCCATTATGATGTCACTATTTTTATATATGATATATAATATGTTTATTACTTACTTAAGCTTCTGTATTTTTCATTTATGGTATACCATTATTGTTTCCATTATGGGTAAACACGATATCGTCATTTTAGGAAGTGCGGACTACCGCCCCCTGAAAGTTATTTGATTCGTTAATACCATATGTTGTATGTGTAAAGGATAAAGTTAATGATATTATATATGTTATTATACTGGAATTATAATATAATCTTATATAATTATGATTCCATTCCAGAAATATGAAATAGAAATGGAAGTAGCGTTCATGCGTACATACGGCTTACCGTCTCCATGAACGGTGCATTTCATTTCTTACCTCTAAATGTGATGTAATAATATAAATACATGTATATTCTGAATATATATGATATATATGTTATCCAAATCATTAATATCATTCTGGATATAATGAAACATTGACCAAATTAACAACATGTAAGTGTAAGAAGTCTATTTTTGACTTAAGAACCAAATACCGACAAAATGAACATTATTAACATAAATGATTACATGATGTTCATAAAATGGTATAAAAGGAATAATGAACATGAAAAAGGTTCTTAAAAATGTATATATTAACTCAATTTTATTATTCAGGAGATTAAAGAACGGTTGGGTCAAGTCGGATACGAGGTAAGGGATCTTACTCTTCTCTTTCTCTTTAAGTACACTCTTTTATGTCATTCCATCTAAAGCTAATATTTCTTGTTATTGGGATGTTATTTTATATTAAACATACTGTAATTTTTATGTTCATGTGATTAGAGACCCTATTCACTCTCATCAATCCATTTTGGAAGTTTTGAGGGCCGCCGTTAGGCTACCGAATTTTCGTAAGAGATCTAACCTCTCTCTTTCTTTTTAAGTACTCACCTTTATGTCACTTCTTTTAAGCTCCTCATTGTTATTTTGAGGGATGTTCTTTTATATTACTCATTCTATAAAATTTTTGTTAATATGATGAGATACCCTATTTTATCTCGTCAATCCATTTTTTTAAGTTTTATGTGGCACCGTTAGGCTGCCGAGTTTTCGTAAGGGATTTTTCATCTCACTTTTATTCCCGTGAGATTTATGCTAGATTTGCCAAAAATTCCTTTGAGTGGTGAATGTACTGCCCTTTATTCTACTCTTTGTGTAATATACATTCGTCTATGAGTATTTAAATAAATGATCTATTGTCCTTCTTTCATGGGGTGTATGTTTTGAAAGATACCCAAGTCGGTAAGGGAACCTTTCACCCTCCTCTTTTTTAAAAGACTTATTTTGTTGGGTCTTTTAATTTACATATTTTTATGTTGGGATATGTTCTCATATATCCTTATTGATGTAAATTTTATGTCCATGTGATGAGATACACTTTTTATCTCTCATCAAGTCATTTTGATGTGACGCCGTTAGGCTGTCAAGGGAACTTCTTAACCCAATTTCGATTTCTTTGGGTTCAACATGTAGTTATTGAATATGTCATCCTTTTAATATGTGTGAATGAACTTTTATTGTTTTACAATTAATATACACTTATATTGGGTGTATTTATATTTTTCACACATAATTTTGAGATTGATTTATCCTTAATTTATGGATACCTTCATTATAAGGGATTTCATCACATTTGACATTTCTATTGAGACTTGTTTGTTGGTATGCACCAATTCACTCTTATATGGTGTATATACTGTCCTTTGGAGTATTATATCATGAATCCATTTATTCTCATGATATTATAAAGTTCTGACTAAATGTTATTCCTCAATTATTGTATTCAAGTGTCTCTAATTTTGGTAAAACCCCTTTAACCAAAATATCGCTTTAAATGTTTTAAATATTTATTCTTATTAATATCCATGTTTTCAAAATGGTTTTAAGGATTTTTTTATATGGATATTAATGGTTTAGAATTTTAAAAGCTTCAAGGTGGTATGGGACACTTTTATTCCAAAATCTCTTTATTAAATGTTTTAAATGGTTTTGGAAATGGTTTCTTTTTGAATGGATTCATTATTTCAATATACTAAAATGTTATATTGTGATTGAAATGTGGAAATGTTATGTTTCATTTATGCATGTTTTATGTGATACGTTTATGTTATGGTTCTTGGGCATTGTTAGGAAAATGGGTGGTTCCGTGATAAACTAAGGGCGGGTTATCCCTACGTAAGAATGTTATGAATGCCTCAAGTTACCTTTATGTCTTATGATTTCGATGATTTATTCATGATTTGATGAGGTATGTTAATGTGCCTATGTTTTATGGGTAAAGTATGATTTCATTCTTATGTATATATGAACTCATGTTTCCTTTCCATATTTTTTATAACCCTTACTGAGCTTTTTATGATCATCCCATGTTTTTGTAATGTTTTTCACAGGTCAAGGGAAAGGTACATGATTTGATGATAGTGTCAAGGATGTGTCAAGAAAGAATCCGTGTTTTATTTTAAATATGTTTCCGTTGATGGGAAGAATGAATATTGTCTTTTATGTAACCACTTTGTTTAAACGTGGAATGTAATGCAAGTTTCATGATCTAATTCTCTAAAACTCTAAACCTAAAAAGATCACCAATGTGTAATCTTGTAATAACTCAAGATTAAGTAAGGTTTAAGGCTGGGGACTTATAGAAACACTTTCCAAAAACAACACATAACCAATATTTTTGTTTGTATTTATAAAGTATGTTTTCAATACTGTCTTTCCTTTATGTCGTTTCATTTCTACCTATGATTATAAAACTAATGAATTTCTTCTTCTGAATAGGAAATTTTAAAATTTTACATTGCTGATTCAATGGTTAGAGATTTCATCATTGATTGGAGCTCATTCATTATACTCATATCTTCATGTAGGAAATTTTGTTGATTGACTTTGATACTGAAGATGCTGTCAAACTCAATGTCTCAATGTCTTGAGACTCTATGCTAAAATCAAATCATTTCAATGCTCTTCATCAACAAACTTGACTGAATGTTTGTCATACATTCCCATGATACTGGAAACATGTTCTGTAATCTGTAAGATTCAAATTTCCAATTTCCTGATTACCCATTATTATTTAGTGAAATTATAATTTCAGTAGATTTTTCATGTTTGATTATTGTAGAACATCATACCCAATTGCATGTGACATGTTTTTTTACAGTTCACCGGATTCACCTGTTGTTTTTTCATACTACTGTGTCATTCACTCACATTCAGATTTAATTATCTATTGCACGATTTTGATGCAGAACGATAAATCTGATGCTACTGAAAATCATGGTTCCAGTTACTGTTTTGAAAATTGTCTCTGCTACTGAAAATGTATATAAGTTATGTTACAATGGTTAAATAACATTCCATAGTTATATTTTTATGGTTACAGTAAATTAATGTAGTATGTTAATTTTCTTAAAATGAACCTTTCTATTCCTTCCATCTGGAAGTTTTGTTGCCATTTTTATGTTTCAATGTTTCTATTACTTAAATTGTCTATAGGTTATGTTTCCATTTTTTATTTTTTTTAACTTCATTTCACATTATTCATTTCACATTATTCATTTATTTTGTAACTTCATTTAACATTATTCATTTAAGATTATTAATTTCTCTTAATAAGCATATGAATTTTTTAAATTCAATGTTCAATGGAAGCAGGTTTCAATGAAGTTTTACAGAAGCAAGTTTCATACAAAAAACGGTTGAATGGGCCGTGTTCTGTTTTTTTCTAGACAAAGGACAAATCTTCCTAGCAACATCTCCCGTTCTTGTGCATGTAAGTTTCATAACTTGGTTGACTGGGCTGTCTTCTGTTTTATATTGAATTGGGTTGGTGTGTGTGCTTAGGCACTACCAGATAGTGCAAAAAAACGTCCTTTACTAATGAATATGAGAATTTTTGAAGTTAAAATTTCCATTTCATGACTATTATGGAATTTTTCTCAAGGATTATATCGTAAAATTATTTTTATACTCTTAAATTCAATCCAGAATGATTTACTTAGTCTTCTTAAAATAAAAATTTTATCATTTATTTATATTGTACAACACTCCATGGGTGATTTAATCTTTATTATCAGTAGGGATAATTTGTTTTATTTTCATCCATATCCTTATTTCCAGTAAAAATGATTTCCCATTTTCTGTTTTTCAATTTTTTCCGCATAGGTTGACTATAATGTGAAGCCAACAATCAGGTGTGGGGAAACGCTTCAACATCAACTCTCATGAATGCTCCTCATTTTGTAACATGTCTTTAGGAACTTCATTAAACTTGTAGTATTATTTTAATTAAGACTCTATGAAATTGGAGTCTTAAAAGAAGTGTTTTCATGTGATTGATGCTGATTTACTTAATTTATTTTTATTTAAAGCTCTGTCATGAAATCTCTATATTTTGACCAATTTTATTCCAATAATAAGTATCATTATTTTTTTATTTCAATATATTGAATATTCATGTTCATTATTAACTTTGAAACATATTATTGTCTTTTAAAAAATAAGCATCGAACTTTATCATTGTGCGTATGAAAAAACTAAGAATTTTTTTATATCACCGTGCTATTGAACGGGCGAGTACTAGTTGATAAAATTCGAGGGTAAGGTAATAAGGGTTCTAAATCCACACATACAATAGGTTTTGGACATGTGTAGGTCATAGATTTTACATTGTCATTTCATTTTATTTAAATCCTTTATTAATGAGGTAATCACTGCAACATCATGATGTCATAAATAATTTAATTTATCTAAAGTCTAAAAATTATATAAAAACTAATATGATGTAGGAAATCTTTTTATATTTATAATGAATATTTATAGTCAAAATTATGACTTGTATAACCCCATGTAAAAATTGTTTTAGTAAAACATCTCATGTTTGTGTCATTTTTACTTTAACATTAAATAAAAAGTTATTTATGTCATTTCCCAACCAATGTGGCTCCATGGGGTCCCCAAGTTGACTCATGGATTGTATTGGTCTCCAATGACACATCAAATGTTGGTAGGACATTTGTCAAGCTCATCTCATATTATTAAAACATTATTTTTACCTTAAAATACACTAATTACCTCTAATCGCGATTAAAAACTTAATAAGTTACTATTCACCAAAAAATTATTTTAATCCCATTGAACGACATTTTACTTCTTAATGACAACCATGTATGTCAGATTTTTGAAATTCGAAACATATCAGTGTTAAAATTTCATTTAAACGAAAAATCAGTTTTTATAAGTACCACTTAGTGGTTTCACTATTCATCAAAAATTGAAGTTTTTCAGAAAAATACCAAAAATTCACCCTAATCTATATTTGATATTCTGAATTCAAAAATTAAGTCTATTTTACAAAATTCAAAACATATAAGTAACATTAATTAATATAATAATTAATTCCCTTTGTCATGACAAATAGTGTGTTTTTATGAAACAATAAGTATCAAAAGATTGACACTAGTTTAAGACCGATTTCAAAGTGAAATTAATTCCAACGACCAGTATTGGATTAAATGGTAAAAATATATTCTAATTTCAATTAAAAACCAATTAAAAATATTATCTAATCATCTTACTAATTTAGATTAAAAATAGGTTTTTAATTAAAATACAACATTTTACACTATTCATTAAAAAATGAACTTTATCGGAAAAATACCAAAAATATACACAAAGTAAATTTTGATGTCCCGATTTTAAAAGAGAGTTATATTTGGTCCAATATAATGTATAAGAGTGATCAAAACTATATTTAATGATGGTTCTCCATCAAAAGGTGATATGTGAACCTTTAGTGAAAATTAGGGTATAAATGCCTAAAATTGAATTCTTTCCGTATTTTAAGCCTTTATCTTTTATTGGATAAATGTAAAAACATTTAAAAAACATATATAATCATATTTTAGTTATTTCTATCCATTCCCGCCAATACAACGACTACATGTTAACAACCGTTTAAAATAATATTATTATATTACTAGTGTGCAATGTAAGTTTTCAAAGAAACTCATCGTTGCGTATCGAGTACGCAATCGAACATAGCAACCCCTTTAAAGGAAAATTAATATTTAATTCGTAAATATTAATAAATATGAAAAATCTTTATTCTTCATTTACCTGGTATGTTACACCAATGACCTGACCAAGGGTTCTCATGCTACATCCAACCACACACTCAGGGAAACCAATGTCACAATCATCTATAAATGGGAAAAAATAATGCAAAAAATGTAAAATTTATATATATCTTTGATAGGGGAAATGAACTAATCAGTACTGTTTATCTTCAGTCATGGGGTCTACAGGTTAACCATCTTTCTATCCTAACAAAGAACCAATGTAACTCCCGGGTTAAAATCCACCCTTGGATGATCGTCCCCAATACCTCATCAAGCATATTTCCTATCTATGATGATGCAGATCAAGAGAGGGTATCAACGAAAAAGAGAGGAGGGTAATCTCATTAAACTGTATGAATATGGGCATGTAAAATTATGGCATACCCCACATGTACTCACACCACATAAAAAGAGAGTAACCATAACCCAAAAAACACCACCTCACCCACAAGTGGAATCCCAGCTATGTATGGATGGTTTGAAAAAAACCCAAACAAAGGAAACAACATAGGTACTAACTCATCCACTACTGAATATTTTTAAGAAATCATCCCCATTTACTAGGGATTCTATAAAAAATGGTCATTTAAATATCCCTATTATTAATGTTGGGACCTACTAATACATTTATTGAGTATTCTCTCCATATTTTTATAGATCTAATTAACTCATCCACCACACCTCGATAATATCCTCTTTGGGTTGAACTGACATCCCACCACGATTTTGATTATGTCGAAAAACGTGTGTTCATGGAGATATCATCCATCTCCCTCACGAGTCCATCATTTGTTCGAATTACACCTCATCCCCCTCAATAATATCCAGTAAAAATATGACACCATTTGCACAATGGTACTAAAGAACTAATAAGGGATTGGAATACTCTCACACTGGGTCTTTCTAGGCCCTCTATAATCACCAACATGACTCTCTTTCTGAACACACAATCCATATAGACTCATCAAATGCACCATGATACCATCCTCTTTGAGTGGAACTGACACTCTCACATGGTATTCCATACATCAAAATATCGTATCATGGTGGGGGATGGTACTCTCTTCCTCATGTATTTAGAGAAATATCGAACAAAAACAACACATTGTTACACTGATACCCCATGTCCCCCTGAACAATCCTCAACAAGGAAATGGAAACATGTATAATATCTCACAATAGTGTCTAATAAAAAATACCAACGAATATAGAATAGAAACTTATAGTATCACTATTTTTCCATAGATTATCTAGGTTGAAGGCCTCTACAGTATGCCACAATCTCACACACTACCCCCATCTCTCAAATCTATGTGTGGACCACCTGAGGGGTGAAAGAAACTCTTAAAACCCCCTCAAAACGTATTATTCTATCCCATCCCATCATCCTTGTTCTCAAAATTGAGGAAATCCATGAACCAAATTGTATATCTTCTATGTAATTTCATTTATTGTATCCCTCTTAGTTGAAAAAATGGTAGACAGTCTCTAGTGAGATGTCCCTAGATCTCACAATCATAACACTTCCTTTCTTGTAGTTGACCTATTTTGTGTAACTCCTCTTGCTCTATAGGCCCACATTCCATATTCTATACATGGTTATTCCTCTTACTCCATGATTCTATCACCTAACATTTTCTAACTATTACAGATGCCTCATATTCATGACCACCCCAGCAAGTCTCATTCATCTGGACCTCCACATGGAATATCTCTATGAGCATATATTTCTCTAGTACCCCACCATAAGTGGGATGTCTCAAGGAGACCACATATTCTATCATGTATCTATAAAGGAATACCTCAAATTTTCATTCATTGAAGAACGATTGTCACCCCATGTCTACAGTGTAATGAGATAGCTATGTGAACCTTCATGAGTACTCCACAAAACTATTGGTACCCTCATGAAGCTAAAAAAGATCATAGAAATGAATTGATCTTAGTGTTGATAGGTAGAAATATTCCCTAAATATTATTGTGTGCTCTACCTAAGCTATTGTCTCCTCTTCATTGTAATATTTCAATAAACTCTAACATCATCCGACTAAAGCATACAGAACCCATTCCATTTAAATTTCGATTTAATCCGGAGGTTTCCTAACTATGAGGATAACATACATGACTTAATCTAGCTAGTTATCAACTAAAAACCGTTATGAATCACACAGGTACCTCATAGGTAATTTCCACTAGAACACATGCATGGAACGTAGCTTACATGAATCCTCAGTATGAACATCCATCGAAATCATCTACTGAACTAGTGGTGGCTCAAATTTCTAACCCCCATAAGGAAATTCCTTTAATCTAGTGACTTAACTGAATACTCAAAACGAGGATAATATTCATTATAATCATAACATTGAACCCAATATGGAAATCATCTTATAGTAATAATCAAATAGAATCCAGATATAACATAATTATAGAGTATATTTGGGGAGCTGAGTTAATATAGAAAAGTATAATCCAAAACCCATTCATATATGATTCAAGTAAAATTAAATCCCCATGAACAATTTACTAGTTCAACGAGTAGTAAATTAGGTTTATAGAGTCCTAGTAAATATATATGGCAGTCGCTGCACCAACACTAGTACCTTTAATCAGAGATCCAATTTTGAAACACTCTAAAACTATGACAATAGAGACCAACAAAGTCACTTTTAAGGGGAGATTCTTAACAACATCACAGGGAATAAAAATTCTTTGATACCAATATTTCATGACCTACATAACATGATGCTCAAAAATAAACTTCCCCATGATTTCATTCGTTGTCCAGGAGGTGGAAACAAGCACATGAGGAATAAATAATCTTACTGAGGCCTTTTCCTAAAGTACATATATGCAAAAACCATCAAACAACTCAATGAAAAAGTTCAGTGATATAATAAGAAGCTGAAAACTAAACATGTATTCATATATTTAACCTAAAACACTGTACATTAGATGTAATAAAATAATATTAAAGGGTGAAACACTCTCCTAATGAAAGATTACTAAAAAGTAATCCAACCTACTCTAAAGGACAAGGTTGATATCGAATGTAACTATCAGAAATATCCCCATCATTACTCTAGTAATCACCTCCATTGGTCCATCTCACTAATATCCTATTTCCTCAAGCCCAATGTGGGATTCTTGTGAAGGCTTTTAGTTCACTGGAGAAACAAAAAACATGCGGGAAAATCAGGTGCTATGGTGAGTATAATAATACTCAGTTGGAAACCTAATAACCCAAAATTAAATGGAGAAATTGAAAGGAAACGATCTATATGATCTAGCCAGAGGGAACACCATTGAGAGAGAAGCTCCATCCTGATTCATCCTTGATTTTACACGATTTTTTAGATAATTCAAATAAAACCAACAAAAGTGTAAGGAAACCCCTATACCATAGCACAACTGAGAATGAAGAAACATCTTCCTAGCACATGGTACTCCGCATGGTGAGTATATGAACTAAACATTGACCCATATCCACCACTATAAAGAGAGTAACCACTAAAAATAATGAGAAGATAAATATAAAAATACCATGGAATACCTAGTGCATTATCACCTCCCCTAGAAAGAGCATAACCAACATTTATGTATAGGGACAAAAACCTATCATCTGTCCTCAAGGGGTGTCAAACCATAATATGATAACACTAGAATGTATTGGAGACATCAACCAAATATATCCTTATCTTATTCCATGTATCATGAGGTTTCAATATCAAATCCAGTGATAGAATTCTACTCATTTCTTTAAATGTATAAAAAAACATGATAACACACTCCATGAGCTCATCCATCCATGATGGATACCATCCTAGACACACAATCCATCAGTAATAACTTAACCATTGAAAATGGCACGTCAAATAGAACATGGTCTATCGAAAATAATACATGGTCAAGATGTAGTACCAATGACCAGAGGTGCTTCCATTGCTAACATACACCTCATAGAAGGGAAAAGAAACCATGTGGAGAGGCTTCCTCATCACCAGAACCCTATAGTTTTGTGATCACTACACCAAACTATGAACCACATGCATATTCTCTAATGATAATGTATTGAGGGACCCATACCTTATCATTTCATAATATTCAATAGATTAATACCTACTAACTATCCTATAAAAACCTCTGTTTCTATTGTATGGTGGGGCCTTCACCACAATGTATCCAGGGAGAACTAACTCTTAACTATCCCAAAAAACCGTTATCGATAATGTATGGAGGAACCACACCATAGTTCATTGAGGGAGATCTAATTCCATACCAGGAATCATGCATATCCATGGGATAACATGATCCTCATAATTAAAAAAAATATCCCAAGGATCTCCAACTCCAATAGAGGACATGATCCTCACTACAACTTAGAGAAAGGGGGTACTAATCTATTGGTTAGCTCCCACACCCTAGTAAGACATGATATTTCCACACTAAATATTGGTTATCCCCAACCTAACCATGTTAAGGGAGTAAAACTCTATAGCTAGAGGACCCTCAACCTAGTATGAAATAGGAGTGCGGACCCAATACTATAGGACCCACTCCCTGACATAGAAATGAGTACCGGCATTTCAAGAACTACATGTATGATGGACCCACCCACATAATGAAAGGGGAGTTTTAAATCTATTGATAGAGGACCCACACCCAAATGTGGTAGGGATGTACCGACTCTCCATATATGTCACATAAGGTGGAAATACACCTTGACATAACTGGGGAGTAAGAATTTCATAGATAAAGGACATTTAGCCTAGTCTAATAGTGAAGATCCTACTCTATCAATCAAAAATGTATGTAGGGAATGCACCTTGGTACAAGATGGGAGCATTTTACAACTTTATGAATGATATGGGGAACTCACACCATAATGAATTATGGGAGTACCAACCTCAAAGAACTACCCAACGTTTATAGAACTCATGCCCATGATGGATGAGTCTCATCTCTACCAATTAATTGATGTAAGGGAAACTCATTCCATGCGGCCGTATGGGATTACTAGTCGCAACATCCACCATCATGAACTATACTAATCTCCATTATCGTTCATACCCCACTAAGATGATCATCAATCTCTTCATACCTTATAATATTATAATGTACTAGGTAGTGGACTCATGTTGTGTTCTAATAGGAGAGAACAACATTATCTCTCAAAAACTCTAGGGGACCCATATCATAAAGTTAAATGGAGGGATACAGACCACGATGTCTAACTACTTGTTAACCATGGTCACTAACCAATATTTTCTCTACAAAATAGGAATCTTGATCAAAATGAACTGTGTCAAATCTTATAGGTGAAAATAGAGGCCACTATCAAATTATATATGAAAAAACACTCTGGATAAGATATTCACAAGCTTGAATTTTAGTCCCAAAGAAAAAGATACAGCTAAGAGAAAATGGAAAGCCCTAGGTCCCACATTGTGTGTGATCCTGCCCGAGCACCAGGCTATGTAACCATTTTACATGTGTTTTCAACCCATGTAGTAGTACATATAATTTATATAATGTACAAATCATGAACTACTTCACCCACCCCTAGATGTTTAATTTTATTATGTTTCTATATAAAACCCCATGTACATGGTCTTTGGCCATGTAGTTGTACCCAACCATGCATTTTAACATGGATTCACATGCCACGAAAAATAAAAAATTGTATTGGGGCCACTACACGACATATAAACCCAATATAAAGTGTGCATTCACCAAAGATCATCTTCCTTGAAGAGGATGTGATACATATCATGTGTCACTATACTATAAACAGTGTATATGGTAATTACAGTCAAGAATAACCTTCAATATTCCTCATTCTCCCTTGTTTAACATAGTACCCACATATCTATGTAGTAGCAATCATAAATAATTACAATTGGTCTCTAAAAATATAGAACAAAGCATAAAGAATATGTATTAAAAAAATAACTAAATCCCCCTAACTCGAGGGAAAAATGATGAACCCTCAGGTGATGAATGATGCTTAGATCATTCTTCTTCTCGATCTTATGATGTTCCATATCAGAAACGTAAATTTGAAACACCTCATTGGGGTGATTTGGTGGTGTCATCTCCTCATTAAGGAAGGAAAAAGAGGATAATGGAGGAGGAATTGTACCCCTTTTGTGTCGTGCACATAAACCAAGGGGAGTGGGAAGGATTAGTCAATTTTTAGGTCAATTAGTTAAATAAATTATCATTTAATTAACCATTCCACCACAAAAGGACACATCAACTCACCTCAGACTAAAACTCATGTTGTGCACAACTTGATGTTTCACCTCTGATAAAAATGATGTTCTAAACTAAACTGTGGTCTCAGAGATCTGACCTGAGTCTATAATCAAGAGATATTCTAGGTTGGAAGAAAATAATTCTACGCATGAACTAATATTTTTTAATATTTTTAAAATCATCCTGTCGTGGCTCCTTAGCTCATGGCTTTCAATGTCGACCCAACTCCTAGCTTTAAAAATATCAATTGAAAAATTTCAATGTCTTACATGTCAAAAAATGAGACTCTAAAACCTATTAAAAGATAATATATATATATAAAGAGAAAAAATAGTCAGTAAATCTTAATCAAAACAATAATAATAATAATAACATTAACATTGAAAATCAAAAAAATATATTATTATTATTAGTATTGTTTTAAAAACATGGATTACATAAAAAATAACAAAATATTGGGATTATATAAAAATGTGAAATAAAAAATTTAATTTTAATGATATAAATATATTAATATATTATACTAAAATATAAAAAAATAACATTATTATTTGAAAAATATTAACTAAATAAATAAATATATAACTAGATATACTAAAATATTACATAAAATAATATAAAAATATAATATGTATTAAATATAATAATACTACTATTAAATATTAATATATGTTATAAATAATAAAATATAATTTTAATAATAAACTAATATATTAAATGTTATAAAATGTTAAATAAAATGTAATAAAAAATAAGAAATTAAATTATTTAATAATAAATATTAATAAAAAAATAATAATTAAACATCAAAAATTAATATAAGTTTAGATATTAAATTTCAAAAAACTATAAAATTAAAATAAAAATTTAATACGACTTTACAAAAATATAGTATATTAAATAAGTAAAAATTTTCAAAATATATAAATTCTACAAAATACAAAAAACCTAAAATCAATAAAATTAGTTAGAAACGAAAAAATAATAAAATTATAAAATAATAAAATAATTAACTAAATCCATCTACATCAATGCCACAGGTCTTCTATCATAGGATAAAATTTTCTCAGGGTTCCCAACCTATTCTACTTGGGATATCCATATTAGGTCTTGACACACACCCTATTTGAGGTTTCTAATTTTCATTGTCAATTCTAGGGAATCACCCTTCATTATAAAATGAAATTTGGGAAATTTTAATAGCTTTTGTGGTCTTTTCCAATTGTGCAGTATATAGAATCATTCATTTATAAATTGAAACATTTTATTTAAACAAGTTCATTTACCATAGTAGTGATAGAAAATTGATCATAAAAGTTAAGATTAGTATTAATTGTCATGTTATGTGCTGAAGAAAACCTCACATATCTGGAATAATATTTATTAAATCCTTATTCTAGAAATATGATTCTTTGGCCTGTCCAAGTCTAGAACAAACCTATACTGACCCGATCTCTTTTTTAAATCCATACATTAGAAACAATTATTTATTAATAATTATTTATAATTATTTAATTTGACCCAATATTCCCAGAATTGAAAATAACTCATTGAGAACCATAATTCCATTGGAACCTCAACTATTTGAATTCCATCACCATATGGAATTCCCCTAACATAGTTTGATTTATAATACCTATCATTATATAATGAAAAATTATAAAATACTTTTTAAATTTTTGGAAACACATAAATAAATCTATTTTGTAAAACACCATTTAAAAAAAATTGAATTTTTATAGGAAGAAATAATCTATGGATGTCCCTTTTCATGGATTCACCACATCACTGCAAAATTAGTCAATTTCAACATATTATATAGAAACCAATATTTTAGTCCATAACAAAAAAAATCAAAATTCAATGGAAATGTTGTTAAAATATAATATATGGAGTTTGTGGAGGAAATTACTACCATTTTATATGAAATCTCATTATTAACATTCAATAATGGAGGTTGAAGGACTATATTCGGATATGATGGAATCTGTCTCATGGAACACATCTATCTACCCATGAAAAAGAGGGTGGACCACCATTTAAATGAACTCAAACACAATATTAAAGTGTAAAAATCTTGTTTATTCATTTTTTTTCAGTTTTTTTTGTTTTACTTTTTCCTAATAATTAAAATTATGAATTCATTTTTCATAGAGTGTAATCTCTACACTAGGCCCCATTTTACACCTCGAAATCACATTTATCCTCAGTTGTCTTCCCAAAACATCAGGGCATCCCTTAAACCACATAACCCATACCTAAAATTTTTATTTTTAAAACCATATATTATAATCCTAATAATAGTTTAAAAAATTATTTATCTAGCTAAAAAAAATCAAATTCCCTCTAAAATTTTCAATCCATTATAGACACAAAGTTTAATATAATCATTTCAATATTACAAATGTCCATATAATGTTCATTTGATCGAAAAAATATATAGTTTCCATTGTAATTTGATAATGATTTAAATTAAATCATCCATTAATAATTTATATATGATTTTGGGGAATTAACACTTATTTTTTACAATAATTCACATGATTTACTACTTCACCGTGGTGATATATTTTTACTATGGTTCTTATTCATAATGACTAAAAATGAATTTGAAATCATTAATAAATTTTAACATCATGATTCCAAATATTGAATCTATTTTCTATTATTGAATTTATAAATTTTGAAGATAATAATTTAAATATATTTTTGAAAAACATAATTAAGAACAATTTTTATAAAAATACCTTTAGATAATAAAAATAAATATATATGAAAATGAAATATAATGTTGATAATTATGGAATTATATAGAATTTATTAAATCAAATCCATATTCTTTTACATTAAAATCACATCCAAAATATAATGGTTTGTTTAAATTAAATTATTTAATCAAAATAAATGAATGTTTTTCAAAAATTGACATTTATCTCAATTCATTGTATATCATTCTTCTTAGAAGAATTCCAAAAATTAACATAATGATATATTAGATTTTTGGATTCCAAATATTAAAAGAATTTTATTATAATTCAGTATCTAAAATCATGATTTTTTTAAATAAAACCACGTAATTCACAAGAACCTATAAAGTTATATAAAATTATTCAATTATTGATTGAAAACTATTATAAAATAGCTTAAAAAATTATGAATAATATAAATCCATAAAATGATTAATTTTTTACCTTATGATTTATATATTTATAGTACAACATATATTTTAATTGATACAATGATCTATAACCCAAATAAAAATGATTACATTGAATTTTCTATTCCGATAATAAAAAAGAATTATGATCTTCCTCCATCACCCAATAAGAGTAATCCAGAATAAATTTATCACATCATGTGGATTAATATAGTAACATAAAAAATGTAAATGAAAAAAATTAATTATCATAATAAATAAAATAGCCCAATAAATTATTTTAATGTTTTAAACCAAAAAATATGTAAAAGAAATGATATTTTCAAAAATTTAATCATATGAAGTTACCATGATTCCATAGTTGGGATTATTTCTTATTAATTAATCATCATCTTAGGTATGATGGATGAATTTCTTTATATTTATTCCTATACAAACATCATAATGACTATTGTTTTACAAGGATTATTGTTCACCTAATGTATCTTAGGATGTATCCTAGAATGCCTTGAAGTATTATTCATTATGTTAATTGTTTGATATTTCCATTTGGTTTATGATGAATTTCATTTTCAATTTTTTTTTGTTTTATATCATTACATGCTTATGTTGGGAAAATTTATTTATTATAAGTAGGAGTTTTATGGTGGTTCGATATTATCTCTAATTCAACTTTTTATTCCTAGAGGATAATAACTCTCATCATTATGGATAAATATCCCTTGATTCTTGTCTCCAACCTATTCCCTATTAGGGGTATGACATATGAATCATTATCTATATTTGTTCATTACCAACAATAGACGAGTTCCTTTTGGAGGGGGATGTGGTAGAGTGTTATATATAAAATTTTTTGAGGTATTATAATGAGTTTGGAGGTTTTATCTTGTGGGGACTAGATATGATGGAATCCAAATAGTGTTTAGTGAATTTTTTATGCAATATAAATTTGGAACTATATAATGGTTAAAGGTATTTAGCTCCCCCTATGATAATATGTAATGGGATTAATGTTTAGTGAGATTACTAAGGGAAATTATGTTGTTTGAATGGTAGTGACATAGGACATGAACATTCTTCATACATATTTAATATTATGATTAAAATTAGTAGACCTTAAGATTATATTGTACCTTAATTAATAAATTAATATTAAATATTCCATATGTCATGTTTTAGAGTCCTTAACCATTTTTTATTTTTGCCATTATAGCACTAGGTAAACATCCTTGATAGGTTCCTTCCAATATGTTCCTTAAGATGTGTTAGAAAATCACCAAAGAGTTGAGGTTTATGATTAAATAAATTAGTGGAGTACAGTATAAAGGTTTCAAAATCAAATCCTACAATGGTTTGAGGGGCTACGTGTTTATTTAATAATAAGGGAATTTTTATAATGTGTAGATATAAACCTCAATTCAATTATTTTTTTGAAGGAGTGATGGGTTTCATTTTTGATTACAATGTTGTTCTGGGCGTCCAGGAAGTGGTGGTTATTGTTCCTTGGGGATCATAAGGCGGTGGATGTTTAATGGGAGATGTTATTATATATGTTATAAATCATGAATCCTTATTCTATATTAATGGTGGTAATTCACTAGGAGTTATTCAACCATATATAAGGAATTTCATGAATACATGTGTTCAGAATCAGTTGTAGGAACCTTCTATGATATTCTACAGAACATATACCATATAAGGAGTCTATGCTGAATCATTCTGAGAGGGTTTGACATCCAATGATCTAGTGATTGTCTACCACATTTGTGCTACTAACATATCTCAGTATTATTTTGTGGGTATAGGGTTTTGTAGGATATTATCTAGACCCAAGACATCTTGAGAAGTGAGTTGTTTCGATTCTATGTCTAATAGAGGTGTTATTTAGGGTTCACAATTTCTTAGAAATAAGGTTTTTTTATAGTTTGGGGAATTTACCAACCCTCATAATATCATTTCATATGGGATGATGGATATCAATCCCCTTTAGGGTATCATATTTTAGTATTAATTTAGAGGTTATGAACATTATTGATGAGATTTCCTGGCCATTTACTGTAGATGTTGAGTAGTTGGCGGTGAAAAAAATGTTTGGTCATTACTGTAGTATCCCAAAATTTAGTAAGGAAGGGGTGGTCTATCCATTAATAGACAATGTGGAGGAAGGGATGGTGGTGGTTTTCCACTTGATTCATGTTATCCTTGTAGAGTAGAGAATGAAAATATAGGTGGTCTTATTCAATGTTAGGGAGGCCATGAGGGAAGGCTATAGTCAAATTCATTCTCTATAATTTCCAATTCTAGGATGTCCTAATGGAATACATGGTGTTTTTTATTGTTTTATACTTTGATGATTTTTTTGATTCAGAATCATGATAATCCTTCATTTCACCAACCTAGTTTTACAATTAAGATATGAGGTGGAGGGACTTCTTGTTCTTCTGGAATTGAATATAGTGGTTATAGGTGGATCTAGTTTTTATAATGGGTATTGATACTATGAGATAGTGGCGAGAAAGCTCCACTATTTGGTATACTCCTATTTTTATAGATACAAAATTAATAAACATTATTTTGTATAGATGATATTTTTTTGTGAATTCTTTATTGGATTAATTTTAGTGGGATATTGTTTTTCCTATGATGTTGGGAGAATGTCTACAATGTATATTAGATAGAGATACCCTCACATGTTTCATATGAATTCTTTGTCCTTATCTTCCTTTATAACTATTTTAATGCCATGTTCTACATAGGTTCATTCAATAGTGTTTTTAGGGTAGGAGTAGAGTATCCTAATGTATTTTCTGAATAGGTTGTGGTTATCCCCCATTGATATCAGATCATCATTGGGATAGATATATATTTAGGTACTTATATTATTTTGGTGTCTCCACATATAATTGAACATTAAGAGTTGTGGGAGATATAGATTCAAATCAACAATATATTTCATTGAGGATTTATTTTTAGAATCATGTCACCAGGGGGTGCTAAATTTGTCAAAATTTTAAGGATTTTGGTTTCAATGTATCAATTATCATTGATTTAAATAAGTGACAGTGAATACTAGCTTCAAATTCCTTTTATTAATGATTTATTATATTTTATTAAGGGTGATAGCTTGTTCTCAAATATCAATCAATGGTCAGGATAACATCATATGAGAGTGAAGGATAAGGATATTCAAACATATACATTATAATTTCATTATGGGAATTATGAGTTCATTTTAATTTCATTCATGGAGATGAACACTAAAATTATATTCTGGTAATTTTTTAATGTAGAGTTATACGAGATTCTAGAGTAATTCATCGTCATGTTCGTCAACAGAATCCTTGGGTAAACCTTTTATAAGGAAGGGAATAAAGAGAATTTGTGGATTATTTTGGAAGTTATTCATTATCAACATCTATTTGGGATGATACATAAGGGTGGGATATGGTATTTTGATGTTTAGTTTTTGGTTCATATAATATATTAGTGTGATGTATCAATAGATCATTCAATGATCATGGATGTCTTTTCTAATGTAGCCACAATGAATGTAAACTATGTGTAGAGATTCTATGGTCTTGAATACTATTACCGTAGGTTAAAAAATATCTTATCTAATATTATTCATCTAATGATAGACATGAACTTATAATATCAATAATTATTGTTCATTTATACAAAATTCTCAATCTTGTACTCGCAGATCCGATAATAAAAAAAATATTTAAATTTATATCTTTAATATAGTAAAACATGACATAATTTTATCCCTAAAAAACATAAAACATCATACTAAAATATTAGATCACTCTTTTACCCATTACCATTTAGGTATATATTTTTTATAATTAGTAAAAACTCTTACATAATAATACCCATCTTTTAAATGAGGTATTTGTTCAACTATACCTAATTTTTCATATTCCACATTACGTCTTAAATACATCTCATAAAATTATTCTCACATTAAACTCTTATATAAATAATAGATGAAATAACATAAAACATATATTGGGGAAAAGGAAAGAAAAATAAAGGACATATCAAATTCTATGTAAGGGTAAACATAAGGATTAACCACTCAAATTAACTATTTTCTGTAATTTTAGAACCTGAGTATGATGACATCATCAAATTGTATGATCATAATATAAGATAATTCACTCCCATTTAAACATGTATCATCAATCATGAAACATGTTATAATGTTTAGACATAATAAAAGTGTAATATAATTAAACAATCACAATCCATGAGAAAATAATTCTTATGAGAAGGGCACATATTAACATATTCTATGCCTAAAGAAAAAAATGTTTGTATCCTGGTACATCATAATAATATCACTATTATAATCACTCTTACCAATGGAATAAACTTCCAGGTGATCCCAAAAATCTCATACGCGAAACAAAAAATGGTTAAATCTATCTCTTTCCATAATTCATTAGAGAGTTATATCAGGCTCACCCTTCATCATGAGCTATATGAGTGCACCCATCACCATAAATAATTTCCAATAAAAAAATAATCATCACCCATTAAAGACTAAATTTTCTATATATATATCTGAATTGTTATTTAATACCTAGACATACCCATTAAAAATAATTTGTTTCCATGAAATTATCATTGTAATAGTAACAATACCTTCTAGGAATAAATAAGTATATAGTCATTACCAGAGTTCCCTAGTGGATCCTAATAATTATAATGTTATTTTTTTAATAATGAAGAGAAATAAAATTATGATATAATTATTAAATTCTTGAGGAAAATACCACTTCCACAATGGAAATCAATTTTAAAGACTAAAAATTCAAAGGATATAGTGAATATTTTTTTTTGTTTAAAATAAAATTGGAAAACTATAATGGGAAATTAATTGAAAATAATATTTATAATGGTAGAAAAATATTTTTATATTTTTAATGTTAAAATTAGACATTATTTTCAGATTTTTAAAATGAAAGTCAAAAGTGACATAGGTAAAAAATAATAAGAAATTTTACTTTTAAACATCTTAGAATATGGTAAAAGTTATTTTAAAATATATTTAGGAAATATTTAATTTTTTGAAAAGAAGATTCATAATTTTTTGGAGAACATATGGATATATGTGATGATGATTCCCTATCTAAATTAAGATTCATAGACAGTATCACTTACAATAAATATTTTTAATTTTTCATCACATTATAATGGGGGAAATGAAAATGAAACATGTCAACTAAATTAAATTCCAAAGGATAATCAATTTGAATTTTTTAATAAAATAATAAATTTTTATCCATAATAGAAGAACATTGAATATAGGAAATCCCATAATATGATGATATTTTGTCATAAAATTTACTTACATTTTTATATCTTTTTAATATTTATCTAATGAACGAAATTAATTAAAATAAAACATTAAATAATATTAAGATTAGAATATCTATTATATAATATTTCAATGGGAAATATACACACCATAAAAAATATGGTAGGTAAAAAATATAAACTTATGTCCAAGTGAAAGTTAATTTTTGACAAATAACCCTTACAAAGACCAATTAATTGAATTGATAATCACTCAATGATGTGATTATGTGTAAAAAAATTATATCCATCAAAAATAGGAATTAAAAATATAACCAATCAAATATAATTTCACACATAATCATTGTATAATATAATCAATTAATAAGTGATATAAACCAATGAAGTAAAATTTTGTTAATAATTCTCTTACGATAGGTGACATTAAAATCAAACTCGTTTGAAAGAAGTAATTTTCATTGTAATATAAAATATTATCAAATATGATGACTTCATGAAATGAAATTTAAAAGTGTATGTATACACACCTGATAAGAAAAAACATTAATATCCTTAAAAACAAATCAATGAATATATATTGAAATGAAATCACATACCTTTATCCCAAACATTCCATTTATGTATTTTAGCTATTTTATAATAATCATATTTCAATTATTTCATTATTTATTAACCATATACATGTTTAATTATTATAATTAAACCATTTATTTTATTTATTACTATTAAATATTTAATTACATAATTTTTTATGTTTACATCATATGATTTCTATTCATTTATTTTATAGTTGAATATTGAAAGCGGTATGTTGACTGTTGTAAATGTGGTAATTATTCCACAATATAATATATACACTACTGGAAATGTGACCTTTCCCAACACTTTTATACCCCCTTTCCCAAAGTTTTGGCCAAACCAATTGGGAAATCCCACTTTGTGGCCACTTTTCCCAACGGTTTGCCAAAACCGTTGGGAAAGGGTAGGCTTTCCAAATGGTTTTGCCAAACCGTTGGGAAAATCCCACTTTGTGGCCACTTTTCCCAACAGTTTTCCAAAACCGTTGGGAAAGGGTAGGCTTTCCCAACAGTATAGCCAAACCATTCGGAAAGGCCCCCAATTTATCAACATCACATCTCAGATTCCAGGGACCTATACCAACGGTTTTCAAAACCATTAGTATAGGTCCTTTGATTTTTTATCGTATCATCTTAACTAGAACATTCTATAAATAAAAATTTAAAATAATTATGATAATGCATATATATTTACGAAATTATGTTCACAAAAGTAATGTTAGGTTAGTGGTTAAGTCATTCAATGATAAACTGGAGGTCCTAGGATCAAATCCCAACGAATGTTTTTTTGGAAATACATATACCAACGGTATTATGGAACCGTTAGTAAATATTTTCATATTACATATACCAATGGTTTGCCAAAAACCGCTGGTATAGACCTATCCCAACGACTTACTTGCCTACAGTTCTCCAAACCGTTGTTATAGGCTATACCAACAGTTTGGAGGCCTATACCAATGGTTCCAAACCGTTGGTATAGTTTAGTTTTCCAGGAGTGATAATTAATATAAAAATATATTCATTTTTAATTTTTAATTATACTTTTGAAACCAAAATTAATTTTTTTTATGCAAAAATAATTATTTCATAGTTATGGAGAAGATATGTCATACATATTCATTGGTAACATTTCAATTTCTCAATAGAAATGAGGGAAAGATGGTATGTATTATTTTATATTTAAAAAATTATAATTAAATAATAAATATAATTTTATATGATTAAATATTATTTTATTTACTATCTATGTAATGCGGTGATGAAAAAAAATCTCATCATTTCATGGAGGTGGTTACCCATACATACACATAAACAACAATGTATATTTTCAATTGATAGAAATATAAGAAAATAGATGATATCATATCACTCCAATAAAATATTTATTTGATAAATATTATATATATTAATTACATCCATCTTTATAACAATCCATGAATATTAGAGATGAAAAAAACACATCGCTTTACGAAGGTTGTAGGCCCCATGTACATATGAAAGTGGTTTTCATTTCCCATTTGATGAAAAATGGAATGAAAAAGGATTTTTACAAAATCATAAAATATACGAGTGTATATAATATACTGATATTATTATATCATCATGGTCTAATAATATTTTAATGATTTTGATGAAGAATTAATATCAACATAGATAATTAAGCGTAACACTCCTTCTTTAAAAACCCACCATTGGAAAACACATTAAGACTTCAAGGGTTGTATTGGTATGAGACCAAATCCTATATTTATGGGAGAGATATAATTGGCAGTGAAATTTTAAGTGATTTTTTGACTAATAGAGCTCAAATTGTCTATGGGGGAGGAAGATATCTTTTATAATTGAGGGGAAGTTCAATTTTGGAATTTAAGAAATTATAGAATTAATATAAATTAATTTTCAGTGAATAATGGAGGATAATTGATATATCGTTATGATATTATTAGGACTAGTAAATAACTTCTTATAAAATAAATTCTAGACATTTTTTGGTGATATTTTCACACTTGTGTCTTTTCTTGAACCCCCGTTAATTTTTTTAATGATTACAATGATATAAATTTTCATTTAATTTTTATATGTGGTGAAATTTACTATAAAAGGACATGTGACCCATAAATGGAAAATGTAATATATTTTAAAACACATCCATTTAATTTTTATGAGGATTGTATTTTTATGATTTTTAAATTATTTAATAAAAAAAATTATAATAAAAAATTATTAATGTCATTTTTGGAACTATGTATTTAATTTGATGGTGAAGCCATTTATTTAGTAATGGAATTAAAAACATATTTTTTGAAATATGCCTATTATTTTATACGTAAATGTAATTTTTTTTACTCCATACCTCCCTCCGAGAAATTTACATTGGGTGTTTTTGAAATTATTATATTGATTTTTCTAATTATTTTTCAAGAACTTTGTTAGTGTTGTGTTTGAATATAAAGATTATATTTAAAAAAACAAAAAAAATTATAAGAATAATAATAATATCATTATTTTAAATATAATAATTAATATTCATTCAATACTTATTTTTTTTCCAATCTGATCTTATAATATAATTTTAATTTCTAGAATGTGGCACTATGTATTATTCATAATTTAAGCTAATATTTAAATTACATTAAACGTAAAATGAAAAAAATTCCAAAATACTATTATTATATTATTATGGTATAATACCAATCATATAATTGACTAAATTAAAGTTTTACGGTTAATTTTTGTTCTTATAATATTATTTTTAACCATAATTAAATTAATTTCTTTTCTCAAGATGGAATTTTTATTATTATGCTTACTATGAAAAATAAATAAAAAACATAATTGGAAGTTCTTTTATAAAAAATTAACCTCATATTTAAAAATAATGATACATTTATAATTATTAAATTTGTTGAAGTGGGATAAATAAATATTTTTATAACATTATAAAACTCAGTGAAAATAATTTTTAGATAAATGTGCTTTAAGCACAAAAAACATAAACTCATATCAGGTATAATAAGGATTTCAATTTAATTAATTATATTATTTATAAAAAAATAACAATAATATTATTTTTTTTATCAAATGACATTTATTTTTAATAATTTAAGGAATGAAAGAATATAGTTTTAGAAAAATATGTATTTTTCCCTATTCATAACAATGTCAATTTTTCAACAAATTCCCAAAAATATCATCCAATAATAATTTTGATATCATGATTTTATAAATTATATCCTTTTTATCAAATTAAAATTAAAAAATTCCCATAAATTAATTTTAAAATTCCCTCCCAAAAATCAAAAAAAAATTCTTAAGAAAATATATTTTTCAAAAATAATATAACGTTTCTGAAAAGTGAGGGCTTTTTTATTATGAATTAATAAATAAATATTCATTATATAAACAATATTTAAATTTTATCATAACGTGTTTATAAATATTCATACCTACCAATTTAATTTCTAGTTTAAAACTGTTATATTTATATATAAATATTTTTATTGTGTGTCCCAATTCTCATAATGATCAGTTTTGAGTGTTGAGAAAGATATCTATGAATTTTATAAATTAGAAACATATGGTGGAACAATCTACTATATAAATAAATTGTGTCTGATCAATTTGAAATAGAACTTGGATATCAATTGGTTGAAATTTGAAAATAAATATTTTGAAAAACCCACATTTTAAAATGGTTTTTTAAATATTTCTCTTCAAAATATGGATAGGGAAATAGAAAGTCCATCTGGAATAACACTTAACTAGATTTCCAAATAGAAAAATATTTTTTGGAAAAGCATATGGATGTGGATGAAAATTTCAATTTTCAAATAATGAAAACGATTGATATAATACATCGTACACATTAAAAATTCAATGATAACAAAACCACAAATCAATGATATTTCAAAAAGACCATCGATACATAAAAAAGGTATATAATCTAACAATATTTTTATTTTATGAGTCTTTTCCCCATGTTAAGTAGTTCTATTAATATTTATTAATGAGAATATGTAAATATGTATTCATTAAATGTATAATTTAATCCTTTGATCAATTTAACCAACAATATGATTTTTTAATCAAAATAATGAGTATTTAACATGAACATTTCATGGTTGGAGCCCTAAAATTTACCTTTATCATATCAAATAATCCAAAATGGTATACAAGTTATTCAAAAAAAATTTGAATATTAACCCAATGTAAAACATATAGTACAAGGTATCATAATACCCAATAGAAAATATATTCATATGAATAAATGATACATTAAAAATCAAAATTCAACATTAACACAAATGGTTCATCATAAGTCATTATATAATAAAATAACATGAAATTTTTATTAATAATAAGAACCATAACATTAATAAAAAATTTACCAAAAAAAATTATATTACAACATTCATTTTATATCACAAAATATGTAACAGTATTATTCCAAAATAATCCCTTATGTCAAACCTAAGTGTTTCACATACATCATCTAGATAAAATATATCCCAAAAATAACATTAATCACTTTATAATCCCATAACATAATAAATAATTATGTGGTTTCTATGAATTTTGTTTAAAAAAATCAACCTTAATCATATAAACCCAAGATTTTTATTTCTTATGTTTAACACAAATGAAAACACCATAATATCCAATCACATCTAAGCCCTCCCCAGATAAAAACAATAACAGTCATGAACATCTATTTTAATATATAGTTCTAAAAACAACGTTTTTAAATTAGATACCAATAAACATGACTTATTTTATCCATATTAACATACAACATAAAACAAAAATATTTGATCACATACATACCCAACAAACTTTTAGGTTTATATTCTTAGAGAATTAGGAATAAATCATTCCTATTATTACCCAATTCATCAAATATATATTTTTCCCACTATACCCAACTTCTGCTATTCCATATTATGTCATAAATATATCATATAAATGTTTTAATAGCTAGAACCATTGAATACATAGTTAATTTAATGTCATTCATTATAAGTAAGTGAAAATAAAAAATATTAGGGGTGAGCTCAGAAACTCATTAATGTAAAATATAATAGTTATCAATTCTATGTAATTAAATACTATAATATGATCATAATAATATGATTACATAATCAATGATAATAATAACAGCATAATAGAATTAATAACCATGAAAACATGGATTTTTAATTGTAAAACATGTCATAAATATTTAAAATAACAGAGGATCCATATAAGTCTAAAATCATGAGCCATGCTGAAACAAAACTTGAGAAATGGATACAATATAACATAATGATACAATAAAAAATGTGATAAAATATTTTAATATTTTTATTATATCAAGAAATCTTTCACTCTTTGAAATAGAATAACATTCCTGGTAAATTTGAAAAACCTCTTAAGAGAAACACATTACTAGTTAACTATGATTATTTATCTAATGAAATAGAGAGATATATTGCAAAGACCAACTAAATTGGTCTATTTGGGTATCACTTTTCATTATAAAAATTTCATTGAACTAAAACATAATCATAGTACATGAGTGGCTTCATATTTCAATATGATATAAACCAATTATCTTTTATAGGTTTATTTACCCATTAAAATGAAATTGGTTCCATGAAAATATCATTTAAATGATCAGAATAAATCTTTATAAAAAATAAGGATGAAATCATTAAAATATATCCCTAGTTAAAAAAAATTAAAATCACGTTTTTTATTTATTTATGAATTAAAATAATATAAAAATTTCATTGAGATCATTCTTGAGGAGGATTTCATTTCCCCATAAAAAATAATTTTTAAAACAATCACCAAATATTTGGAAAATTATTTTTTCTTAATATAATACTAGAAACATTTAATGTAATATTCAAAAAATATAATTGTATTGATTGTAGTAAAATATTATAAATTTGTAAACATAAAAGTAATGATATTTTCAGACATTTTTAATGTGGGTCAAATGTAGATCATGCGGTAAAAGTTTTAAAAAAATAATTTTAATATCATTTAATATAACCATAAATATCATATAAAATAAATTAGAGAAATTATTTATTTTAATAAATATATAATTCTTGAAAATATATTGGTAAAAACTGAAATGGAATAGAAATATTCATGGTCTAAAATAATTTACATAGTCAGTATCATGTGAAATAACCATTTATAAAGATTCCATTTTAAATAGTGAAATAAAAAATAAACAAGTTAACTAAATTCATTATCATAGGAGATAAAAATTGATATGGTTTATAAAAATATGATTATATGATCCCTGTAAAAGATTCCTTAACACAAAAATTATAGAAATGAGATGAGATTGTATAATAAAAATACATATTATTTTGGTATCTTTTGAATATTAATCCTATGAATGAAATTAGTTGAAAATAAAAATTAAATAACCTGAATAAAATGACATACCAAATATAAAATTAAAAGTGGTAGTATACACAACTCATAAAAAGTAAGGTGCATAAAATAAACCTATTTCCAAAATAAATATTATTTGATATTATTGACCCTTATACAAATTATAACATTTCACTGAGAATTAATCATTGGATATATTTTTGGGTATAAAATGATTAAATAACAAGTAAATAATATGAAGTTAATTTCACATATAATATTTGCGTAATATAATCAATAATGGAGTGATAAAACAAAATGAATAGAAATTTAGTTATGAAACTATTTTCAACATTGAAACATTAAATTCAAATAAATTTGAATGATGTAATTTTAATTGTGACAATAAATATCATGAATTTTAAAGGATTCATGATAAAAATATAAAATGGTATGTATGTAAACCATATAATAGAATCAATATTCATAACATTAAAACACATATTAATGAAGAGAAATTGAGAAAATCTCATATCCTGAGTTTATAATGTCATTTTATGTAATTTCAATCTATTATAACAAATTTATATCAATTATTTAATTTTTTGTTACATTATCTATGTTTATTTTTTTTGTAAACCATTTGTTACATTTATTACCATGAAATATTTAATTATATAAATGGTTTTTTTATATTGGATGTTTTGATGATGGCTGATGAAGCTCACATTTTCATATATTTTATACTATAAATAATTTTTTATAATCCCACCATAGTGTTATTGGATGGGTAATTGTCATTGTTTAGGTTTTAGTGTTATTTTGAACCTAAATGTGAAAAACGCCTAATTCTGGATTTTAGACAGATTTTTACGTCATGGTTATATTAGACATTTCATGGAAAATATTTTTCAAAATTTTGTGATTAAAATTTTGATAGAATCCTAATTTTATTTCATTTAACTTTGTCTTATGTACCAGGAGCTGATTTGGCGATCTAAATGGTCTAAAAATTCATTGATGTTGGACGTTTTTTCAGGCAGACAACATGGACCCCACCACTGTAACGGATGCCAAAATCAGCCTACACATACCCAAATGAGGTTTTTACACTTGATATAGAATGAAAACATCTAGGACTGACCATAAAAAAAAATTGGGTATGTTTAAGGTATCCATCAAATGACATAATTTTGGAGGAACCTTCCTAGAAGCATTATCCATAAACAGAAACTGAGAATTTAAAATTCATAATTCCTTGAACCAGTGGCCAAATGAGCTGAAATTAGGAGGGTAGGTAGACAACACATTAATGTACAACTTTCAGGAAATGGTCAAAGCATTAAGAGGCCAATTATTGGGTATCAAATGTGACAACATTCGGAGGATAGAAATCTTGCTATAGAAGGAGGAGAGCACCTCCTCATCAAATCATCTCATTCTCCATCCATTCCTTCAAGGAACCAAGGATGAGATCTCCATCGATGGATTTTGGCCAAAAATCATCAACATTTCATTTATTTTATTTCTTTTCTTTATTCTTGTTTTAATTTTCAATTGTAATTTAGATTTTTAATATAATTCATGCACTATTTTTATTTCTGTGTCCACCCATCCCCCATGTTTTCTTCTTCATATTTTGTCATTCATTTCATCATTTATTCTTTTTATATTATACACCATGACCTCATACCCTAAATAATGAAGTGTTAACCTGAGACTTGGCCTGGGGGAGGTATGTGGAAATTTCATTTTTTCTGTGCTTAAATTCTAATGTTTTATTAAGTTTGTGATTAGTAAGAGTGATATGCACGGGAGTGGCGATCGTCCACCATGACAGTGATCTCAAACTCATTCCTATTCTTTTATTAAATATATTCCCTCCTTTATTATAGATTCAAGATCTTTATACGATAGAGTTGATCCATTCAATGGTTGAAATGGCATACGATGGAGCCCGATCTTGGAAGATGTCACACTCTAAATTGAGGTGTCCCATCAACCTTGATTATAGGAGGATGTGATGTTAAGATTGATAAATGCATTCAGGATTTCACACCAATAAATAAAATAATAGTAATTCATGAATGAGATATCATAATTGAATTTTCAAACTTAATTTAAATACCAACAAGGAGAATGATGGAACCCACAAACCAACCCATAAAGGCCAAGTTCTTTCTCAATTAATTTCATTTTTTCATTGAATGTTAGTTTTATCTATTATTTCTATTAAATTTTATTTCATTCCTAGATTAAATAAAAACAACCAAAAATAATTATTTTTGTTAAATTAGATTATATAAGTGAACAATAGAGAAATCTCCTCATGTGAGATGACCCTAGTCATCCACTATGCTGCACTAGAAAAATTAAATTTCTTTTTCCACACCCTACGATAGGCATGCGTCAAAACTGGTGTTGTTTCTGTAGAGTTAATTAATTTTTATCTTTACTTTTTCTATTTTCAAATTTTAGATTATTTATTTTTTTTAAAAAAATCTGCAAAAAAACATTTTTCATGATTCATTCAAATTCAAATTATTCTGCACGGAATAAATACTCACATGTGCAAGAAGAATAAATGAAATATACTTAGGAGGCCCTCTAAAGAAGAGATGAGGGAGTGATGATAATGATCAAGAAAAAAGAAACATGCATACCAACATGGATATCACTAGAGGATTTAATGGCAATGGTGGATGAACTCCAAGCTGACATAAAAATATTTGAGGCCAAGAAGCAAGTTCCACTGGTCTTCCCAGATTTCAATGAAGTCATCCAAGATGTTGAATCCAAACTTGAAATGGAGGAGCCTGACTACCTACCTCCATCTAGTGAATATCAACTCCAAGAGGCACATTTAATTGGATAGGAGATTAAAGTAGAACCGACTCAGAAAGATGATACAATCCTAATCTCAAACTCTTTTAATTTAATTGAAACTAATTTGAGTATACCCCCGAATGGTTTTGAATTTTCAGATTCGTCCATCTCATATTACACCTTGGATGATGATGTGAAAAATGAACCACATGTTGAGGAACTCCTAGAGCTCCATAAAGACATTGAATATCTACTGGAGGAGACCCATCACGAAGAGATCCAAGTTGCTGAGCCTAAGGAAATTAGATAGGATCCTGAAGCCCACATGAAGCTAGCACTGGAAGACAATATAGTTACACAAGTAGCAACAAAAGAGGAGGAGGCTCCCAACATCATCAAACCCCCGCCATGCAAGCTATACCAAATTGCGAAGGGGGAGGATCTTGTATACTCTGTCTATAGAGTACTCCACAAAAACAAAAACAAAATAACATCAAGATAGGAAGAGCCACTTGTGGTAGTTTAAATCAATGAAGCTTCATCCACCGATAGATTATGGAAAAAATCTGGTACTGCCCTTTGGAGGTAGTAAATGATGGAAGGGCCCACTTGGGTGATCATACCAAGATTTATCCTTTACTTTATTTATAGTAATTTAATTTTCAATATTAGGAAATTTGATTTCAAATTAAGTATTGAGAATTAGTCTAGAATGTATCCCCCTCTCTATTTTCATTTATAACTTTAATAATATGATCCTTATGATTAACTTAGTAATTGTTCTTTCGTAGGATCATGAATGTTGATGGAATCCCTGATAATTAGAGGATGAGGACCGAATCTTTATTTCAGATGGGAGATCACTTTTTTTATTATCATTTAAACACCTTTCAGTTTTTAATCCAAAACATATTTTGTTCTTTAATGAATATTCGTTTCACTTTACGCACAACAATTGATATTGAATGATTTGAAATGATTTTTAGAAATAATGGATTTTAAATTATTGTTGATACAAATTATTTTCCCTAGAAATGGATTTTCAATCATTTTAATGGGTATGAATGATTTTTAAAATCCATTCCCATGAAACACCAACTTAAATTATTTATCTAATCTTGTGAGGTATTCTAAACCAATCTTACATATTCTTCCTAAAACCCACACTTTCTTAAGGGAATCTTGAATTTTGTGTGAGAACCAGAATTTCTTAATAATTCTATTTCAAAGCGTTGGATTTCATGGAATTTATATGAAATGATTTATTCATCTCATTCAGAATCCACATTTTATCTTGATACCCACCTTAAATTTATCCTTCGTAATCCCTTAGATTCCATGAATTTCCATATATGATTAAGCCACATTACAATACAATTTTTCCTAACCTACCCACACATTTATTTTAGCATGGTTATTTCAAGTTTGACTGTGGGGGACGGACTTTTTGTGTCCGTTGATTGGGATTTGTATCATTTATGGGTGGTGCGAGTAGTGAATCAATACTTTGGGTATTGGATAATAAGAGAATTGGTCATGTGTCGTCATTTCATTATACTTTATTTGTTTAATCAATTTGTACATTATAAAAATGAAAAAAATGGGGATGAGGTTTAATTCCTCTTTGAAAATTCTTTTATGACTCATGTCCTTCTCAAAAATCAAGGGAATGAATTGTCATTCATTCATTTTATTCAATTTTCTGCTAATCCTCCACAAAAAAAAAATAAAGCGTTGCCTTTTCGGAGTTTTGAAAAAATTGATAGAACATAGATGATATCATTCATTATAATCCCTTCTTGGCTCATGTACCATTTCATTAGAGGGGCGGTGTAGTTTTTCACATTTTCAAGCGGGATTGAGAGCGGAATTACCTGTGTTTTCCCATGATTTCAACATGCATTGTACTTAAAAGTCCATCCTCATATGTCTAGCCTAGAAATTTTTCAATAATTTTCCCACCAACCCTAATCCATTGATTAATTTATACCATTAATTAAAACCCTCATGATTAATTTCATTTTCATGTTTCACACTATGAAGAAATGAGAATTTTTAACAACCTATGGTGAAACATGCGATTTTAAAGTATAAGTATAACTCTAAATTCAATTTCTCTTGAGTGAAGAGTGAAATAATATTCAATGTGACGGAGGTTGTGATTGGGACATGGGTTGATTTATGAGGTTGAAAAAATTATAATTATTGAAATTAAAATTAAGAGGCTTTTTTGCATATATTATATATGATGGAATTCTATTTTAGATAAGATCATTGATATTTTCTTATTTATGATTATTGTGGGGATTTTGATTTGGATGTAAGATGGATGCCCAAGAGTGCAATGTTTAAGTGTGGGGGAGTGATGAAGCTCAAATTTCCATTCATTTATACTTTAAATAATTGTTTATAATCCATAGTGTTATTGTATAGGTAATTGTCACGTTTGTAGGTTTTAATGTTATTTTGAGCCTAAATGTGAAAAATGCTTAATTCTGGATTTTAGATAGATTTTTAAATCAAGGGTATTTTATTAATTTTATGGAAAATATTTTTCCAAATTTTGTGATTAAAATTTTTTTAAAATCAAAATTTTATTTCCTTCAACGTTTTCTTCTGGAAGCGGAGCTGATTCGGCCATCTAAAGGGTCTAACAATTCATTGAATTTGGACATTTTTCGGGACAGACAGCATGGACCCCACCACTGTAATGGAAGCCAAAATCTGCCTACACATAACCAAATGAGTTGTTTCAACATGGGATAAAACTAGGACTTCTAGGAACCACTATACAATAAATTTGGGGAAGTTTGGAAGTCATTAAGGTGTCCATTAAATAACATATTTGTTGAGGAACCTTCCTAGAATCTTAAACCATAAACAGAAATAGAGAAGGAAAATTTCATAACTAATTCAACCGGTTGAAAAATGAGCTGTAATTGGGAGGATGGACATCCAAAATATTAATTTAAAACTTTCATGGAGGGGTATATGCATGTAGCATCCAATTAATGGGTAAAAACGCGACAACATTTGGAGGACAGAAATATGGCTATAAAAGGAGGAAAGATCCTCCTCCTCAAAGCATCCCATTCTCCATCCATTACATCAAGGCACCAAGGAGGATATCTTATCTGAGGAAGGCCATCCACAAATGTTCCCCATTTTATTTTTTATTTATTTATTTTCTTTATTCTTGTTTTAGTTTTCAATTGTGATTTTAGATTTTAAATAAAATTCTTTCATTGTTTTTATTTCTGTGTCTACCAATCCACCCTATTTTCTTCTTCATATTTTCTCCTTCTTTTCTTCTTTTATTCTTCTCATATTATCCACCATGATCTCTTACCCTAAAAGTTAGGGGTTAACCCGAAACTTGGCCGGGGGGAGGTATGTGGAAATTTCATTTATTTTGTGATTAAATTCCAATGTTTTATTAAGATTGTGATGGGAAAGAGTGATGTGCATGAGTGTGGTGATCATCCACCAAAACACTGATCTCAAACTCATTTCTATTCTTTTATTAAATATTTTCCCTCCCTTCTACTGGATACAAGCTCTTCATATGATGTAGTTTATCTATTCAGTGGTTGAAATGGCATACGATGGAGCCGGGTATTGGAAGATGTCAAAATATCGATTTAGGTGGGCCATCATTCATGATTATAGGAGGAGATAAAGATAAGATTGCTAAATTAATTCAATATTTCACACCAATAAATAAAAGAATAGTAATCCATGAATGAGATCTCATAATTAAATTGTCAAACTTAATTTGAATACCAATAAGGGGAATGCTGGAACCCACAAACCAACCCATAAAGGACAAATTCTTTATCAATTAACTGCATTTTGTCATTTCACGTTAGTTTTTTCTTATAATTTAATTAAATTGTATTCCATTCCATGATTAAATAAAAACAACAAAAATAATTAGTTTAGTTAAATTAGATTACATAAGTGAACGATTGATAAATCTCTTTAAGTGAGACTTCCCTGGTAAGCCACAATGCTTCACTAGGAAAATTAAATTTCTCTTACCATGCCCTACGACAGGCATGCTTAAAAACTAGTGTCGTTGCCGGAGAGCTAATAAGTTGTGTACTTTAATTTTTCTATTTTCTTATTTTAGATTGTTTCCATTTTTAAAAAAAATATGTGCAAAAAAAAATTTCCCATGATGCATTCAAATTCAAATTATTCTACATGGAACAATTACTCACTGGTGGAGGAGGAAGAAATGAACTATACTGAGGAGGTCCTCCAAAAAAGATCTAAGGCACTACTGATAATGGTCATGAAAAAATAAAGTGGCATAGCAACATGGATCTCACTAGAGGATTTGATGGCCATGTTCAATGAACACCAAGCTGACTTAAATAGCTTTGAGGCCAAGAATCAAGTGCCATTGGTCTTCCTAGATTTCACTAAATACATCCATGAATTTGAAGGAAAACTCGATATGGAGGATCCTGACTACCTACATCCTTCTAGTGAATATCAAATACAAGAGGAACTTCCAATTGAAGATGAGATTAAAGTCGAACCGACTCATGGATTTTATACAATATTAAAATCAAAATCTTTTAATATTATTGAATCTAATTTGAGTATCACCCCTAATAGTTTTGAATTTTGATATTATTCCATCTCATATTACACCTTAGAGGATGATGTGAAGAATGAAGAACATATTGAGTAACTCCTGGATCTCCCTAAGGACATTGAATATCTATTGGAGGAGCCCCATCATGAAGTGATCCATGTTTCTGAGACTGAGGAAATTAGATAGGAGGATGGCACCCCCATGAATCTAGAATTGGAAGACATGATGGTTTTACAAGTAGTAACAAATGAGGAGGAGGAACCCTACTTCATCCAACCCCCACCATGCATGTTGTACCAAATTGCGATGGGGGAAGATCTGGTATACTCTGTCTATAGATTCATCCTCAACAAGAACAATGAACTTAATACTGGGAAGATCCACATGTGGTTGTTTAAATCAATGAATCTTCATGCATTGATAGATTATGGATAAAATCTGGTACTACCCTCTAGAGGTAGTAAAAGATGCCAAGGCCCACTTGGGGGATCATACCAAGATTTATCCTTTACATTCTTTATAGTAATTTAATTTTCAATATTTGGAATTTATATTTCAAATTCAGTATTAATAATTAGTCTAGCATATTCCCCCTCCATCTTTTAATTTTGAGCTTAAATGAAATGATAGTTGTGATTAATTGAGTAATTTTTCTTTTGCAGGATCATGAAGGAAGAAGGAAGCCCCATGAATTACAGGAAGATGACTGAATCTTTATTTTAGAAGGGATATCACTTTTTTATGATTACCATTTAAACTCCTTTCATTTTTTGTCCAAAACATATTTTGTGCTTTAATGAATATTCTTATCACATTTTACACATCAATTGATTTTTAAAGAGTTGAAACGATTTTTTTTTGAAATAATGGATTTTAAATGATTGTTGATATGAATTATTTTCCCATAAAATGGATTTTACAACACTTTAATAAGTTTGAATGATTTTTAAAATCCATTCCCATGAAACACCAACTCAAAATATATTTCCAATCATTTGAGGTATTCTGAACCACCATTACATATTCTTTCTAAAACCCGCACTTTCATGAGGGAAAATTTATTTTTTTGTGAGAACTAGAATTTTTGAATAATTCTTTTTTGTAGCTTCGGATGTCATGTAATTTATTTTAAATGATTTAGGAATCTCATTGGCTAGCCACATGTTATCCTGAGACCCACCTATACATTTTTCCTTCATAATCCCTTAGCTTCCATGAATTGCATTATAGTTTTAAGCCTCATTACAAGCCTCATTTTCCCTACCTACCCAATATTTTATTATTTTTAGCATGGTTATTTCATGTTTGAGTGTGGGGGAAGGGCCTTTCATGTGTGTTCATTGAGATGTGTATTATTTATGGGTGGTTTGATGAGTGATTCAATACATTGGGTAGGGGATAATAAGGGAATTGGAGATGTTTCATCATTTCATTATGCTTTATTTGTTTCATAAATTTCTCATTCAAAAAATGAAAAAAATAGAGATGAGCTTGAATTCCTCATTGAACATTCTTTTAGGACTCATGTCCCTCTCAACAATCAAGGGCATGAATTGTCAGTCATTCATTGTATTCAATTTTTATCTCATCCTCCATGAAGAAAATAAATTTGTGCCTTTAGGGAGCTTGGAAAAAAAGGTGAGAACATATATGATATCATTCATTAAAATCACTTCATGGATCATGTACCATGTCATAAGAGGGGTGGTGTTGTTTTTAACATTTTCAAGTGGGGTTGAGGGAGGAATTACTTGTGTTTTTCCATGATTTAATCATGTATTGTACTTAGAATTCCAACCTCCTCCTTCTAGACTGGAACTTCTTTCAATAATTTTCCCACCTACTATAAGACATAGAATCATTTGAACCATTAATTAAATCCCTCATGATTAAATTGATTTTCGTGTTTCACGCTGTGGAGAAATTATAATTTTCACAAATCTATGGTGATATATGCAATTTTCAAGTATCATTATAACTCAAGATTCAATTTCTCTTGAGTGAAGTGTGACGTAAAATTCAATGCGTGGTAGATTGTGATTGGGGCATGGATTGATTTATGAGGATGAAAAAATTTTAGTAATTGAAAGTAAAATTGTTGAGGCATGTTTTTCATATATGATTCTTTATTAAATTATATTTTTGATAAGATCATTGATATTTTTTTATTTATGAATGTTTTGTGGATTTTGAATTGGATGTAAGATGATTGCCCAGGACTGCAATGTTTAAGAGTATGGGAGTGATTATGCTCACATTTTCATATATTTTATACTGTAAATCATTTTTTATAATCCCTCAATAGTTTTATTGGATGGGTAATTGTCACGTTTTTATGTTTTAGTGTTATTTTGATCGTAAATGTGAAAACACATAGTTTTGGATTTTAGACACTTTTTTTACAACAAGGTTATTTTAGTCATTTCTTGGAAACTTTTTCTCCAAATATTATGATTAAATTTTTTATAGAATTATAATTTTATTTCCTTCAACTTTTTCTATTGTACCAGGTGATAATTCAGCCATCTAAAGTGACTTAAAATTCATTGAAGTTAGACATTTTTCAGGCAGACAACGTGGACCTCACCCATGTAACGGACGCTAAACACGGCCTACACATAACCAAATGAGGTTTTAACACCTGGGATAGAATTTTGATATCTAGGATCAACTCTAAAAAAAAATTTGGGATGTTTTGAAGTCTTTAAGGCATCTATTAAATGACATTCTTTTTGAGGAACCTTCTTAGAAGCTTCATCCATAAACAGAAACCGAAAATTAAAAATTCATAACTAATTAAACTGGTGGACAAATAAGCTGAAATTAGGGTCATTGAAATCCAACATATTAATTTACAATATTAATGAAGGTGTATATGCGTGAAGAGGCCAATTAATGGGTCAAAATGCGACAACATTTGGAGGACAGAAATATGGCTATAAAAGGGGGAGAGCTCATCCTCCTCAAAGAATCCCATTATCCATCCATTCATTCAAGTCCCCAAGGAGGTGAACTCCACCAAGGAAGGCTGGCCACAAATATTCCCCATTTAAATTTTTATTTCTTTTATTTATTCTTGTTTTAGTTTTCGATTGAAATTTAGATTTTTAATAAAATTCTTGCATTGTTTTTATTTCGATGTCCACCCATCCACCCTGTTTTCATCTTAATATTTTCTCCTTATTTTCTTCATTTATTATTTTCATATTACCCACCATGACCTAATACCCTCAAAAATGAGGGATTAACCAATGACTTTTCGTGGAGGAGGTATGTGGAAATTTCATTTATTCTGGACTTAAATTTCGATGTTTTGTTATGTTTGTGATGAGAAAGAGTGATGTGCACAGGTGTGGCAATCTTCCACCATAACTATGATATCAAACTGATTTATATTCTTTTATTATATATTTTCCCTCCCTTCTACTGGATACAAGCTCTTCATACGAGGGATTTGATTCATTCAGTTGTTGAAATGGCATACGATGGTGTTAGGTCTTGGAAGATGTCACACTCTCAATCGAGGTGGGCCATTAACCTTGATTATAGTAGGAGGGGATGTTAAGATTACTAAATGTATTCAATATTTCACACCAATAAATAAAATAATAGGTGTTCATGAATGAGATCTCATAATTGAATTGTTAAACATAATTTAAATACCAACAAAGTGAATGATGGAACACACAAACAAACCCATAAAGGACAAGTTCATTCTCAATTAATTGCATAATGTCATTGCATGTTAGTTTAATATTTTATATTAATTAAATTGTATTCCATTACTAGATTAAATTAAAAAAAATAATTAGTTTAGTTAAATTAGATTAAGTATGTGAATGATTGAGAAAGCTCCTCAAGTGAGATGACACTGGTCATCCATTATGTTACACTAGGAAAATTAAGTTGCTTTTGTCATTCCCTATGATAGGTGTGCATCAATACTGGCACCTTTTACATGGAGCTAATTAGTTGTTTAATTTAATTTTTCTATCTTCAAATTTTATATTGTTTCAATTTTTTAAAAAAAAATCTGAAAAAACAAACTTTTTAAATGATGCATTCAAATTCAAATTATTCTGCATGTAAAAATTATTAATAGGAGTAGGAGGAAGAAACGAACTATAATAAGGAGGCCTTCCATCTAAGAGTTGATGCACTGATGATAATGGACAATCAAAACGAAAGAAGCATAAAAAATGGATCTCAATAGATGATTTGATGGCCATGGTCGATGAGCTCCAAGATAACTTAAAATGATTTGAGGCCAAGAAGCTAGTGCCACTGGTCTTCCCAGATTTCACTGAAGTCATCAATGAAGTTGAATCCAAAATCGAATTGGAGGATCCTGACTACCTACCTACATCTAGTTAATATCAACTCCAAGATAAACTTTCAATTGAAGAGAAGATTAAAGGCTAACCGACTCAGGGAGATGATACAATGTTAAACTCAAACTCTTTTAATTTTATTGAAACTAATTTGAGTATTACCCCTAATAGTTTATAATTTTCAGATTCATCCATCTCATATTACCCCTTGGTGGATGATGTGAAAAAATGAAGCACCAGTTGAGGAACTCCTAGAGCTCTCTAATGACATTAAATATCTACTGGATGATCCCCATCATGAAGAGATCCAAGTTTAAAAGCATGAGTAAATTAGACAGGATGTTGAATTCCCCATGAAATTTTCACAGGAAGACAAGATTGTTGCACAAGTAGAAACATATGAGGAGGAGGCTCCCTACTTCATCCAACCCCCTCCATTAAAATTGTACCAAATTGAGAAGGGGGTGGATCTGGTATATTATGTCTATGGGGTCCTCCTCAACAAGAATGAAGAACTTCAAGCTTCGAAGAGGCACATGTGGTTGTTTAAATCAATGAAGATTCATCCATTGAAATATTATGGATAAAAGATGGTAAAAACCTCTGGAGGTAGTAAATTATTCCAGGGCCCACTTGGAGGATCATACCGAAATTTATCATTTACTTTCATTATAGTAATTTAATTTTCAATATTAGGAATTTATTTTTCAAATTCTGTATTAATAATTAGTCTAGCATGTGGCCCACTCTCTCTTTTCATTTTGAGCTTAAATGAAATGATCCTTGTGATCAATTGAGTAATTTTTCTTTTATTGGATCATGAAGGCATAAGGAATCCCTAGGAATTAGAGGAAGAGGACCAAATCATTATTTCAGAAGGGATATCACTTTTTATGATTATCATTTAAACTCCTTTCATTTTTTGTTCCAAAACATATTTTTTTTCTTTTATTAATATTCTGATCACTTTTCACATATCAATTGATTTTGAAAGAGCTTAAATGATTTTTTTGAAATAAGGGATTTTATATGATTGTTTACATGAATTCTATTCCCTTGAAATCGATTTTCAAGCATTTTAATGAGTTTGACTGATTTTTAAAATCCATTCCCATGAAACACTGAATCCAAATATTTTTCCAATCCTGTGAGTTATTCTATACCACTTTTACATATTCTTCCTAAAACACACACTTTCTTGAGGGAAAATAGAATTTTATATGAGAACCAGAAGTTGTGAATAATTATCTTTCAAAGATTTATATTTCATGGAATGTATTTGAAATTATTGAGGCATCTCATTGGCTAGAAACATTTTATCTTGAGTCCCACATTTACAATTATCCTTTGTAAGCCCTTAGATGCCATCAATTACCTTATAGTTTTAAGCCACATTACAAGCCACTTTTTCCTTACCTACCCACAGATTTAGTATTTTTACCATGGTTATTTGATGTTTGAGTGTGGGGGAAGGGCCTTTCTTGCACATTAATTGGTATGTGTATCATTTATTCATGGTGGGATGAGTGATTCAATACTTTGGGAAGTGGATAATTAGAGAATTGGGCATGTGTCGTCATTTCATTGTGCTTTATTTGTTTCATCAATTTCTCCTTAAAAAATGAAAAAAATGGAGATGATCTTGAATTGCACATAGATCATTATTTTATGACTCATTTCCCTATCAAAAATCTTGGGAATGGATTTTCATTCATCCATTATTTTCAATTAACAGCTCATCCTCCATGAAAAAAAATAAAGTTGTGCCTTTAGGGAGCATTGAAAAAAATGGGAGAATATATATGACCTCATTCATTATAATAACTTCTTGCCTCATGTACGATGTCATAATAGGGGTGGAGTTTTTTCCAAATTTTCAAGTGGTATTGAGAGAGGAATTACCTGTGTTTTCCCTTGATTTAATCAGGCAATGTACTTAAAAGTTTTACCTCCTCTTTCTAGCCTGGAACATTTTTCAATAATTTTCTCACCAACACAAATCCATCGAACAATTTGAAACATTAAATAAAGACCTCATGATTAAATTCATTTTCATGTTTCATGATGTGGAGAAATGACAGCTTTCACAAACCTATGGTGGTACATGCGATTTTCAACTATGAGTATAACTCTAGATTCAAATTTATTTTGGGTGAAGTGTGACATAAAATTCAATGCGAGGTAGGTTGTGTTGAGACACAGATTGATTTATGAGGATGAAATAATTTTAATGATTTAAGTTAAGATGACATAGGATTGTTTTTCATATATGATACTCAATGAAATTCTATTTTGATTAAGATCATCGATATTTTCTCATTTTTGATTGTTCTGTGGATTTCGATTTGGATGCAAGATAATTTCCCAGGAGTGCAATGTTTATGTGTGGGGGAGTGATGAAGATCACATTTTCATATATTTTATACTATAAATAATTTTTTATAATCCCACCATAGTGTTATTGGATGGGTAATTATCATTATTTTAGATTTTAGTGTTATTTTGAGCATAAATGTGAAAAATGCCTAATTCTAGATTTTAGACAGATGTTTACATCAAGGGTATTTTGGTCATTTCATGGAAAACATTTGTATGAATTTAGTGATTATCATTTTCATAGAATCATAATTTTATTTCCTTCAACTATGTCTTCTTGAATAGGAGCTGATTCGGCCATCTAAATGGTCTAAAAATTCATTGAAGTTGGACATTTTTTCGAGCGGACAACGTGGACCCCACTACTGTAACGGAAGCTCAACTCACCCTACACATACCCAAATGATGTGTTTCCATATATTATAGAACTAGGACATCTAGTAACGACTCTAAATAAAATTTGGGGAATTTTGGAAGTCATTAAGGCGTCCATTCTTTGAAATTATTTTGGAGGAACCTTCCTGGAATCTTCATCTATTAACAGAAACCGATAATGGAAATTTCATAACTCCTTAAAAATGAGTCCAAAGGATCTGAAATTTGGAGGGTGTACAGAAATACCATTAATATACATCTTTCATGAAGGGGTATATGCATGAAGCGTCCAATTATTAGGCCAAAAATGCAACAACATTCGAAACATAGAAATCTAGCTATAAAAAGAGGGGAGCTCCTACTCCTCAAAGCATTCCATTCTCCATCCATTCATTCAAGGAACCAAGAAAGAGATCTCCACCGAGGGAGGCCAGGCACAAATATTTCCCATTTCATTTTTTATTTATTTCTTTTCTTTATTCTTGTATTAGTTTTCAATTTTAATTTATATTTTTAATAAAATTCATGCATTGTTTTTATTTCTACGACCACCCATCCACCTTGTATTCTTCTTCATCTTTTCCCCTTATTTTCTTAATTTATTCTTCTCATATTATACAATGAGACCTATTACCCTAAAAAACGAGGGGTTAACCCGAGACTTGTCTTGGTGGAGGTATGTGGAAATTTCATTTATTTTTTTCTTAAATTCCGATGTTTTATTATGTTTGTGATGATAAAGAGTAATGTGCACTGGTGTGGTAATCCTCCACCATGACACTGATCTCAAACTCATTTCTATTCATTAATTAAATATCATCCCTCACTTTTACTGGATACAAGCTATAAAAACCCGAGATTTTATGAGAATTATTCTTTTTAATTTCGTTGATGTCATGTGTTGTATGCTACACCAAAATTAGATTGTGTTATACGGAACACCGTATTAGCTTGCAATATACGAAACACTATTCTCGGCTCGTGTTACACACAATTTCAAGTTCGTTTTGTAGAAATAATTCTACACAACATTAAGTATAGATTTTGTTTAATTTATTAATGAAATATGTTTTGATTATGTTATACACAACAACAGAGGGAGCTCGCACTACACACAGCCTTGACTTGGCATGCATTACACGCAATCACGACCTTCTTTGATAGTGTGGGTAGTATGCAATATCGAGTTTCACTAAACAATAACATATTGTTATAATATTTTTATGAACTAGCCGTTATGAATAAAATTAAATTCATTTTGACTGTTATAACATTATTATTCATCTTACACATTTTCAAGAACATCATGTGAGAACAAAATAATTGTTTTGAGTAAAATAAGTATTTTTCAAATAATGTAGTTTTGCCGCATTTTGATGGTGCACCCATATTAAATCTAGTTTTTGACATGTTTATAAGTTCAATTAGACAAAATAAAATTCTTCTTTGACATCAGGATATAAAAATTTTCTTTTGATAAATTTTTCATATTATTCTGATAACTTTCATATTTTACTGAATAGTAAAAACACGCTATATTTTAATTAAAAACAAAATTTTTCTTTGTAATAATTTATATGGTTAAATTATGATAATGAATAGTTTTAATGCATAAATTGAATATATTTTTACCATTTAATATAATTTATGTCATTAGTATTGATTTTACATTGAATTCATAGGTAAAATCATTTCTATCTTTTGCAATGTTTTAACTTTTAAAACTCGTTTTCTTAACAACGATATTAATTTTAAATTATATTCTGAAAATTCTGTGATTTGAATTTGTAAAAATGGATTCCATATTTGGAATTAGTAGGCCCAAATTATGTTAATAAGCTACTTTTTATTTTTAGTCATTATGAATAGTAACTATGATAAATTTTATTTATCATAGTTAATGGTAAATCAGGTAATTAAGGGTAAATATAATATTATAAAATTACCCTAACACATGTCCTAATATATTTGGATGATTACATATTACCCTAAATCATACTTGGGTCGAAATGTAATCTAATGAAACCCACTTGTATTTGATTAAGACCTTTTATTTAGTTTATTTAAAGGAAAGTGAAAAATATTTCACTCAAACTTTAATAATTCAATTATTTTTAATATATAGTAATACAGAATATAAATTCTATTATAAATACTAATTTTAAAGATAAAATGTTTTTCATTATCATGGTAATTTTTTTTATTTTTAATAAATATTTTATTACCTTAAAATCTTATTCATTAATGATGTAGAAATTACTTATTTAGTGAAAAATCAATAATATAGTTTTTCTTAAAATAATAATACCTATCAAAATGCCCATAAACCTAACCAAACATTATTGGTCGAGTATAAATATACCCTAATAATCCAAGGGTCTATTTTTGGACCATTTAGATCCTTATAAAACATATTAGAACATTTAAATTATTTTATTTAAAATGATGTCAAAGATGTCACCTTCATAATTTAATAAATATAACAATTTAAATGTTGTGATTTTAAGATGATAAGTTCTAGTAAAAATATTATTATTAAAGGAATTATATTTATCTTCCTCTTAGGATTTTATCTTAATTTTTATGCAACTAATAAGTATATTAAATGATTATACAAAAAGTTATGTAGTAATTTTTTAATTAAGAGAAATATCAAATAAATGGTTTTATAAATATTAAAATAATAATTATATGAAATAATTAATATTATGTAGAAATTTTCTAGATGAATTTGATATGTTTGGAATATATTAAACAATTTTGTTAGAATATATCCTCTCTGTGGATTTTATTTAAATTCAAATAAATGAATAGTGTCAAAATTAACACTATTGTTATTTTATAAAAATAACATATTATTAAATTGTTTAAAAATCACATAAATATTTAAAAACTATAAATTGAAATTTATATGGTCTAAAATGTAATAAAGTATCCTATTATGGATAATTCACAACACATAAGTAATTATTTATAAGAATTTATAATTTAGAATATTATTACCACATATATGATTAAATAAATTAAATAAGGAGAAATCAAATTGATAAGGATTAAAATAATTTCCAAACATGTCTAAATTTGATTGGTTGATGATATTACAACCCCATATTACCTAATATAATAGTTTGAGTAACCTTTGAAATTATTATGTGGGGTTAGAGTTTATTATAAATTAATATTTTTGAGGTTCCCAAAAGTGCCCCTCTCTTCCCTTATAAAAGGGCACCTCCTCCCACTCCTCTTCACAACACATTGAGCCTTCAAGCTCGTCAAAACCATGTACATTTCTCTTCTCCACTTCCCTAGAAACATTCTATAGGTTTTGGTCGTCTCAAAAGACCAACTCTAGTGCCTTAAGAGGAAGCTTAAAAGAGGTTCGTCGAAGAAGAGGTAATCACTTCTACCGATTCTTTCAAGTTTCATTCTTCTTCAACATCTTCTAATTTAGTTGTTTAATTATAAATTAATAACATAAGTATAAATAATATATTGATATGTTATTATAAATATGAAACAACCCCATTTCACCTTATATCCATCATACGGAAAATGAATTCACAGTGCGTGCGTACGTACGGAATACCGTCTCCACGCCGTGGTGTAATCTGTTTTTCCACCACCACAATACTAGGATGTGTATAATGGTGTAAATAATAACTATATATATGGAAATTATAACATGATAATAATTCTGAGATATTATATCATCCACTATAATTCCATTCAATAATTATGGGAACGATATCATCACTCGTGTGTACGTACGGGTTACCGTCTCCACGATGTGATGAGATTCATTCTCCATGTTAACCCTTAAATAATGATTATAATGTATATATATTAAATAATCATAAAATATAATACATATAAATGATACTGGACTTATTTATTTTTTATTTACTTACTTCCATTCAATTTAATATGGAAACAAAAACAGTGTTCATGCGTTTGTTCGGCCTACCGTCTCCATGAACGATGTATCTCTTTCAATTTATCGATCAATTATATATATGTATATTCTGAAAATATATAATATATAAATCATGTTTTACATTATAGAAGTATGTAATCATGATCTAAGTAATCATATGAATAATTACATGTCAAAACACAGATGATAAATGAAACGCTTTTACCGAAAACACTACTTTAACATGAATTTACAAAAGAACGGGTAATATAAACTCATAATTGAACCATATATTATATAATAACAATGAATATGATTCTATAATAAGTCAATGAAATTATTAAATCATTATATAGGATGTTTAGATACAAATCAAGCATATCTGACATAAGGTAACAGATAATTTTGCAATCTCAGTTTTCTCCGAGAATGCTTATACGTAAGTATTCACTGGGGTTATATTTTTCACCCATGTCCATAATTTTTTTTTAAAAAAATTATTTAATATTATTCAATGTATTTTTAAATTCATGTTTACCCCTATTTGACTTTTACATTATGTTATGTAAGAAATAATTCTTTTGTTTACCATAAATGTTACTTTTTGACTTTTCTGGAAAAAGTACGAGGAAAATGTTTTTTAACTTATACGGCATGAACATATTTTTACGGTTCCATAACGCCATATTTTCATGAATATACCTCTAAAAAATTCATTATTATTTTCAACAAAATACTTTTCTTTTAAAATTGGACGACATTTTTTGAAAATAAAATGATTTTGAAGAAGAAAGGATATTTTCCTCAAGAACTCATTTCAATAGTTTTATCAAAACTATTATCCATTTAAAATGACAATATATAATATGATTATGTTTCAAGAATAATGTCACTATTATTTACATGGATTTATTTTTTTATGATGAAATTATATCCATTGGGTTTTTTTGGTTTACGTTATGATGGGATGATGTTTATGAAACCCATTTTATTCTTTGGATTATGAGGAATGATATATTATTATTTTGTGGCACAAGTAAGAATGATTTCATTATGAGATCGGTGGGAACTATATATCCATACAATGAATTGGGTAATGATTTATATCTCATGATATAGACATGGCTGGAATGGTAAGTAAATCCGGTTTAGGGATACAAGACTAGAACGAGGAGTGAACTTGATTCAGAAAGGGACATTGTCCACTAAGATGGTCTTAGCATCAATGCCTTGGATAATATAGAAATAATATCATGTGCTTAATGGTTTTCCACAATTACATGTTTTATTCCCTTGATATTTTATCATGATTACTGTTTCTTTATTATCTATTCCTTATGTACTTCCATGTTTTATGTCATTGCTCACGATTTTGATGTTTAAACATTATGTTTTTGTTTTTTTAATTTCAAATGTATATGATTTGTTTTATTTTCTCCATGCTTACCCTTACAAGGAATATGATCGCACCCTTTATATGTTTACTTTTCCCCATGATTTAATGAAATATTTTAGGTAAGATAACAAAAAGGGGAAGATCTTTATGGAAGATATTTAAGATCATTCACCCTGAGTAGAAGATTATATTCTGAGTTTTCAAAGACAGTAAACTATTATGGTCCTTGTGTGTCTATTTTTGTAATGTGTTAAGTATTCCACAAAAGTAATGTCATGTCCATGTACATCAATATTTGGGTCTCTACAGTTGGTATCAGAGGAAAGGATTAGTTAACCTTTGGAAACTAGGATGCGAAAACTTTAGTGAGATACCTAGAGATATTTCTAAGGTACTTCTAGGGATGTCCCAAAGGTTAAGTAAATGTATTGGTTATAGTCCTAGAATTAGGGTAATGATATTATAGTTAAACCTAAGATGTTATATATTGAAGGTACTCTGCCTTTATTTTGTTGTTTTCCCTTCCATGATTTTTACCTCTCATACTATTCTTTTTGGTTTTTAGATGATGGCTGGAACCCTAAGGAACCATTTTGATCAATGTAATGGACAATGCAATGATTTTACTTCTAAACAAACCAATGTTATGGGAGATGGAGTGAAAAATATTATTTCTATACTTATACAGGCTATGAATCATTTTGGACTTCCAAATGAGTAGATAAGGGAACAATATTCTATTGAGTCCTTCACGAGGCAGCGTCCACCTTATTTCAGTGTGACTTCTAATCCACTTGTCGCTGAACAATGGATCAGTACCATTTAAAAGATATTTTCCATACTGTGCTTTTCATAACATGAAAAATTAATTCTGGTTGTTTACCCTATAGAAAGTGATGTAGACCAGTGGTGGACTCTAATTAAGAATAAAATCCCCCAAGATGAAATTGAATCAATGGAATGGGACGAGATCAAGAACATGTTTTACAATAAGTAAATCGCTCGTATTCTTTGAAAAAAGATGGAAAAGGAGTTCGTTGAGCTTAAGTAAAAGTATGACGAATCTGTTGGTATATATGAAGTGAATTGTACAAGGCATGGAAGGTATGCATCAAGATTTATCATCCAACCTGAAAGTAAAGTTGATGAATTCTCAAGTGGCTTAAAACATAGTCCTCGAAGGGATTTAGCTATAAAGTACCTTAGTGGCTTTGAATAAATTGTGTGTTGTGCTATCAAGGTAGAATTAGAAGTTGGTGTTACATATCCATCTCATGGTTTTGACAAGAAACAGAAGATGGAGTTCATGAAAAAATCTCAAAACAATGGTGAAAACAAGATGGATGTTTCTTTATGCTCAAAGTGTGGAAAGAAGAATAGTGGAGATTGCCTAAAAAGTACTCAAAAATGTTTTAAGTTCGGAAAACAAGGTAATTGAGCAGTTTTGTATCGATGTAATGGGAAAAGGTTAGTTATGCTGTGAATAGAGAATGAACTACAGAGAATGCTCCACCAACACTTAAATGCTTCAAGTGCAAGGAAATGGGGCATTATTCTAATCAATGCCCTAATCCAAGGGTTAATGATGATCACTATGAGCAACCTCTTAAGGAAAAGGATAAAGGGAAGTCACATGCGATCTCTATTAGTGGTGTTAAGTATGAAAATGATGTTGTGCAATAATTACGTGTTTATGTAATGGGATTTCAAAATAGTATCATGGAATCTCATTTTTGGTATCATAGAATTTTAGAATATAAATATTTTGATTTTAAATAATTATATGGTATCAGTAACCATGAAAAGTGATTGTAATATTTTTGGAAAGATAATGATATGCACATAATGAAGGGATAAGGAGAAAATGATATGTTTTATAGTATTAATGAGCTCATGACTGATATAAGGAAAAGTGATATAAATGTTTGAGTATATAGTAATTTTGAGATTATGGTATGTGGAAAGAGTTAGCTTTTGACAGCATTCATGTTTTTACTAAATTTCAATGGGTATTCATTTTTAATAGAATACATGATTAAGGTATTCACATGTTTGGAATGTTACTAACAACAAGATATATTTTATGATATATGGGGGACAAATGAAGGAATCCACATGCTCGGTAAATGAAATTTCTAGTAATTAGACAAAAGTATTTTTGAAAATCCTAATGGTTGGAATGGACATCATATAGTATTTATTAAGGATATAACTTTTTGTTTTTATTTCTGAAATGTTATGATAGTATAGTTTTAGAAAAAGGATAACTGGCAGGACAGGCGACAACACGTCACATTAGACAAGGTTACGGGAATCGAACCCACAACCAAATTACAACAAGCCTTCATCACCTTCCACTGTCCTACAGGAAGTCCCTAGTTAGTAGAAAGCAGTTCTATTTTATTAACCAGTATGATAGATGAAGTATAAGTACATTTTAGGAACCATATACGATTAATCTCACCATAAATGGACTTATGTATATAAATTTTTCTAACCATATGTTTGAGATAGATGGAATGACCTATCATTCTATCACATGATCTGCTAACACTTCACGGAAGTCAAATTCAACTTCATTTCTTTAGGAGATGAAGTTGAAATTGTTCAAGGAACAAACATTAGGGAGATTATACCAATATCAAGTAAGTATTTCTTCTATTTCAAAATTTTCAACATTAGGGAAATGATATTGAAAGGAAAAAATGTTTTCCTAGTACTTTTATATCTGATGAATCAGATGGTACCTTAGATCATCACAAATTTAGGGCTTTGTGATTGTTCACTTTTTCATAGCCATGTTCTCTACCACTATCCATTAGAACATGATGGTTACATTTCTCTTCCATATCCATATTTTAACCTATGTTCTCATATGTGGAAACCCAGTGATGAGTTAATTTGGGTAACCATCATGATTCATACTTCACGTTTTAAATTTAATTTTTAGTGTTCCTTTTTACGATGTGGGTTTCTATGAAAGAAACCTTCAAGTAGTAAACCATTTATAACCCCAACGAATTTCAAGGGAGAAATTCATTTTGAGGGGGGTATAATGTAACAACCCAAGATTTTATGATAATTATTATTTTTAATTTCATTGATGTCTTGTGTTTTATGCTACACCAAAATTAACTTGAGCTATATGCAACAACGTATTAGCTTGCAATATACGCAACACTATTCAGGGCTCGTGTAACACATAATTTTATGTTCATTTTGTAGAAATTATTATACGCAACATTATGTATAGATTTTGATTAATTTATAAATGAAATAAGTTTTGTTTATGTTATATGCAACAAAAAGGGAGATTCCACTACACACAGCCTTGACTTGGCTTGCATTATACACAATCGCGAGCTTCCTTGATAGTGTGTGTAGTACGCAATACCAGGTTTCAATAAACAATGAAATATTGTAATAATATTATTATTAACTATATGTTATGAATAGTATTAGTAAAATTTTTAATGTTATAACATTATTATTAATCTTACACAATTTCTAGAACATCGCTTGAGAACAAAAAAATTCGAGTAAAATAAGTATTTTTAAAAAAAATGCAGTTTTTATGCCTTTTGATTAAAACCCACATTAAATCTAATTTTTGACATGTTTATAAGTTAAAATTGACAAAATAAATTTTTTATTTAGAATCAGGATATAAAAATTTTCTTTGGATAAAATTTTCATATTCTTCTGATAACTTTCATATTTTAATGAATAGTAAAAACGCGCTATGTTTTAATTAAAAACAACTTCTTTCATCATAATAATTTTTTTTTTTAAATAATAACATTGAATCGATTTGAAGAATAAATATAATATATTTTTACCATTAAATATAATGTATGTCATTAGAATTGATTTTACATTGAATTCATGGGTAAAATCATTTCAATCTTTTGCAATGTTTTAACTTTTAAAACTCATTTTCTTAAAAACGAGATTAATTTTAATTTAATTTCAGCAACTTCTGTGATTTTAATTAGAAAAAATGGATTCCATATTTTGAATTAGTAGGTCAAAATTCTGTTAATAAGATACTTTTTATTTTTAGTAATTATTAATAGTAACTACACTAAATGTTATTTACTATAGTTAAAGGTATATTTGGTAATTAAAGGTAAATATAATGTTATGAAATTACTCTAACACTTGTCCTAATGTAAATAGATTATTATATATTACCCTATATCATACATGGGTCGAAATGGAATCTATTTTAACCCAATTTTATTTGATTAAGACCTTTTATTTAATTTATTTAAAGGAAAGTGAAAAATGTTTCACTCAATCTTTACTAATTAGATTATTTTTAATATTTAGTTATACAGAATATAAAATAGATTATAAATACTCATTTTAAAGGTATTTTGTTTTTGTTATCATGGTAATTTATTATTAATTTTTAATAAATATTTTATTTCCTTGAAATCTTATACATTAATGATGTAGAAATTATTTATATTGTGACAAATCAATAATATAGTTTTTATTAAAATAATAATACCTATAAAAAGGACCATAAACGTGACAAAACATTATTGGTCGAGTATATATATATACCGTAATCATCCAATGGTCGATATTTAGAGCATTTGGAGCCTTATAAAACTGATTAGTACATTAACATTATTTTATTTTAAAAGATGTCAAAGATGTCATCGTCATAATTTAATAAATATAACAATTTAAATGTAGTGATTTTAAGATGAAAAATTCAAGTAAAAATATTATTATGGAAGGTATTTTATTTATATTCATCATAGGATTTTTTTTTGTTTTTATGAAAATAATAAATATATTAAATTGTTATACAAAAATGATGTAGTATTTGTTTTATTAAGAGAAATTTCAAAAAAATGGTTTTATAAATATTAAAATAAACATTATATGAACTAATTAATGTTCTCCACAAATTTTATAGATGAATATGACATTTTAGGAACCCATTAAACAATTTATTTTCGAATATATTCTCTGTGTGGAATTTATTTAAATTCAAATAAATGAATAGTGTCAAAATTAACACTATTGTAATTTTATAAAAATAACATATTATTAAATTGTTAAAAAATCACATAAATATTTAATAATTATTAATGGAAAATTATATGTTCTAAAATTTCATATAGTACTCTATTATGCATAATTCACAACACATAAGTAATTATTTATAATAATTTAAAATTTAGAATATTATTACCACAAATAAGAATAATAGATTAAATAAGGACAAATCAAGTTGATAAGGTTTAAAATAATTTTCCAACATGTAAAAATTTGATTTTTTTGATGATATTACAACCCTATATGACCTCATATCTGAATTTTATTCACTTTGAACGTTTTTATGTGGATTTAGAGTTTATTATAAATTAATATTTTTGGAGATCCCAAAAGTGCCCCTCTCTTCCCTTATAAAAGAAAACGTCCTCTAACTCCTATTCACAAAACATTGATCCATCATGCTAAGACAAACCCATCCCATTTCTCTTCTCCACTTCCCTAGAAACATTCTGGAGGTTCTGGTCTTCTTAAAAGTCCAACTCTAGTGCCTTAAGAGGAAGCTTAAGGAGGTGCATCGAAAAAGAGGTAATCTCTTTTACCGATTATTTCAAGTTTTTTTCTTCTTCAACTTCTTCTTTAGTTGTTTCATTATAAAGTAATAACAACAGTATTAATAATATACTGATATGTTATTATAAATATGAAACAACCCCATTTAACCATCTATCCATCCTACGGAAAACAAAATCACCGCACGTGCGTACGTACGGAATACCGTCTCCACGCCATGGAGTAATCTGTTTTTCCACCACAATCATACATGGATGGGTATAACGATGTAAATAATAAATATATATATGGTAACTATAACATGATACTAATTTTGAGATATTATATCATCCACTCTAATTCCATTCAATATTTATGGGAACGAAATCATCGCTCGTGTGTACATATGGACTACCATCTCCATGACGCGATGAGATTCATTCTCCGAGTTAACCATTAAAGAATGATTATAAATATATATATTAGATAATCATAAAATATATGAAATATTAATGATACTGTAATTATGTATTTTTTATTTACTTACTTCCATTAAATTTAATAAGGAAATGAAAATAGTATTCATGCGTATGTTCGGCCTACCATCTCCATGAACGGTGTATTTATTTCTATTTATATATTTATTATATATATGTATATTCTGAAAATATATTATATATAAATCATGTTTACATTACAGATGTAAATAATAATGATCTAATTAATCATATGAATAATTACAAGTCAAAACATGGACAATAAATGAAATGATTTTACCCAAAACACTACTTTAACATGAATTTACAAAAGAACGGGTAATATGAAGTCATAAGTGAACAATATATGATATCATAACAATTTATATGATTCATGAATAAGTCAATTGAATTATTTAAATAATTATACTTGAGGTTCATATACATACGAATCATATCGAACATAAGGTAATGGATAATTATGAAATCTCTTTTTTATCTGAGATTTCATATACGTAAGTATTCACTGCGGTTATATTTTTCATCCATGTCCATATAATTTTTAGCTAATTTTTTTAATATTCTTCAATGTATGTTTAAATTCATGTTTATCCCTATTTTACTTTTAAATTTTGTTATGGAAGAAATATTTCTTTTTTTTACCATACGGGGTACTTTTTGACTTTTTCAGCAAAAATACGAGGAAAATGTTTTTGTAACATATACAGCATGAACAGATATTTAAGGATTCATAAAGCCTTATATTCATGAATCTTACTCTATAAGATTTTATTATTATTTTCAACAAAATTCATTTTCATTTAAAATTGGATGTCATTTTGTGAAAAGAAAATGATTTTTAGGAAGAAATAATATTTTCCTCAAGAACTCATTTCAAGAGTTTTATCAAAAATATTATCCATATAAAATGAAATTATTTAATATGTTTATGTTTCATGTACAATGTCTCTATTATTTACATTTTTTTTATTTTTTATGATGAAATTAAATCCATTTGTTTTGTATGGATTACGTTATGAGGGGATGCGGTTTATGAAACAAAATTTATTCTTTGGGTTATGATTAATGATTTATGTTTATTTTGTGGTACAAGTAAGAATGATTTCATTATGAGATGGGTGGGAGCTATATCTCCCTCCAATGCATTAGTTAAAGATTTATATTTCATGAAATACAAATGGCTGGAATGGTAAGTTAATCCAGTTCAGTGATACAGGACTGGAACAAGGAGTGAAATTGATTCAGAAAGGGACCTTTTCCACTAAAATGGTCTTGGCAGCAATGCCTTAGCTACTATGGAAATCATATCTTGTGCTTAATGGTTTTCCACGATTACATATTCTATTCCCATGTTATTTTGTCATGATTAATGTTTCTTTATTATCTATGCCTTGAGTACTGCCATGTTTTATTGCATTTCTCAATATTTTGATGTTTAAACATTATGTTCTTGTTTTTTAGATCAAATGTATATGATTTGTTTTATTTTCTCCATGCTTACCCTTACTGAGAATTTGATCTCACCATTTATAAGATTTATTTTCCCTATGATTTAAATAAATATTTTAGGTATGAAAACAAAATGGGGAAGATATTTATGGGAGATGTTGAAGATCTTTCACCCTGATTAGAATATTATATTCTGAGATTCCAAAGACACTAAACTATAATGGTCCTTCTTTTTCTGTTTTGGTAATGTATTAAGTATTCATTAAAAGTAAAGTAATTTCCATGTACTTCTGGTTTTTTGTCTCTACACAAGCTCTTATTACGATGGAGTTTATCCATTCAACGGATTAAATAGAATACGATGGAGCCATGACATGGAAGATGTCACATTCTCGATCGAGGTGTGACATAAACCTTGATTATAGGAGGAGGCAACATTAAGATTTCTAAATTCAGTCATGATTTCCAACCAATAAATAAAATATTAGTAATTCAGGAATAAGATCTCAGAATTGAATTGTAAAATATAATTTGAATACCAACAAGGAGAATGATGGAACCCAAACACCAACCCATAAAGGCCAAGCTCTTTCTCAATTAATTTCATTCTATCATTGTATGTTAGTTTTATCATTTATTTTAATTAAATTGTATTCAATTACTAGATAAAATAAAAAATACCAAAAATAATTAGTTTAGTTAAATTAGATTAAGTAACTTTACGATTTAGAAAGCTCCCCAAGTGAGATGACCCTGGTTAGCCACTATGTTGCACTTGTAAAATTAAATTGCTTTTTCCAGGCCCTAAGATAAGCGCGTGTCAATGCTCGGTTCATAGTTCAAATATACTCTAGTATATTGATCATTGTAAAAGAGGTAATTATGTCACAATATCCAGAATAATAATAAATAAATATTTATAACTTTTTTAGTTAATTACATATTCAATACCAAACATTAAATATGGGTATGAAAAATGAACTATGTTACAATTATGTGGATTATAGGCCGCATGTACGCATGATTAACATTTCCATTTTTCATTGCATATATGTAATGAAGAAAAGTATTTTCTTAGATTTAAATAAATATTATTATATAAAAATATAATTTTATATTATTGAAGACACATTTTTATAATATCAATTAAATTCAGTGATGATAAAATTACATCCCTTTGTGGATGTGGTGATCCACATATATGAACAAATGACAATGTCATTTTTCAATAGATGTAAATGTAAAAATATATATGTTATGTTATCTATATATAATGAAATTATGTTATAAATGACATATATATATATATATAAATCGAAAATTATAACCATCATTGAGATCCTGTAATTGAACACAAAACACATCACTTTGTGAAGGTGGGAGTCCATGTGTACACATGAATGATGTTTTTATTCATCATTTGAAGGAAAATGAGATGAAAAAAGTTTAAACAAATTCACAATAAAATACATTCATATATTATCTACTTATATTATTATATCATCATTTTTTAAAAATATATTAGGAATGTTGAAAAAGAATTTTAATGAAAACACTCAATTAAGAGTTATAACTCTTCTCAAAAAAACTTATTTGGATTACAATTTAAGACTTCTTAGTTTACTTTTTTATGATAATAGATCCAACATTACATTGATAAGAATGTTAGTGAGATAATAATTAAAGGATTTAAAAAATTATAGTTCTAATGAAGTGTGAGTAAGGGAAGAAAGGAGATTCCCTTTTATAAATGATGGTACGGGTACTCAGGGAATTTATTAAACTAATAAACAGATATAAATTTATTTTCATGTTAAAATTATGAAAAAAATATTTATATAACATATAAATTTAATTGTTTTAAATATAAACTCATTAAAAAAAATTCAATTTTTTTGAGACTTTTTCACCCTTACCTCATTATTTTAAACATTGTCATCCCATTTGTCAGTTACCATGATATAAAATATTTTAAATATTTAGGGGTCAAGACAGATACTATAAAAGGAAAAGTAAAAAATAAATTGAACATGACTGATAATTTCTAAAATATATAATTCACACTATTAGATATTTTATTTTATAAATTTTAACTCATTTAATTAATTAGTTTTTACAATAAAATATTATTAATGTCATTTTTTGAAGTATTTATTTAATTTAAATTTATAGTCATCAAGATATCTATTTAATATTAATATAGAAATTTAAAACATTCCTAATATATTATATCTATATATTATTATTTTTGGAAACTACATGTTACTAAAAAAACCAATTTTATTTTTTTGAAAGAACTAAATTGATTAATCTACTTCTTCCACAACCACTTTGTCATCTGTCCATAAGCAATTTAGTTAATTATTGATCAAATAAAATGAAAAAATAAATTCCCAAAATAACACTATTAGAATTATTCTCAAATTTATATTTAATAATTGTTAAAAATTTATATTTTATCCTTATGTGAATATTTAATAGAAATTTATATGTAATAGAGTCGCATTCTGTATTTTTCTATAATTATAATAATATATAAATTATTTTCAAAGAATAATGTGAATTATTTTTCCAAAACATAGAATCATTGATGTGAATGGGATATCCCAACTTATTAAAAAATAATAAAATAATGTTGTAGAGTCATTTTTAATCCTTTTTTTATTACTTATAACCATAATTACATGATTTACACATACCGGGGTAATAACTATTTATCATAGTTCAATTCAAAATGATCATAAAGGGACTTATTTATGAAATAAGAAACATATAATTAAAAATTTGGGATACATTATTTAATATTAAAATTTTATAACTGGTAAGAATCTATTTTGATATAATTTTTTAAAACAAAAATTTTTTTTTCAAAATTTGTGTTGTTAATCCAAAAAAATTACTTATAATAAATTTTGAAAAATAATTATTCAGAAGAAATTAGTTATATTATATCCAATTAAATAAGTTTTCTCTTTACTTTGAGATCAAATTGTAGGGTAATGAAACATTTAAATGAAAATAAATAATAGTTTTTAAAAAATAATTATTTTTCCCTAGTCATGTAAAAATAAAACTTGTTCAAAAAAATACAAAAATATGACACTAATATAAATTTTATATTATTATCTAAGAAATTATTTTATTTTATTTTTACAAATTATTCCAAATATTCAAAAATATATATCAATAATATTAAATAAAATTTTATTGTTTAAAAAAGTATTTTTGACAGATAAAATTACATTAAAAGGAAACTGAATTGATATTTATTAATCATTAATAAATACGATTTCTTTATATAAAATCTTCATATATTTTTTTCATAATTTTTTATCACTACTGATACCAACCATTTTAAAATCTAGGTTATAATTGTCACATTTAAAAAGTAATTTATTTATAGTATATCCAAATTCTCCCAATAATTAGTGTTCTGTGTTAAGGTATATATTGAATATAATATTCATTATAAAAATAATGGTTTTAAAATAGAATAGAGTTATGTTGATTTCATTTATATGATATAGAATCTAGATTCCTCCCTTTTAATTTATTTCCTATAAACTGGAGTTCAGTTTGATGTTTTTTTCGACACTTCACATCATGGATTGAGCACCATCACGATGAAGTAGAGGGTGGATATTTCTTATGGGTATTCATAGTTAAGACATCATGAATATTACTATTCCACCCCTGATCATTAGATATCAGTAATTGTGTTTTACATATTTTTGTGGTGGAACAATATCATTGAAATGTTATTTTTTGTTTTCATTTATCATAAGTACAAATGAAAGGTTTTCTCCCAGTCTGACCATAACATGAGACCATTATAGGAAAATTAAATTTAATAATAATTATTCTCCATAATGTTTTAATATACACTAGGAATGGGTAATTTTATTTCTTAATAAACCATTAATTATTTAGACAGTGATCCCATGAATGAGTTTGGAGATTTCAAAATAGTGATAGATGATCTCTCAGTGATGCATATTGATATGGGATATGTTTGTGGAAGAAGATTCCTTATATAGATTATGGTGTGTTATTTTTTATAGATATAGGCGGTAGTGTCCCAATAGGGTAATTTACGAAGAGTAATATTTTCACGATCATGTCTTCTATAGTGATGCATCTAATAGATGTGTTGAAGATGATCAACATCATGTTTTGTTTTAGGGAATGCTCCTTTTTCCATTGGTGATGCTTGAGGTCACTCTTAACATGTTACACAGACCATCCTTAATGGATCATATAATGATAAAAATATGTAGTATTATTTTAGGGGATATATTTAGTGCCATGTGTTTATGTGTTCTATTATATAGTTCATGTCCAGATGCATAGTAGTCTAGAATGTTAAATATTCAACACTGTGATCCTAATGGTTTTCTCTAGTCATTAGATGATTCTTATTCAAAGTGGGGGGAAAATTTTATGGAAATCATAAATGGTTTACATTGAGCTCATGGGGGATATGATCTCATTGACCCAAAACATTAGGAATAGATATTACATCTTAGTAGAAGAATATTCATAATATAACATGATATTCCACTTCAGAATCTATTAGGTTTGGTATCTTTTGAATACTCCAATTGTAAACAAATTTTTCATATAAGATGTAGTTAAAATACAAATTAATAATTGACAAACTTAATCCTTCTTATATATATCATCCAGAAAAATTATTAATATATTTGGTAAGGGAAACATTAAAAAGACTAAGATCATAATATCATCGAGTGTAAACAAGGGTTATATCAATGATCACATAAGAGTGACATAAGCATAAGGGTTTGAGAATAGGAACCTAAAATTTAAAAACTATACCCATAATATCATGTATCATAATCATGAGTCTTGGAATAAATATTGGTTGTCCATATTACATGAATCATAAATGAATCCAAGAACATGATAAATGAAATAATAACATTATCATACGACCTATGTTTTTAGAATACACATAAGCCTAGAAAATGTTTTCTTCAATATTGAAGGGTTATTTATATGACTATTATTATGGATTCTTTTCACTCCCTACTATACCATACTGGTAATGTTTTACTAAAAAGATGATCACTTGGATATAGTTTGTTATTGTAAATTTATTTACTCCCCAATATAGAAATGTTTATCTCATGAGATAACTATTTGTAGACATTGCAATGGATTGATATATAATTTCAATACCTAATATTAGATAATGAGAATAATATATATTTATGAAAAATTATCATAAAAAGATCATTATATCAAAATAAATTAAAAGGAAATTATTTGTATAAAAAAATTCATTTTATCGTAGAATAACCAGTGGAATTGAAATAATTTCTTAAAATTATTATTCCACGGGAGAAAACCGTGTTTTATAAAAAGATAAATAAATATTCAAAATCATGAGACATTAAAAATTAATTTTTTGGTTTTATTATGATATATATATAGTAATGAAAAATGAACAATAAAGATTTTATTATATATGATTTTATAGACGATAATTGGAATAATTATTATGGAAAATACCCTTACCACTTTGAAATAAAATATTTTATATTTAAAAATTTCATATATATTAAGGAATAAAATTTATTTTAAAATAATATTTTTTAATATTAATTGTGTATTTCACTCATTGATCTATAATTATTGGAGGAAATTGGTTTCATGTCATCTATGTAAAAAAACATCCCCTTAAAAAAAATTTAAAAAAATAAAAAAGTTCATCATTTATAAATATTTTGGATGACAAATTTCAATCTATTAATTAAAAATGAAATCATGCATAATAAATAATAAAAATATATGTAAATAATAAAAAAATTAATATAAAACAGGATTTGGAAGAGAGTGGGTTTTCGATAAGAGTGAAAAAATGTTTTTTTTAAGAAAACCATTATTTTTGTCTATTGAGTTCTTCAAGTGAGGAAATGAAATTGAAAAAAATGGATTCCCAATAAATAAATTAAGGATAATAAAATTTCTGTTATCATAATTAGTTATTTCATGAAATTTTTTCATTTTAAGGTAAATCATGAACAAAACTAGTAAACAAATAGGAAGAAACATAAAACCATTACCATTTTTATAACTTCTGAATCGTAAGACCCATGATTAAATAACATAAAGTTAAATATTAAAAATCATGAATATAAGTAGATTCATTATATAATATGTAAAATTATATTTATATACATATCATAAAATAAATTAGCTTCCAAACATAATTTATAATGGAAAGGAAAAAACATGAGATGATTAACCCTTACACAGAGTTCTGATTGCTTTGAATGAATTCTAATTTTTTTTATAATTAATTAAAATTTTATAGAAATACCAAAATAGATATTTAGATACTTTTAATATCATATATGATCCTATTATAACCTTTCAACAACAATTTATTAATAATTGTTTATTAAAATTTTCATTTCTAGGTGATAACTGTTTCATCATTTAGGACAATTTCGGTTTGGTTGTTCTAGTCATTATACATTGTTCAAGGTTCTATAGACCCCAAAATTTTTATAATGATATAAATATAATATAAACTCATTTTATAAATATATATTGTCATCCATATAATATATTTCTATAAAAATTAATAAAAACATTCATTGAGATGATACGCCGTACGTATACATGAATGCTAATTTCACTTTTCAAATGATGGTAAGAATAATTGTTACGTAACAATTCAACATTAGAGAATAATTATTATATTATAAATATCATATATATTAAATTAATCTGTATTTATCATAATTAGTTAATAATTAAAAAAAGTAATCATAGCGCTTCGTAGAGGTGGTAGTCCACACGTAAACATAAGGGACATATTAATTTATTCAAAAGGATAGGAATATATAGTGATAAAATTATTATAAAATTAAAATAGCATAATAACATTATAGTTATAATATATAAACTTTTATACAATTATAATAACCATCTAGGAAATATTTTGATTGAGAATGAATTATATATCTACGTGGAGATATTAATCCGTACATATGCCCATGTGATTAATTCACATTAATATTGATGGAAAAGAGGGTAGAAATTAGTTCATATATAAAAATAATAAAATTTAAGTATATTTAGGATAATAAATTTATTTTCAAATGATTAATAAAACATATTTACATGAATTATAAGAAGATATAAATTGAAATAGGGTGGTAAGATGATTACATATTATTTGGTAGGCCTAATTTATTTTCATTTTTAATAATACATGGAATAGTAATTTAATAATACCATAAACTCTAATTTGATTCTAGGTAATTTAAGAGTACAATTTTAAAGGGTTTTCTCTTGATATATGGATCAAGGTTGTGTAGATAATAGAAAGTAGGTGTCCCATTTTACAAGTGAGGAGTGGGGAAAATCATGGAGTTGTTAAAAAAGAATAAAATATAATAATGTATTATACTTGAAAAATAATTTAAAATAAATAGACATTCAAATATAAATAATTATATGGTTTAAATATCATCAAATATAATTATATTTGTATAAATTTTTCTTTATTCCCTTTCATTTGGTTTAACACTCTAGTTAGAATTTTTTTCCTTAACCATAATATTGACAATTTCACTCTTAAAGGGTTATACTATTACATATCAGGTAAAATTTTGATAATAAATGGACAAGAAGTTATATTTTGGACCACATATTATAGAACTTTTCATCATTCAAAATTTTCTATTTCTAAAATATTTTAATGAAATAGTATTTTCTTAAAATATTATTAATGTCATTTTTACACTACTCATATATTTTGACTTTGAATACACCAATAAAAATAGGTAATTATAATATAATCCTTTAAAAAATTCTTGTTATATAAGATTTATGTAAAATTATTTTTTAACTCAATAATTCATCTAAACTACACTATTATTAAATTTTTTTCAAATAATTTATTTTATTATTCAATTATTTAGTGAAATATTTTTTCGGGGTAACATATGAATTTTAAAAAATTATCCCTTCAATGAAAACTATAAATAAATCACAAATTTAAAAATTATTTTAGTTTTCAAATAAATATTTATATTCAATCATAATTTATCATTATCCCTTTCACAAAAAACTATAGTTAATAAAATTAATAAAGCAAATTTTTTTTATTTTTTACATGAATATTATAAAAGCCAAAATAAAATCTAAAAGGAAAAAGGGCATAAAAATTATTTCTTTATGATAATGGATGAAATAAAATCACCCATTGATATTAATAAAAGTGTTTGAATTTATTTTGAACCTTATGATATTATTTTTGACCATAACTAACCATTTTTACCTTTATTGTGGTATTAAAAATTTACTATGGTTACTATTCAGGTTAAAAAAAATATATGACATATTTAAAATATTTTTTTCACATTATTCAAAATTCAGAATAAATTTTTGTTCATTAAATTTATTAATGTGTAATAAATTAAATTAAGAAAAATTCAAAACCCAATGATTTTTTTTAAAAATTGGATTTCGATGTATAATAAACTTTTGATACCAAATTGAAAAATAAAATTGATTATATGGATTATTAATAAATTATTAATAATATAATAAAATAAATTACATTTAATCCTTTTAATTAATAATTTTACATTATTAATCCTATAAATAAGAATAAAATATCAAAGACAAATTAATATTTTTAACTATTCATTAATAAAATCAACCATTTTATAAAATTCTCAAAATTAACTCTACGATGACTTTTTCATTATGATCTAAAAAACGATATCATTTTATAAAATAAAATTTCAAAATGTTCGAAAATTTTATTATAATATTATCTTAATTGAAACTATATTTAAAGAAAATATATTTTGAAAATAAAAATAAATTCCAAAATATTAAGTTCTCATTTATTAATAATTTATTAATATATTTATTTTTAATTTTTACCTTTATATGAATTTCATATTGCTGGGAATTTTATTCATACCCACTAATTTAATTTCTATGTTGTAGTAGTCATAATATTTCTTCGTGGTTTGATTACGCTTGGTGTTGTATGTCGAATTCACTCAAGAGTAGTATGTTATTTTAAAATATTAGCATTCTAAATTCTCCATATAATAAATTAATAACACAATGATTTAATTTTTTCATGGTATTCAAGGGTTTATTATTTGAAGATTCATCTATAAGAAATTAATATCCTTAAAAGGTTTAATAAAAAAACTCATGAATGGATGGAATGAAAATATACAAGTGTCATTTTAAATAAAACATAATTATGATCCCAAATAAGTGAAAACAAGATTGAATATAAAATATAGACATGTAAGAAAATTTAGTTCCCATATAATTATGGAAATGGAAAAAATTATTGATACTAATAATTTTAATGATTTACATATAGATAACTTAAATAAAAATCGTAGACGAATGAGGTGTGAAAAAGATAGTAGATTCTTAAAAATAATCTTAAGAGGATATGATTTATTCTTCCAGGATCAATTTCCAATATTTGATAAATTAATATAACATGTAGAATAATTACATAATGAAATATTTTTAATTTATCTGTAGAATGTAATCATTAATTAGTTATTACCATATACTCATATTTTCTCCAAAAGATAAGTATTTAGGGGAATGTTTCATTATTAGGGCACTAAAATCAACTTATGTGGAGTCAAAAATGATATAAATAAGTTCTTACTATTTTAATTCATTAAACAATACCAAAATTGGGTAATATAAGGTATGATAATTCCCCAAGTGAGTAAACCATAATATTAATAATTACAAAAATAATCTCTAATGCCTCGATAAAAAACCCAATGTTAAACTTAAACATCCCATATTTAAATATCAATAAATCCAAAATCACCATAATAACCCTATAATAATTTGTTTTTTAAAGATAAAATGGGATTTCATACTTCTTAACTTACATTCCAAACATCTAAATTTCATTTTCCACAAGAAAATATTATGTTAATCCAAATGATTACTTCTATTTCACCCTTGTGTACCATATCCCAAAATATCATTAAACCGCATTAAAATCCAATATATTATCTTATTGTGTACTAGGATTCCCCAAAATGTCATGATATATATTTATATTCTATCTTGAAAGGTAATTAAAATATTGACCATAAATTTCTTTTAAAATATATCCATGTTTCTGAATCAATTTTCAACCATAATGATTTTCTATTTACAAAATCCAATTAAATTGTCATAAAATAATATTTTAATCTAAATATTTATTTTAAAATAAATAGAGTATTCTTCCTCAAACCTAGTAAATGATTCAAAATACCTCAACGTCATTTAACATGAAACATCAAACGGGGTATATATGCCTTTTAATGCATGATCAATGTTATAACTATTAATCCATGAAGGTATACATAACTCTTAAATTAACCTCACATATAGAATTATATGATTCTAAATATTGACCCAATACATATTTATAAAATAAAATCATAGACTATTGATTATATTCTATAAATCCATAAAATAAACAAAAAATCTTAAATTTTAGCTGAATCAAATTTTAATTAAATCACTCACCAATTTCAAGGTCAATAATAATATCCAATATAATTAATTAATGAAAATAATATCTTTATCAAAACAAAAAATTTTCTATATGTTTCTAAATAAAATATATTGGATTTCATAACCGTTCAACATATGTTTTCAAATCCTTAAAGTACAAGAATGTGAAGATTTCTTTACATGATTCATAATTCTTATATTTTGAATAACATTGATATACCACTTCTATAACATAATTATAAATTCTTAATACATAAAAATTTAATAATTTTACTTCAATTATTTTCATAAAATCAGTCTTTCGAGGGTCTAAAAATAAACATTTGTATTAAGACATATACTTGATTGATTACAATGTTCCCCACATGAAATACTTTAAGTTCATAAGAAATTAATTTCACCGTGGCCATAATTTATACATAGAAAAAATCATTATATTAATTTTATTCATTCTTCCAGGTACATCTTCTAATATTCTTGACATGAAAAAAAATTAATCTTTATTTCCTGTATGGTTATTACCACAAGGAAATTTATAAAACTGTATTGTAAACTTCATTGACACTGGTAGGACTTTTTCATACTTAATCACTTTTTTCAATACTTTTTATCCTTTATGTCATTTTTAGAATCAACATTCATATGAAATTATTATTTTTATACCAAATTCCTGTTTAAAAAATTATCCATATAATTACATTTCATAATTTTATTGAAAGTAAATTCATACAAGTACTTCATGATCTTCATGAAATTTATAAAATACCAATATTTCATCAATTAACACAAAAAAAATCTTATCTCTATATTAATTTAATACACTATCCTCAAAATCATAAATATCAATGGTGAATTTTAAAACATAAAGGGAATAAATACAAACATATAATTCCCATATTTAATTTGAAATTCATTCTATATTATATCTTATTCCTTCATCTCCAACTAATTTTATCCCAACCAGAGATCAATATTTGAAAAATAATCCATACCCTAGATCTGATCAAACAAATCATTGGCAAGTGTAAAAGGATACATATTCTTAAATGTGACATTATTAAATTCTATATATTCATAGAGAAGAATAATAGAACCATATTAAAATTTCGACAATATAATTGGAGAACCCCATAGTGAATTTCAAGAATTAATGGAACCATTAACTATTAACTCTTCTAATTACTTTTCCAATTCCAAAAGTTTAACATGATCCATTGAAGATGTGGTTTTGAAATTGGATTTACATAACTCAGTATTTCAATATTAAACATAGACACTTGATTAGAAATAACACACAGTAAATGCTTTGAAAAAACATCCACCAATTTATTCATTACTAGGAAATCACAAATTTGAAAAGTTTATTTACTTTCAACAACATTTTATAAGTAACTTTTACTACCATTTCATATAAATTTCCCAAAATTTTGATATGTTATCAAATGTATGATATAATTGAGAAAGTAGTTCATGCAACTATAATATATTTTTGGAATAGTAAACAAAAATCCATTATATAGAAAAATAAATTTCAAACTCTAACATGGGAGGTGTAAAAATATTTTACGTGAAAAACATTCCTAATATTACAATAGTAATATTATTATAAATCATCGTTAATATAATATTCCCACCATGTGTTTTGACCAAAATCTATTTTGTAATTTATTGAGGTAAATTCATAATATAATTGAAAATTTATCTGAAATGTAGGTATGTGAAGATCCATAGTCAAACAGAGTGATATAAAAATTCTAGTAAACCAATAACATCCCTCTGACCACTTCCTTATATGAACATTCATCAACTTTAGTTGTATTTAAATATTTTCCCATACCTTCATGATTTAGGTATTTATGATTTCCATACCACGTAACTATATTTTGTCACATGTTTTCATAGTTACCGAACTCATTGAAACAAAAACATCTCTAGATGGACGGAAATGTTTTACCCCATTCATTGATCATACATGACTCTTTTATTTGTAGTCACCACCCATTTTACCAAACATAACACACCAGTAAAACATTCCGTAATTTACCAGATATTATGCATGCTGATTTTCGAAACACAAATCAAAATAAAAGAAAATTATTTTATTTCCCATTTATACCATTGATTAATTCCTAAAAATTTTCCATTATAAAATAATTTTATTTTTTTTCATGTAAAATTCAATTATCAATGAACTCCATTTCTACCTTACCATCACAACAATCACATTTCTCATGACATGTAAATTAATGGGATGCTAATAAAATTTTATATCCTAGTTTATGTCCAATATAATAATAATTAAACAAATTGTAAACATAAAGAATAAATTATGGTACATACCTCGTGAATATGTCAAAATGTTATTCATATACAGATATATAATCTCAATACTTTTATATCAAATCTATTTATATTTTTTCCATCTCAATTCAAACAACAATAGGAAAATATTTCTCCATAAAGAGATTCATAAATGGGTCTTAATCCAAGGATTCATGGTAAAATGTTTCTTTGGTATTTTAAATAAAGACCACAATAAATTAGATTGATCATTATAATGTTAAATGCAATTTTATTCTTTTTTAGATTTTAAAAACCCCCAGACTTAAAATTTCATCTCTAAGGAATTGATTTATCCACTGACTACCATTAGTTTAGAATAAAAACTAAATGATGGAGGATGTTGTCTCATAAAATGTTCTATTATTGTAATGTTACCATTGTGGTAGATATATCTCTTATATATCATAAGTTATACCCCAAATTATAGTAGGTGTCAACTAATCCAACATAGAAAAAACTACCAAGTTCCAATTCCAATAATTCTGGGTTGCTGATGTGGAAGTATATCATCTTCTTGGTGCCTTCCCACTATATCCTCCTCGTTTCAATTATGGAAAACTATTTTCAAAAAATATATTTTAACTAAAGGAACATGATAATATTCTAATGCTGCATCATTTCAACATAACTATTAGGTAGGACATTTTAGGGTTGTTTTTTTAATATTTTTGTAACCCCTAAATTTTTTATAATATTTTCTCTTATACCAATTATTGGGAAATTAGTTTAAGTGATAGTAAACTATAATTAACTTTCTTACATCTCCAATTGTCTTCTATATTTATATTTTTAGGGGTTTATTTCATTACTCATGTATAAAATTATTATATATATAAATAGTGGACACTTTTAATAAATATCCAATTATCCCCCAAAATAAAACATTAAAAAAACATGAATCTATTTCAAGAAATATATTCACTAATTTTAATAGGAATTATTCCTTTATCTTAACCATTATGAATCCCTATGAAAAAATTTAAAATAGGAAATTGGAAAAAATCAATGTATGTGACAATAAAATAAGAAATATGTTGTTATAGTGAAAATAAAGAAAATCCATGAAAAATCATTTTCCTAAAAAATAATAATTTATCTAAAGGGAGTATATTATCTTATGTTTTTAAAGTATCATCATATTACCACTTGAAATAGAATTACTTCTATGAAAAAACAGTTGAATTCCATGAAAATAAATATAGGTAACTAGGGACATCGTCAACATAGTACCCTTACAAAACCCTTATATGAATCCTTATAATTAGAATAAACATATTATCATCTTCTAATATAATTATCCAGAGACCATTTTAATTTCCCAATAAACTAGAATAACCCATTGAATACACTATATAATGATGTCCTATGATCTATAATTAGGCTCAAATATTATTAATCAACGCCAAATGAAATTATCATTAATATACCCTTCGAAACACATTTTTAACAAATGTGAAAAACACATTGGAATAACCAACTATGCTTGTCTCTTAAATAACATCTATAAAATAAATTACAAAGATAATGAAGTGTTTTTTGATAAAAAATAAAATATTTTATTGGAATTAAAACATCAAATAATGGTTACAGTGGCGAGAAATGGTGGGTTCAATGTATAATATAAAAGGGAAAATTATATTTACATTCTAAATAATATCAAAAATATTAATAAAAATATTTATTTTGAGATAAAATTAAATGAAATTCTGAATAGAAACAAATTTTTTTATAAAATATTTAATGATATATATAATCATTTACATAATAATTGTTAAAAAATATTGAAAAGAAAAAGGAGAGTTTAAAGAAAAAACATTAAAATAATATAATAAGAAAAATGTCCAGTACCATGATTATAACCCATCACAAAAAGTATTTATGTTCGTAAATAATAAAATTAAGAATTTTTTTTAATTTATATAGAATATTTTCAGGTTTATTTTTCATTATATTTCACTTATTACCCTGTTATAACTACTACTTAATTATTTAAATTCATGTCATATGTTTTTGAGGATATAACTTTACTAGGTCTAAAATGAAATTTTTAGGTCAAAAATGGTCATATAGGTTATTACTTCATCATCAATATAAAAATAAAAATGATATAATTATTATTATTTTACTTAAATTTTAAAACAATATCTATCCATTAAATATGGTTATGAAAAAATGAATTATGCTACAATCATGGAAGTGGTGGGTTGTACGTACGTATGTGTAATTTATTATCCACTTAATGAGGCTAATATTCATTGTTTATATAAATAATATTTATTTATTCATTATTAATAAACACCATTTAAGTTTATTTTACACTTTTAACATTATTTCACATTATGATTGTATGTCCATCTTAAAATGCACTACTAAATGGTACTTTCTTGAACACTTAATAAAATACAAAATGGCCTTGATTTTATTTTCATATTTTATTTTTATATCTCTCATTATATATGTAAAAATTAATACTTTTTAGTATTTGAATATTCCCATTGTAAGACCACCAAAATGGGCTTTCATGGAAACACATTCTAGGAAAAATAAACTGAATAATAGAATAATAAAGAGACTATATTGGCTAGGATATAAGCCAAATGATTCTAAAAATATATCTGATGATATATTACATCATGGGGAATATTTTATTAAACATTTTACAATGCTAATTTTGTGGCTTGAATGGATTTATAGTTGTCCCAATTTGGAGATAAAATTATGGGAAAAATTCTACGGCCTAGAAAAAGAGGGCACAATTTTACAGAAATCTATGAAACTATATACTATTTTAGTAGTAATCATTACAAAAATTTAGGGGTCATATTTATATTCATATTATTACTCTGTGGACCACTCTAATTATTCTTTCTAGAAGGTTATTTTAGAACCTCTATTCGATGGATGAAAGATGGCTGCCACTTCGGATCAAGGATAAATAAGTCCACTCTTCTTTACCTTCAATCACCATAGGCCTACAATGTTCATGTTGGATGATTGGTATTATTAGGAACTCGATCCATGACTCCTGAGTTGCCTATTTAATGCAGTTTTAGTGAATGAGATGTGCTTCTTTGGTGTTATTTAATTGTAATATTATGCTACATTTTTGTTGTCTCAAGTTTGTCATTCACATGTATCATGTTCTAATTCATATTAGTTTCTCAATAAAGTTTCTTATTATACACTTATTATGTTCTTATTCAAATAATTTTGATACTATTGGCTCAAATTTTGAATTTATTCACACTAAACCTTGTGAAATTATCATACAACGGTGGAGTGATCGTTATTTCATTGTTTTTATACTTATCCCTTTCCTCCCTCATGAGTCTACTTCATGATTCTATTGAACCATTAGAATAAATGGAGGTCTAACCCACTTCTAGTTTGATCTATGGTAGTATAAATGGGATGGATTGTGTGTTATTTATCACTCATTTAATGTCTAATCACTTCTTTTAATTGATAATTTTATTTGGTGATCTTTAAAGTCCTTCGTCATTGTAGAATTTAAGGCCACACAATTCATGTTATAATAAGAACCTTTACCTTTGAGAACTCAAAATATTGATCCTTCAATTGTATATGTGATTAAAATTACAGTGTATAGGAATTAAAACAGTAAATTATGATGTTTCATGATCACTATAAATTAACCCATCTCCAATAAAATTTATTGAAATTATAGAAAAAGGAATTCATCAAATTCACCATGAGCGATTACATAGGGTCAACTCATTATCATAATTTGAATCAACATATATATATTATTTATCCTTTAAAACAATCTAAAATGAACCTGATGTTTTAACCATTATATCCAAAAACAATCCATAAAATGTGTGTTTCTGTAGGTTACATATTATGTCTCTGAGGATTCAATAACCCAAGATAAACTACAGTAAGAGATTAACCGTAAAATATTGGGTATGTTTGGGGGAAAAAAAATTCTAGATCCATTTTTGGGGACACAAATTAGTCATCTCAACAGCCATTCTATTACTCCCCATTTCTCTTTTCCCACCCCAAATTATCTTATCCCTTCTTTTTCTCTCTTTTTTATTTTGGAACATGTCCTCCTACACCCATAACCAATAAAACCTATTAGTTAGGGTGGATTTTCCTAGGGTTAGGGAGTCAAGTTTCCCAAGGTAATTATTTACATTTGATCATAATCATCTTAATACACTTGATTCAAAAATTGATCTCATTTCAATGGAGGGTCTTCAATGAAACCAACTCATAATCCCAGTGGGAATAAAAATGGAAATCCAAATGAGGTAGTCCCAAACACGTGGAATGCAGTTAATAAAACCATGAATAACTACCTCAAACCTACCTGGTAAAATGCACCCACTATCATTAGGCATGATTCCCTAGGTGAATCCCACTATGTTTTCAAACATCAAATCCTAAACCACCTTCCAATATAACATGAGATTGTGTCTGGAATGGCATACATTCATGTCAAAGAGATCAACAACATTGTTGAGACCATGTTCCCACCACATCTACTTGAGTTAGATAACATGAGTCTCCTGGCTTTCCAAATTACGGGTCAAGAAAATAATTGGTTAAAAAATATTGGACCTACATTAATACACTCAATGGACTAATTGAAAAAATCATTATATAAAAAATAATTCCAACATCACAAAACAATTCCACTTAAAAAAAGAATCAAAAACTTTTTTGAAAAAGAAATAGAGCCATTTTATGAAATATTATATTGTTCAGAGACACCCTAAACATTGTTCAAAAACATGGTTTTTATATTCCTAAAGAAGTGATAATTTCTATGAAGGTTAGGGTAATTGAAACAATCAATTCGTTGACATGGTGTTTAATGAATCTTTAAATAACAATACCAAAAATGATTGTTATGAGTATCGAGAAAGTATAGCTGAACAAAATAAAACAATTGGAATATCACATTACTTTGAGAATCCACCCAGATCTGGTGAAATTCACACACATAGGGATGAGGAAAGCCTTAAGGTGAAACTTTATACACTCACTAGGATGGTCAAGAAGATCAATCACTGGAAGGACCATGAAATTAAAACTCTTGACCCTATTTTCCCAATTTATGAAAAACGTGACCATAAGACTAACAACTTCCCATATATATATTGTATTAATGATGTTCTTCTAGGAGGACCATCAGAAGAGGTCAAATCACTAATACTTCGACGTTAAAATTCGAAAACACATTGAATCTATGGTACAATGACCATCTAGTTTTCCATTGGTAAGACAACCTAGTAAGCCACAAGAACCAATCCCCTACCATCCATAAAATTTTCAAAACCAAACCCAGTTAAAAACACAACCAATCCAATAATAAAACCATCCAACAATATATGAATCAACTAATCCAGTAACTAAAGTAACCTCTAGGGATAAAACGGCTAGTATAAGCCCCTACTCAATATGTCCCTCTTCCAATCCCTGCAAAGTTTTGTAAAAATGGAGAAAATGAAATCAAAGGTCTCAAAACATAAACATGAGCTAAAAACCATTAATACCGGGAAGTAACGAATTCCTACTCAAGTGGTACAATCCTAACCTTTAAGAAGATAATCCAATCACATAGAAAACTCTCATGAAAAACTCAAAGGATTAATTATTTTAAGAAGTGGGACTTTCAATGAGAAGCCTGAAAAGGCCATTCTAGAACTGTTAAAAGATTAAAAAATTCATGAAAATAATAAAGAAACAGCCATAGGTTGTGAAAAAACCCAATGAAAATGTGAAGAAAAAACCACCACACAAAATAATCAAACAACTTTCTCATTTCTCTTAATGAATGAGAGGAAAAACTAAACCATAACTGAATGATTCTTTGAGGTAAATCTTTTCTCAGGTTATGTTGAAAATCCCCCTTGTAGTGGAAATATAGAACATTACTTTTAACTCAAACTACCTTAAGGGATTTGAACTTTTAAAATGGAATTTTCGTATAAATACCATGTCCTTTTGGCTGCTAATGTGATAACCACCATTCAAGGGACCATTCCTCTAATGTAAAATGACACAAGATGCCCATACATCAATGTTGATATATGAGAGAACAAAGTTGTCAAAGGCCATTGTGATCTATATGCTAGTGTGAAGATCATTCCTTATGACATGTATTGTCAATTAGGTCTCAATGAACTCCAACCCACATCTGTAACTCTTTAACTTGCCAATCGTAGTGTTCATGTTCCAGAGGGGATCCTAAAAAATGTTTTGTGTAATGTTTAAAATTTCATTTACCCAACTGACATAATTATCAATGAAAATCACCCAATCATAGTTCCTAGGGACACAATCCCCAATCATCATTTTATATCCCTTACTTGAAACAATCAACTCAGTTATCTGAGTCTGAAATGGGAACGTGAACATCATATTTGGAAAAATGAGTCTAGACTTGAACATCTACAATGAAAAATATCACATTGGGGATGATGAAGAGACCAATGAGGTTAATTTGATTTGTAGTGCCAATAGTGAACTCATGGAACATCACAGGATCATTGAATGATTTATATGTCTAGAATAGATTTAATTTCTTTATTCCCATGAGGGAAATCTATCTCCATCTCATGAATGAAGTTCTGGTAGATCTATTGATGATTTTCTAGAATAACCAATCAATGATACCATTGGTGAAATCAATAACATTGAGTCCATACCAATTCATGAAACTGATTTAGATAATTTAATGTTTGAAAATTATCTTCACAATGAACCAATTCTGTCATGAAATATGGACAACAGAACTGAGTTCAATACAATGTATCAACCTTTCTTAGAATGTGATAACAAATCTGTTCTGGAATTTAAAGTCCTACCTTCATCACTCAAGTATTCTTTCTTAGGGGAAATTCTAGACTTTCCATTGGTCATTTTCTTCCTCTCTTGAATCTAATATAGATATGATGCCTCTGGATGTCCTAAGAAATAATAATAAAGCAATTGGGTGGACTCTTTTTATTATTCCTATTATTAGTCCAGTCATTGTAACATATAGGATTGTTCTTGAATCTGAATCCAAACCATGTCATCAACCTTAGTGGAGACTCAATCCAAATACTATGAATGTGGTAAAAAATAATCTTCTTATGTTGTTGAATGTGGGTATCATCTTACCTATTGTTGAGAGTGAGTGGGTAAACCTAATTCAAATTTCCCAATGAAAGCTGAAATCACTATTATAAATAATGAGAATGGAGACATTCTCCCCACAAGGGACAGTAGTGGATGGAGAGTCTGTATTTGCTATCGAAAGCTCAACTCTTGGACCAAGAGTTACCATTTCCCCTTTACCTTTATTAATCATGTCCTTGAGTGAGTGGGGATTTATCAATTCTATTACTTCCTAGATGGATTCTCATCGTATAATAAAATCGATGTCTCTTTAGAGGATCAAGGGAAAACAACATTCACTTATCCATTCAATACTTTTTCTTTCAAGCACATACTCTTTGGGTTTTTTAATTCTCCTAGTACATTCTAGCAGCGCATGATGATAATCATCTGAGTCATGGTGGGGGAATTTTTATAGGACTTCATGGATGACTTATCCATATTTGGGGATACTTTATTGGTATTCATTATGAATGTTGAAAGAGTTTTTTCAAAATTATAGGATATAAATCTCATCCAAAATTGGGAAAAATCATTTTATGGTAAATAATGGATGTGTTCTAGGACATTTGGTCTCTGGTTGAGGCATTGAATTTGATAATGATAAGATAGACATCATTTTTCACCTTCCGTCTCCTACAATGGTAAATGATGTCAGTTACTTCATAGGACATGCTGGTTTCTATAAAAGGTTCAAAAGGAATTTTAGCTCTATTTCACGACCACTTTGTGCTCTATTGGTGTAATATTCTCCATTTTTATGGACATAAAGTTGTGAGGAATAATTATATACACTCAAGTAACATCTTATCTCTATGACTACCACGAAATCTCCCAACATTAAAATTCCTTTTGAGATCACGTGTGATACAATTGACTTCATAGTAGGAGTTGTCTTAGGATAAAAAAATGAGAAAAATCCATGTGTCATTGCTTATGAAAGAAAATATTTAAATAATTAAAAAATAAACAACACCACTAATAATAAAGAGCTTATTATTTCACTCATTACGTTTGAGAAATTCAGGTCTCATATCTTATGGTCACCCATCATTGTCTTCACTGACCATTAAGCCGTAAAATAACTTCTCTAAAAACAAGATTCCAAGGATAGATTCATTAAGTGAGTCCATCATCATTGAGAGATAGATTTAACCATTATAGATAAAAATTTTGTTGGAAATTTTATTGTTGATCACCACTCTAGGATGTAATTCAAATACAACTCAAATCATATTTCTGTGTCTGATTCATTTCCTAATGAGTACCTCTATTTTGTGGGTGATTTCCTATAGTATGTTGACTTGGAAAACCATTTCGTGATAGGTGACATCCCAAAATTCATAAGGACCCTTGCTAATAATAAATTCATTTTTGATGAAAAACAATATGTGTTTGATGATCCTTACCTCTTCATGTCATATCCTGATCAAATCATTAGGAGATGTGTTCCTGAGTCTGAGAAAGAGTCCATTCTAAAATTTTGTAATGGAGAGGCACGTGGAGGCCACTTTTCTACAAAGAAACCCACGTGAAATGTCCTTTATAGTGGTTTCTACAAGACTAAACAAACTAAGGATTCCTTCCAATTCTGAAAAATATTTCCTTAGAGTCAACAACTAGGATCCATTATAAAAATTAATCAAATACCCCTCACTCCCAATCTAGTTGTTGAAATCTTTGATTGTGGGGGAACTGATTTCATGGGACCCTTCCCAAAAACTAGGAGATACCTATACATACATTATATGTTTATTATGTATTGAAATGAGTTGATTCCATTCCCAACAAGTCCAATGATCATCATATTGTGATATGATTTTTGTAAGAGCACATATTTTCTCAATTTGGAATTCCTAGGGCTATAATCAATGATCGAGGAACCAATTTCTGCAAACTCCCATTCTCTTCACTCATGTCTAAGTATGGGATTTCTCATAAGGATTTCATTGTCTACCATCCTCAAACCAATGGTCACTCTGAGTTATAAAATAGGTAGATTAAGAAAATTTTGGAAAAATAGTCAATCCCTCCAGGAAATATTGGTCCGAGAAACTCTAGGATTCCTTTTGAGAATATCAAGAAGCATTTAAAACCATCCATATAATGTCTCCATATAGGTTGGTTTATGGAAAATAATTCCATTTACATGTTGAAATTGAGAATAATGCATTTTTGGAAATCAGAAGAATGATTTTTGACATTTCATTAGTGGAAGAAAAGAGGAAGTTTTATCTTATTGAACATGAGAAACATAGGATGGAGGATTATGAAAATTAAAGATAAATAAATCTATAGTTCACACCTAAAAATCTAGTAATCTCAAAGTTATACACTTTGAAATGGGAAAAATTGTGCTCTTGTATAGTTCGAAATGCCATTTACACCTGGGAAAGATAAGTTCTAGATGGGTTGGTCCATTCGTAGAGCATCATGTATACCCCCTTGGGGCAGTATAAATTCAAGATCCCATAAGTGGTCATGTTTAGGTTGATTTTTTATGCTTTATCATTTTATTTTATATCATTAATTACATGATTAACTCCTTTTTATGGAAACAAAAATTACCATGGATACTATTCAAATCGACTGAAAGTAATAGAAATTAATTAAAACATACAGAAATAATGATAAAAAATATGGAATATATGTTCTAATATTTTATTTCATTAATTTTTAGATAAGGGAAACCTAATAAAGATGACCTCAGATGGTTAGTAAGGGTATACAAGGGAGTTGTCAATGACCACATTTGTGTAATATGCATAAAACGGTATGAGAGCATGATATTTTATATTTTAAAACCATACCTTTTTCATATAATATAATACAATATTGATTCATGAAATAAATAATGGTGGCTTATTGGACATAAATCATAATGGAACAAATGAATATGATCTGTTAGAGAAAAACAATTAAATAAGACACACATTTAAAGAATATACATAACCATAGAAAATCAGTTCTTTATTTTTCAAGGCTCACTAGTAAGACTATCATATTATATTTAGTTAACTCATCATTCCATATTTTTAGTCATGGTTCACTCGTAATACTATGATATAGGACCGATTCCATTAATTTACTATATTTTCTCCCTATTCCAGTGTTATTTATCTCATGAGATATCTTTGATAACCCAATTCATTAGAAGAATATATAATTCTGGGCCCACGCATAACATAATGAAAACTGTAAATATAAATTCTATTATATATAATGATATTAATAATATAATAACACATTATTAGGAAATAGTTTTCCAATATATTTCATTATTTCATCATAGCAGATTCTGTGTTATGGAAACGAGTTTACAAATATAATTTTCCAAGGAAAATTAATAGTGTTTAAAAGAAGTATCCTTAAATAGTCAACACAATAAAAAGAAATGACATAACATGGATTTTATTATTGTAACATATCCCTGGTGAAGCATATGTTACATCAGTGAATTCATCACAAATGAAACAATTATGTAAAATATCATTAAAACATTTTTGGAGTAAAATTAACTTTTATCATTACAATAACATTTTTAATATATAAAAAATTCCTTAATAATATAGAAAAACTATCTCTTCCAATAAAATCAAAAAAAAATAGATAAATCATTCACTCATTTAGAATTGGTGATAATGGGAAATTCCATTCAGGTCATATAAGTTATATGAAAATATTACATTTATCATTTTGTAAAAAAGTTAAAAAAAGTAATTTATTATAAAATGTGAAAAAGAAATTTTTAAAAAAATAAAAAGTTATATAATGTTCAAAAATTATGATAATGATTTATATTATAATATTAAAAATATTTCAAATATTTTTTAGACAAGATTGATGTGAAATAAAAATGTTTTTTAAGAGAGATAAATAAAGAATATTTTCCTTTAAAATATTATACTAGTTTCGTGGGCACATTATGTGACAAAAATGAATGGAATACATGAATAATCAAGAAATAAATAGATAGGAATAAACCTAATTAGTGTCCTGAGAGGTATATAACTAAATTTCATCATTAGAAACATAATCACAAATAATACCGACAAACAATGAGATTGTAACATAAAACCCTTTCCACGTTTCAATCATTTCACTCAAAAGTTAAATTAAATAAAAATATCAAATGAAACAATAAATATAATGATATATATTATATATGATAATAAATTTTAATGGTATTGTATACACACATCTTATGAAAATATATGTACATAATGAAACATATATCCCAAAGAAAACTATTTTAAACAATAAACCACAACCCCAATATACAAATGATTTTAATATACACTAAAAAATATATTCTAAAATAATTTTTTTAACCAGAATAATAGAACAATTCCCATAATCATAATATCATATATTATCTTCTTATAAAATTTTAATACAAATTTATTAGTAATTTCTTATTAGAACCATCATTTCTATGTGTTAATTGTCTTCTTTGTCATCAGAATTTTGGTTAATTAGTTATGGTCCTTATAATTTTGTAATGGTTTTATAATTTATATAAATTTAATAATTATATAAATATAATATATATTGATTATATAAATATTTATAATCATCCATAAGAGTTCATGATAGTAAGATGAATTACACTTTTTATGGAGACAGTATGTCTTACGTACACATGAACATTGTATTCAATTCTTGAATGATTTAAATAAAGAAAGGTTAATAATAATTCACCATTGTATAATAATTTTTAAATCATATATATTAATTATATGTTTCCTTATTACCATCGAAATAATATGCAAATGAAAAATAAAAAACGTCATTTCATGAAGGTTGTATGACATATGTGAACACGAACAATGTAATTGGTTTTCAATGGATTGGAAGGTAATTAGGTAGATATGTTTTTATAATTAAATAATAGTAACTATTTCCTAAATATAATATATAATAATTTTACCCATCTTAATAAATATCCTTAAAATAGTTTTATGGAAAATTATTTCTATCGCTATGTAGAGATGGTAATCCATATGTATGCGTAAACAATAATTTAACTTCTCATTAGAAGGAATAATGGGTTGATATTTGTTTTTTATAGTATTAATAATGTTTAATTACATTTAAGATAATTAAGATATTAATTCATTGATAAAACCAAATATTAAAATATTTATAAGAATAAAAAACTGAAACCAGCCAGTTATGATAATTACCTCATATTTGGTAGGCCACATTCAGTACTATCTTGAAACCCCATTTAATGGAATAATTTGAAAAAATAAATTTAAATTTTTTGTAGTGAATATTATAATATTATCATACAGGGGTTGTTTGAGATAGATTTATCACAATGGGTAGAATTAGAGAAAGTTCGGGTATCATTTTATAAGTAAAGGGAAGGAAACATCTTGGAATTTATAAAAATATTAATATATAACAAAGTAATCCTCATTAGAAATGATTATGAAATGCCATAAATTACATGATAATGTATGATATGGTTAAAATATAATTAAACAATAAAATTTGGATAATATTATGAGGTGTTCTATGCTTTATCATTTTGTTTTACCCCTTAGTTGACTAATTTTATCTTTAACCAGAGTAATAAATTTTCACTCATAAAGGGTTATATTTTATGTTATAAGGATATATTGGATCATAAATTGAAAATTAATTATATTTGAGACACAATATTATTAAAATTTTACTTCTTCATGATTTTTGTAATTTTTATGAAATTTATTAAAATAGCATATTTATAAATATCATTAATGAAATTTTTGCACTATTAATTCATTTTTGAAATTAAAGTCCCCAAGAAAAAGATGGTATTTTAATATAATACCATCACACATTATTAATATATAATATTTATCTAATATATTTTAGAACTCAATAATTTATCCAATGTGTCTTAATTTAAAAAATTTAAAATTATTTATTTCATGTTTTTATTAATTGAATAAATACCCTAACTGTAACGTCATGGACCCGGGATCCATGCAATGGGTGCCTCGAACCCGGTTCACCACGTGACCTCAAGCGCATTTCCCCAAATGCCAGAGGCTGCCGAATAGCAGTGAAATCCCATGACTGATAGTGGGGAAACAATGCCCTCATTTTTCAAAGTGTAGCGTAGTGGAATACAGAATAAAACAAACATCAACAGCGGAAGTAGTAAACCATAAAAAAATGAAATAAACAATAGCAGTGGATATAACCAACAGTATATTAATGATAATGATACATGTCTCATGTTCTAAGAAAACAGCCAGAACATGTTATACATCATTACAGTACATCCAAAAAAAAGGTACAACAAAATAAAGCAAAATAGCTGGTAGCAGCATCATGAGCCTAGGCTCGGTCCCATGCCCTCCTACTCCTCACCAATAGTCAAGTACCTGTATAGGGACTCTTTCCCCTATCCACACCTGCTAAAACGTAATATGTTTGAGGTGAAAAGCATGACCCAAACAGGGTGTGAGAAATATATCTCAGTAGGCACCCACCAAGGGCCCGTCCCCAAAAGCGTGTAAGCATGCAACAACGGTGTGCAATAGTAAAATGCAATAATGTAAGCAGTACTGAAAAGTAACTAGCTTAACCAGTTATATTTCCATTTTAACATTTTTTAATCATTTAATTTAAAATACCACCATAGTGAATATTCTAAGTTAACAGCAAAATGTCCACATACACGTAGAATCCCACCCTCGGGTAAAGAGAAACCAACCCAGGAATTTCCCACAGGCACACAGATATTTCCCACAGGCGTAAATAGTGTCGCCCACAGGCACAGAATAATCTGCCCATCAGCACGGAAGAAGTTGCCCACATTCTAAGTAGAAAAACGCCCACAGGATAATCACAACACTGCCCTGAGGCTAATAGGAAACCAAGCCATGCCCAATAGGTAAATATGCAGTAAACAAGAAATTCCTCTTGAGGAAATTCTATAATTACTACTTTTAACGCATACCATCGGGTATCCCGGCCAAATAGCTAAATTGTGGAACACACCCATGGGGTGGTTCTGGATCCATGCAATGATCCCAACCAGCATTTTAATATCAAAATTAAAAATGTAATCAATTATAGGTGTTTATTATATCAACGGATTCAGCCACACGACACCTCAACATGGTTCTTGGCAGAAAAACGCACAAAACACATGACAGTTAGAAAACTAAACACCAAGCCACCAACCTTATACGCCAACGAGCGGTATACCTGAACATAGACTATAGAAATGCCTAAGAACGGCATATATCTGATGAATAAAAAAACTCCCTTAACCTCAAATAACTCTCGTTAGGAGAAGAATTGGTAAGCAACACAGTAGGAGAAGAGAGGGCTTACCCGCGCTGTTCCAACGAGATCGTCTAAGGCAGAATTGGATTTAAACGCTCGATCGGTGGATCTCCAAAGTTCCAATCATTCAATCCCACTTTTTTCTCTGGTTCTAAGCCATCCCTCTGAATAGGGGAGGCTACTACCCGATTTTAGAAAAAAAACAAAGTACAGTTGTGTACTCCCAAGTACACGGCGTGTACTTCCTTCATTTAACTGTTCCTCTGGCGGCACCGCAACACTGTTTATCTGTGGACATGAGTACACGACATGTACTCCTAAGTACACATCATGTACTGCTACCCAGCTGGCGGCTACTCCACCACCTTACTATTCTGGCCTACCAACTGACTACATGGCGTGTAAAGGACCACTACACGACATGTAGTCGGTTCTTACACCCTTCATCGCCGACATGGCTACACGCCCCATGTACTCACCCCTACACGACCAAAAGTACACGACGTGTGGAAAATGTACACGACGTGTACTTCCAAAATTTAGGATTTTCCCATTTTCTATATTTTATTAAAAACACTTGAGGAAAAGAGAAATGAAGAATCCCATAACTCATAGATAAGAACTGTGTTCTTACAAACATCGCCCCTTATAGCAATTCTTCCCCGAATTTCCCTTCCAATGGTGGAGAAGATATAGTCGTGAACAACTCTGGCCACTGAGCACGTACGTCGGCCTCCCACTCCCAGTTCTCGTCTTGCACTCAGCCATACTTCCATAGCACCCGTACGAGAGGAACTGACCGGCCTTGGGGAACTTTTGTGCTCCTGTCAATGATACGAATCAGATGATCCTCAAAGGATGCATCTGCCTCCAGATCAACCTCCTCGGGCTGAAAGACGTGAGATGGGTCTGAATGATAGCGACACAACTGACATATATGGAAGTCATCACGCATGGCATGGTACCACTACGGTAACCGCAACCGATAAGCAACCAGCCCGACTCCCTCCAGAATCTCAAATGGTCCCACATACCGTAGTGAATGTTTACCCTGTCTCCATATTTTCTTGTGTCCCAGCCTTGGCGAAACACGTAGAAAAACCTGATCACCGACCATGAAGTCCAAAGGTCATCTGCGGTGATCTATATAAGACTTCTAACAATACTGTACAGTATCCATCCACATCTGAATCAACCTGACCTGTGCAGAAGTTTCCTACCCGAGCTGTGGCCCCAGTAAAGCTGCCTCACCTGCCTCTATCTAGCATAAGGGTGAATGTCATGGCCTACCGTATAAAGCCTTGTATAATGCTATTTCAATAGTTTCCTGGAAGCTATTGTTATAGGAAAACTCGACTAAGGGTATATGCTTCTCCAAGAGCCCCCAATGTCTAGGATTCATGCACAATGCATGTCCTCAAGCACCTGTATCATAGGCTCTGACTGGCCATCAGTATGAGGGTGGTAGGCTATGCTCAGAAGCACCTATGTACCCAATTCCCTCTGAAAACTCTACCTGAAATGAGACATGAAGTGGGGGTCCCTATCAGAAATGATAGAACTAGGGAACCCATGAAGACCTATGATCTCTCAGATATAAAACCTTATGAGCTCGTCAACACCAAAGATCTCCTTGATCGGAAAAAAGTGAGCTACCTTTGTGAGTCTGTCCACAACAACCCACATGGCATCGTTGACATGAGGTGACCTTGGCAATCTAGTCACGAAGTCCATCATGATATCATCCCACTTCCACTCCAGAATGGGTAACTACTGCAACAACCCATCTGTTCTCTGATTATCTACCTTCACCTGATGATCGGTGGTACACCTCGTAACAAAACCAGTTACATCTCTCTTCATACCCAGCCACTTGTACTGATGTCTCAAGACGCAGTACATCTTGGTATCCCCGGGATGAACTACCCAAGGTGAAGCATGAAACTCTCGCATCAGCTCCTCGCGTATATCCCCTAGAACCCATACTCGTCCATGGAAATACAGAACCTCATCATCGCCTATTGTCCAACCAGGAGAAGGGTCCACACTTTCCACCGACTCCCATAGAACTAGGCCTTCTGAATCAGATAGCTCTCTCATACTCACTCTATACAGGAGGGTAGATGTCACAGATAATGATGAGAGTTATGTCTTCCCCTGACTGTCATGCACCTCCAGATGCATCTCAGAGAACAAGGCCATAAGCTTCCACTCACCGCTAGCCTCCTGCACTTCCTTTATCTGTGTCTTCCTGCACAGTGCATCAGCTACTACATTACATTTACCAAGTGTATAGGAAATCTAAAAATCGAAGGACTATAGTTGTTAGACCCACCTCCTCTGCCTCAGATTAAAGTCACGCTGAGTAAAGATATACGTGAGGCTTTTGTGGTAAGTGAAAACCACAAAATTCTTCCCCAATTGATAATGTATCGAACATCACAACTCATGTACAACTGCATCTAACTCATGATCATGCATCGGGTAATTCCTCTCATGTGGCATTAACTGCCGAGACCCGTACGCAACAACTCGGTCGCCCTGCATCAACACTGCTCCCAGCCCAATACCTGCTGCATCATTTTAAACTGTATAACTCTTCCTTGGCTCTGGGAGTATCAGGATCGGTGCTGATGTCAACCTTCCCTTCAGGTCCAGAAAAGCTATCTCACATGATTCTGACCAAACAAATTCACACTCTTCTTAGTCAGACCTATCAATGGCGCTGATAAGTGGGAGTAGTCCAGTATGAAATGTCTGTAGTAACCATCCATCCCTAAGAATCTCTGTATCTTGAACAAGTTATTAGGCTGCTCCTAGGAAACCACTGCTCTCTCCTTCTCTAGGTCTACTGAAACTCCTTACTTAGAGATGATATGACCCAAGAAGTGAATCTGGTCCATCCAAAAGTGTCACTTTGAGAGCTTAGCATATAGACGATGCTCCCTCAGTGTACTCATTACGATCTCAAGCTGGGTGGCATGGTTGTGTCGAATGTGAGAGTACACCAAGATGTCGTCCACAAATACTACCACAAAAGAATCATGATTCAGATGGAACATAGGATTAATCAGAGCCACAAAAACTGCCAGCGCGTTCGTGAGTCCGAACGGCATAACCGTATACTCATATAGAACATATCTACTCATGAAAGTTGTGGGAGGTATATCACATGGTCTCACGTGCAACTGATGATATCCTGATCTCAGGTAAATCTTCGATAACACTCGTGCTCCACGAAGCTGATAAAAAATATTATAAATCCTTAGCAAGGAATATCCGTTCTTAACCGTCAACTGGTTCAACTTATGATAATCCACGTAAAGTCTGAGGGTACCATCCACCTTCTTCGCATAAAGGACCAGAGAACCCCACAGATAAGTACTGGGTCAGATAAAGCCCTTTTCCTACAACTCCTCTAACTGCCTTTTGAGCTCCTGCAACTCAGGTGTAGCCATCCTATATGGAGGAAGGGACACCGGTGTTGCTCCTGGAACAAGCTCAATGGAGAAATCCACCTCATTCTCTGGAGATAGACCCGAAAAGTCATCTGGGAAGACATCCCTAAAATGATCAAAAACTGGAGGGAAATCTGTCTGATAAGTCCCCTGATCATCCAGATATAAGCTTTCAATCTGGGTTGTGACTCCACCTTGCCCATGATGCTCTGGGCCAGCTTGACTCTCCTAAACATCCCATTCGCCCTTATATAAAAACTCTCTACCCTATGGTGACGTGAAACTCACCCTATGACGATAGCAGTCGACAAAGGCTCAGAAGGAAACCAGCCAGTCCATCCCGATAATGACGTCATAGCCCGTCATCTCCAGGACGTAGAGGTCCCAAAGGAAGTGACACCCACCAACCTGAAGGGGGAACTCCTTGCATTGACGCACACTATCCATTCTAGTGCCCAACGGGGTGTCTAGAGTCATGATATTAAACGAAGAATAAACACAGAGCCTAAGGCTCTCCACAACGTGTACAGATATGAATCTATGAGTAGCACCCGTATCAAAAAGTACTGAAGATAAGACAGAAGCAGCTAAAATTGTACCTCTGACTGTAGAATGTCTGGGATCATGCTCATGCTGGGTCTGTTGCACTCCATATGCCCGCCCAGTGTCATGACCCTACGACACAGCTTGGCTACCCTAAGTTGTCCCGCCCTTCTGCCTCTGAGATCCTGGTGTCTGGCTACCATGGCCACGACCACCATCCCTGCCTGTACGCCCTGACGTATTCCAATTCCTAGACTGGTAAGAAGCTTCTGGTCCTGCTCCCACTCACGGAGTCTACACAGAACCCCCCTCACTAGCCATCAGTGGAAACACCCTGCAAAAGCGCTGCAGATGACCCATCCTGCCGCAAGCTCGGCACTCCACTAGGTCTCATGGACACTGTGGCCTCTTGTGCCCCTCTCTACCACACTAGTAGCACATAACCTGGCCACCTATGGAATTCTTCTGACTGGTACTTCTGCCCTGAGAGAATTCCTCCCATCTCTTCCTCTTGAAAATATAAAAAGTACCAGTAACTGGTGCTGAACCACCCTGGCCCACACCACTAGCTTCTCGTAGGTTCCTCTCTGTGATCAGTGCCTGGTTTACAAAAGCCTGTACAGTAGGAAACTTGAAAACATTCCCTAGCGCTCGGATGTCATACCAAAGAACATCCTCAAAACATTTGGCTCGAAACGTCTCATCACCCACCAGCATGGGTTCAAACAGCTGAAGCTCGGTGAAATGAGCAGAGTAGTCCATCACTGACATAGTTCCCTGTTGCAGATTCATGAACTATCAAGCTCTATCCACCCTCAATGTCTCTCGGAAGAATAAGTCAAATAAGACCGCCTGAAATTCTTCACATGACATGTCCCTGTGATGCTCTTACTGGGTGGTAACATCCCACCACCTCTTGGTGGAATCAAGCAGAATATATGTCACGAGCTCGACCCTACGCCCTGGAGGCGTCTCTTGATTATTGAATATTATATGCATCGACCCCAGCCAAGAATACGCAACTTGTGGTCCTCCATACCCTGAAAATGTAGGCGGATGCTACTGCTGGATGATACGTCTCAGCTCGGCCATAGATGTGGTAGCCTGTGGTGCTCCCTGAAAGGTCTGCATGAATAGAAATAAGCCTTAACGGAACTGCGCCTTCGCACCTATGTTCGGTATAGCAGCTGGTGCAACATCTGTCTCTACTGGAGGATCAACTGGTAGCCCATGGCTCACCATCTCTGGAGTATACTCATTACCACTATCCTGTCTAACAAAGAGTGGTCATCTAGGCGGCCTGAAACTACAAGGTCAAAAACACGCCTTACAACAATATTTATCAAAGACCGAAAGCGACGAAACCACAAATGAAATAATAGGAAGATGTCATTTCAAGATCTGAAAAACAAGACTACACGGAATGTACAATGACTACACGGTGTGTACTTGACTTCCCCTTCCACTTCTTGGGTCCTTCTACATGGATAAGCCACGCGGCTCCCATTGAACAAAAAATACACGGTGTGTATATAATCTACACGCGTGTATGGTGTTATTTTCCAACTTCCCATGTCGTTTGTGACACGGCCTACTACTCGGCTTGAAACTACTCGATGTGTTACAGCCGCACATGACGTGTACATCACCCCGTCTCCCAATCACATGGCTAAGTCCACACGGTCTGTCCTCGGACAAGACTACACGGCATGTCCCAATGGTACATAGCGTGTTCAGGGATAGGTGACACCGACCCATGTTGTTAGTTACATGGCCAATTCCCCAGGTCACACTACATGGCATGTTCATCATTGACACCATGTGTTTTGTGTAGGATTTCACTGACCCGTGTTGTTAGTTACACGACCGGACTCCAGGTCAACACTACACAGTGTGTAGATTCTGTACACGACGTGTTTTTCCCAATCCTTCCCTTAACCCGTGTCGCCACCTACACAGTTTGTGACACGGGAAGGGACTATAGGGTGTGTAATCTGTGTACACGGTGTGTACTCAAAAAGTTCATTCTTCCCGAACAAAAGGACATACATGACGTGCTTAAAATAATACACGGCATGTATACTGGTTTTCCAGATTGTATCCCTCATAAACTTCTCTAGAACCCAGAAAATACCGAAAAACAACACCTATGTGTCAAATTCTGACCCGTGAGGGCCCATACACCCCACGAATCAAAGTTTTCCGTCTTATCTGGGTTATAACTAATAAAAATCCAATGATCCACCATATTCCGGTCAATGGGGGCCCATACTCTCTAAAAACAAAAGTTTGGCATCCATTCTGTGAATAGCTCACACAAAAATTACCCTATCACAAGGCAGGTATGTTATCAGAGCAGCTATCACAAGAGCATGCTTTACTAGCACAAAAACTATCACAAAAAAATTCAATTTCTAATGCACCTACATGGCATAGAAACTATGCATGGAATGTGATATCTAGCATGTGCCTATATGATGCATGATATGGAATACCCTCATCTCATCGGGTTGAAATTAAATAGAACCCAAAAAAAATTATAACAGCACAATCTCAAGTGTGTCTCCCAATGGTTAAAACATACCAACTGTAAAATTTTCAAAATCAAAAAAATTGGAAAATACAAGGTAGACTGGCTTTTCTCAATACACGGGTTAGCTACGCCCAAGAACATCTTATTACCAACTACCATTCGTCCTATCCCAGACTAAGGCTCCAAATAGTTTGTTAAAGAAAATAACCTTCCTCTGATACCACTTTGTAACATCCCGGACCCGGGTGCCACACAATGGGTGCCCTGAACCCGGTTCACCATGTGACCTCAAGCGCATTTCCCCAAACGCCAGAGGCTGCCGACTAGCAGCGAGGTCCTAAGTCTGATAGTGGGGAAACAATGCCCTCATTTTTCAAAGTGTAGCACAACAGAATACAAAATAAAACATACATCAAAAGCGGAAGCATTAAACCATACAGAACTGAAATAAACAATAGCAATGGATATAACCAACAATATATAAATGATGATGCTACATGTCTCAAGCTCTAAGAAAACAGCCAGAACATGTTATACATCAATATAGTACAACCAAAATCCGAGTACATCAAAACAACGCAAAACAGTTGGTAGGGGCATCGTGAGCCTAGGCTCAGTCCCATGACCTCTTACTCCTCAGCAACAGTCAAGTACCTATATAGGGACTCTTTCCCCTATCCACACCTGTATAAACATAATCTATTTTGGCTAAAAAGCGTTACCCAAACAGGGTGTGAGAAATATATCTCAATAGGAACCCTCCAAAGGCTCGTTCCCAACATTATGTAAGCATGCAACAATGGTGTACAATAGTAAAATGCAATAAAGTAAGCAGTACTGAAAAGTAACTAACATAACCAGTTATATTTCCATTTTAACATTTTTTTATCATTTAATTTGAAATACCACCACAATGAATATTCTAAGTCAATAGCCAAATGTCCACAGACACATAGACTCTCACCCTCAGGTAAATAGAAACCAACATTGTAATTTGACCATAGGCACACAGATATTTCCCACAGGCATAAATAGTGTTTCCCAAAGGCAGAAAATCATCTGCCCACAGGCTCGGAAGAAGTTGCCCACATGCTAAGTATAAAAACTCCCACATGCTAATCACAACACTGCCCTCAGGCTAACAGGTAACCAGGCCATGCCCAACATGTAAAAATGCAGTAAAAAAGCAATTCCTCTCGAGGAAATTCCACAATTACTAATTTTAAGGAATACCCTCGGGTATCCCGGCAAAATGGCTAAACAGTGGAACACACCCATAGGGTGGTTCTGGATCCAAGCAACGATCCCAACCAGCATTTTAATTACAAAATTAAATACCAAATCAATTTTAGATGTTTATTATAGCAATGACCTCAGCCACAAGACACCCCAACTTGGATCGTCGTAGATATACAAAAAAACACACGGTAGTTGGAAAACAAAACACCAAGTCACCTACCTTATATTCCATTGAGCGGTATACCCGAATGTTGACTCCAGAAAAGCCTAAGAACTATGTATATATGTCGAATAAAAAAACTCTATTAAACTCAACTAACTCCTATCAGGAGAAGAATTGGAAAGAAACACGCTAGGAGAAGAGAGGGCTTACCCGCGCGGTTCCAACGAGATCGTCCTAGGTGAAATCGGATTCCAGACGCTCGATCAGTGGATCTCTAAAGGTCCGGCCATCCAATCCCACTCCTTCCTCCGGTTCTAAGCCTTCCCTATGAACAGGGGAGGCTACTTCCCGATTTAAGAAAAAAAAAAAGTACACGGCGTATACTTCCTTCATTTAACTGTTCCTCTGGCGGCACCGCCACACAGTTCATCTATCGACATGAGTACACGACATGTACTCCTGAGTACACGGTGTGTACTGCCGTCTAGCTGGCGGCTGCTCTACCGCATTACTATTCTGGAATGCCGACTGACTACATGACATGTAAAGGACTACTACACGACATATAGTCGGTTCCTACACCCTTCGTTGCCGACATGGCTACACACCCCATTTACTCAACCCTACACGAACAGAAGTACACGGCGTGTAGAAAAAGTACACGGCTTGTACTTCCAAAATTTATAATTTTCCCCCACTTTCCATATTTTATTAAAAAACCTTTAGCAAAAGAGAAAAGAAGAAGCCCGTACCTTAGAGATATGCACTGGGTTCTTACACTAACAATATTGTGTAATCATTCAATGTAATTTATAAGCACTAAAATTTAGAAATAAATTTTCATGCTAAAAAATTATTTAGTATTTAACATAATAAATTATAACAAAATAAAATTTATCTTATCCACAACATAAAAAATTATACATAAAAAAATAATGAAAGTGATATTTTTTATTTTATCTCTTACATGAAAATTATAAATGTAAAATTAAAATAAATATGCAAAAAAGTTTGTATTTTGGATGTTTGGATAACTATGTATGAAATAGACACGTAAATTCAAAATAAGTTCACTTTTTATTGAATTTGACTCTTTATTACATTTTTTAAACCTAATTATCCCCTTTTACCTTTACTAGGGTAAAAAAAAATTAATATGACAACAATTCATATTGACAAAGATAAAAAGAGAGATATTATTCAAATATTGAATTTATAATTCAATGTGTGGACTTAATTTTTTTATATTAAACTTATTAATATTCCATTTATTAATTTAATATAAAAATTAAAAATTCAAAGAGAAACAATTTGTTTGAAAAATGTATTTTATGTCTAAAAATGTATTATTATAATATCAAACAATAAAATAAATTCTAATGAACATAATTTGACTTTTAATAAAAAAATATAACTTATTTTACATTAAACCCATTTGAAAATTAAATATTTCTTTTTTAAATTCATGCTACATAATGGTAGATTCTAAAAAAACAATATTTTATACTATTCCTGTAAAAATAATTTTTTTAAAAAAATTATAAAATATTTACACTCTGATAATTAGGGAATGATGATTTAAAAATGATATCATTACTATCATATATACATTATAAAAGATAAAAAAATATTTATAATATTATATGAATAACTTTTTTTGAAGAAATTTGTTATGAAAAATAAAATGACATTGCAAAAAAGTGACTACATATTTCTTGAGAATTTACCAATAAATTTTTATATATAAAGAAATTTATCTATATTTTATAATGTGGTTGAGCATATTTATACTCTATTATTTAATTAATATTTTATAATTTCCATAATAATATTTTTTAGTTTTTTTAAAATCTTTGTTACATGTTGTATACTCTATCGAACATTATATTCTTTTAAAATATCATGGTCTTAAAATGATTCTATAGTAGTGATAGTGGTTCTTTTGAAAAAATTAGATAATTTATTATTTATTAATGATTTTATTTTCATGGAGGTTTTTTTGAGGTAGTATTTGAAGATGGTGGTGATACATCACATTTTCCCAAGGATTTTCAACTCTAATCATGATCCATATATTACGCCTTTAGTCTGGAGAGAACATCAATATTATTTTATCTCTCACTTATTCCTTAACACTATCATTGAGTTTCCTTACAATAACTATTATCACAAAACTTTTGGTAATGAAATATTTTAATATTTTTATGGATGTCCTCTTTTTATCCATTGTGTTGTCTTGGGGGATGTAATTAAATAATTCATTTGAAAAATTGGGAATACTGTGACAAAAATGGTTCAATTTAATCATGAGTGGACGGAGGAAGTATAATATGGTCAAAATTTATATATTGATGATATTATGGGAGCATTACTGTATATTATTGGAAATAATGTGTTTCTTAAGGTAGCCCATTATTATGGGTAAAAAATGGTTTGGTCATGGGATAATGTTTTCTACCATTCTTGTTGGACCCCTCAAACTTGTTTTTGGGTCTTTGATTCATTTCATACCAGATAGAACATCCCTTAAGTATGATATGGATTCAAGATGTCTTTAATATCTTTAATCTTCACCACTTCAATCAAAATGATTATCAAATAAATTATTTTAAATTTATTAGCTTTGAATGTGATGAGACCTTCAAGGATTAGACTATGGATATCCGTTTATTCCAAGAGAATATTTTTTGTGGATGCATTTTTCTGTTAGTTATTATCCATTGTAAACATAGTAACATATGTGAGATGACACAGGAACATGATTGATAAAGCTGTAGTAAGTATCTTGATTTTTTTTTCTTGATATTCTTTGGTAAATATTTTTTTAATTTTGTTAACCATTTTCGGTCTAATGATGTAATCCACTTTTATGGATGCCTTATTTGTGGCCTTAATCATGTTTGAGAGGTGTCTTCCCTAATATAGTGGAGTAGGTGTTTTAAAATTATTTATCTATGTAGTATGGTTTTCCTCATTTGATAGACATATTCTTGAGTGACATATATATAAATGGTTGTTTATATATAACTTTTTCTCACCTTACTCTCTAATTTTGGTTTTAAATCTTGAGGATAATAATTTTATGATGGGTATCTCATGTATTTTTTAGACCTTCTTAAAATTTACATTTATATTTTATGTGTCTTTTAGGTTACTTATAAGTTTCTATGGTCGTTATAGAGGGCATGATAGAGATTTGTACCACTATCGATGTAACCACACTATGTCAGTTGAAGTGGAGATGACCGGTTCAGAGATGATGGCATGGTTAGTTTTGTTTAAGCTAGCCTCGGTCAATTCCATAGTGTGTCGAGATGGTTGTATGATTCTTCGTGAACCAAATCTAATTAAATGTATTTTAAATCAATTTTTAGGGTCAAGTTGTTTAGGATACCATTCTATGTAAAAAGGTTATCTTGAGGACACCAAGTAAACGTTATGGTGCTGTGTGTGGTGCCCTTGGTGACCTCCATTGCAAAATGAGGGGCAAATCTCACTATACCATAGAAAATGGTGAGTAAAGCGTAATAGAAAAAATATTTTAGCACAAATATATAGTTTATGGTCATAGAAGGAATTGAGGGAACCACCATGAGTTGGACTACATTTTTGTCTAGCTTGTCCTGGTGGAAAAGTTTGGTTTCAAAATATGTTTGATAGGGGGGAAATAGTTGTAGGAGACTCATATATCCTTTGAAAATGGGATTCAATTTCAAGGTGGGTTGTCTCCATGTTGTGGTGTGACTTTTTAGGGAACCTAAATGTATATAGGGTGTGACCACCCTTGTTTTGATTCCCCTTTGTAATCTATCAAGCATAGAACAAATCTAATAACCCATGGTTCCCATTGGTCATCTCATTTGTGGAATATAACATCATAGATCATGGTGAATCAAGTGATATGAATGATGGTACATTTCCACAAATTGTCAAATTTAATTCTTTTTTATGGAATTACAATTTTGAAAACCCATATGTTTTGGGGTTGAGTTCTGAAATGGAAAATGGTGCCTTCATAGTGATAGGACCTTATGATTCCCCCATCATTTTTTTTGTGGTGGTTAATTCTCAACCATATTTTCATTCTTAGACAATATATAACTATTAAATAAAGTTAAGGTATTAGATTATTATTCTTTAGTCGATGTAGAATCAAGAAGTTATCCTTCTTTTCTCATTGGGTAAAATTTGAGATATCCTTAATAAATTTTAAAATTGATTAATTGACGAATTAGGTTTGGGTTGTAGTAATTTTATGTATTTAGACTATGATAATTTCTAAACTCTTAAATTTCTAGTTATTTTTCTATATTTTTTTTTATGGTTTATTATGTTTTTTATGCATTGGTTTTTGATAAAGAATGTAAATATGTAAATCCATGTTGGATAAAATAAAAAACATCATTTTTAACTGTAATAACTCTTCTTTATAGTTGATGGAAGTTTATATTATTATAAATGAATATAAAAATAATAAATTAGTGTTTGATAGATGATTTCATAGTTTTCCCATGATTTTAACATATTATAAATGAACATGTTAATTGAAAATTGAATATAATTGGTAGTTTGTTAAATAAATTTTTAGGCGACTAACAGATCATGTATTCTTTTGAATGACAGATTCCTTGGTAATATGACCTAGTGACCCCTCTAATTATTGTTTACTCTCTTTTTTCATTGTTTCATTACATTGGATGTGGTTTATTTATATGTGGTATGATGTGAGCCTAGGATGTTTGACAGTTTAGAACTAAATAGGTATGGAGACCCAAGTTTGTGGTAGTAGTTATCACCTTTGATATTATGATTGATTCTGATATACATAGTCGTGTTGAGTATGGAAATGAAAAAAATAGATCGAGTTGATATTGGGACTTCTCAATGTTTATTGTGACTAATTCTAGGAATATTACTAGTTAATGAATTTTATTCAATGGTTGTGTTAAAAGGTTGACTATTTGTGTATTCATTTTTAAAATAATAAATTTAGCTAGTTGGTCATAGTGTATAGATAGTCAACTATAGAATTGGAAGATTATAGGTGTAACTATATTTTATTGATGTTTATTAATAATTAATTATTTAATTCAAGGGTATGCAGGATTGATGTAATGCTGAATGATGATATTACTTTACAATCCATGAAATATATTTTTCTATTATTAGAGGGAATGGTAATTGGTTGGTAATAATGTATTATGAAATTTTATATCTAATAATTGATCTAGATAATGTGTCCTGATATTTCTGTTATCTTGTTGGATATACAATCTTTATAAGTAGCATCCAATTTTATGTGAAATCTTAGTCATTGTGGAGGTTAAGTAAAATTATTTTCTCATAGTATATTTTGTGAGAAATAACCAAATTCTATATATATTATTATTTTATAAACTACCTCACCCATGTTACTATTTAAAACCATAACTACTCAAATCCTGGAGGGTGTTTCCGACAAAATCTAGCTTAGTGACTAGTAGATTCTTGACTATGCTCTCTTTCCGCTATCTCATCTCCTGATATTATTATTTCATATTATGCTCAGTGGATACCCATCCCATACATATATATATTGGTTATTTGTGGATTTTTTTTATTTAATGTGATGTATTTTTGGATATTATATCCTATTGAAAACTATAGGTATTCAATGTATGGGATGTGATAACTTGAGATATAATACAAAATGTATGGGTTGTGGTGGTACCCAATAAAATAAATTATCACTATATGGTGGTGATTATGTTGATGATATTATATATTAATTAGGTCTTGGTAATTATATATTTTTATTTTATTTATGTTTTTTGTTTAGACAGTGATTGGTGAAGACGTGTGACGTTCATGTAGAGTATAAAACTAGTGTAAAGGTACTAGTGGGGTACCTTCACATTTAGATTATGTTGGATATTAAATATCACATGTATGTGTTAAATGATATGAGAACCTCTTTGAGGATGGGAACATAGCATACATTATTTGAGAATGAGATAGTTTCATGTGTTTTGAACTCTGATTTAGAATGGTTTCATCACATTTCCAAGTGAAAATTTGGGGAGGATCTTACTGAGTGTACCTGTATGTTAATCCTATAGCTATATAATCTTTTTTCAAGGAGACGTGAGTTGTTTGGTGAATAGGATAGAAAATACTATCCCAAGGAGTAGTTCAAGGTCATTTGGGATCCATATTCAGTGTTGAGGATTTCCTCTTAGTATATGAAGATTATTTTTCATTTTATTTTGTTTTATGATATCATATTCATGTATTGGGGTATTTTAATTATATAATCATGTTGTATTTTTCTGTCCCATATTTTCTCCAATTCCATGTTTACTTGTTAGATGTTAATTTATCAAGTTGGTGTTTATAATATAATTTAGGTGCTACTCTCGAACCTAATTCCCTTTATATGTGGGAATTGAGAATCATTATGTATCTCCATACATTATGCCTATTGGGAGGGGGTCATAACATAGACCGTTATATTAGTTTAATAATCTTTTGAGAAGTAACATTATCATTAAAATAACAACTAAAAATATATAATTATAAAATCCTGGGTAGATAATATCAACAAATAATAAAAAATAAAAAAAATTATATTCTATCAAAGTATTATTCAAATTTTTTATTTGAAATATTGTATAAGTGTAAATTTTGAAAAAGGAATTTTTATCATATAATTTAAGAAACAAAATTCAATATTATTATAAATATATTAAAATTACCAAATATATAAAAATATTTTTTCATGAGAAATTTAATTAATTTAATTTTCATATAGAAATGGTGAAATATTTATTTTTGGAATTTCCTAAAAAAATGAATTTTATAATGAATTGTGAAAGCATAATTTTAAAAAAATAGTATATTTTATTACATAATAATGAATTATTATGACATAATATTTTATATAAAGGCTATCTTGAACAAAAATAATTTTAATAAGATAAATAATTTATATAAAAATTAAATTTAAAATTTAATATATAAAAAATAATTTCTAAACTATAAAAAACAATTTATTCTATTAAAAACAATTTTAAGGTTTTTATATTCCCTTTAATAAATATAAATAAATTTGTTGCTCAAATGGCATCAAATATAAAAAACATATTTCATTTTAATTAAATAAAATTAATATTCTTAATGAATAGAAAGGTACCATGATTATGTTTTGAAGAAATATCTTATCAATCATTTAAATAGAATATAATCCACCCTTCTATATATAAATACCATTATCACACAGACTGTAAACCACATACAAAATTTATCCCCTTCTATGATGTTTTCCACTATCCCACTTCATTGTCCTACTTGAAGAAATATAGAAATGTTTTTCTCATCCACCCAAATCATTTGATGGAATTCAAGACTTTATTGGCAGAGGAATCTTCAAGGACGTGGTGTCCTTACATTCTCTTCCTTTTAATTTATCTTTTTGTAATACTTTTTAAAAGTGAAAAAGAATAACATAGAACACTCACTAACTAAATAGTAAACCCAAATTATGACATGTCCAAGTTAATGAGAATATAATTTAATAAAATAGAAAAGAAAATTTTAGGATCTCCTATTCTACCCATCAATATGATATTAATCATTTTGAGAATCAAAAAAGAAAAGGACATTCATGCATCATATAATATAGTTATTTATAAAAATAGATTTTTTAAGAATTTAATTACTATTCTAGTTAATTATTTCATTCTTTCACTTCCCATGGAGTTTATTGGGTTATTTATTAAAAATATCATTTGAAATATAGGTATAATCTCTCTGAGTTTTTAGAGAGATATCATTTTCATTCAATACGCCAAAAAGAATATCATTTTCATTATTACCATGGATAAACATCTAAAAATATTGAGAACTTATATAAGACCTAATAGTAATAGTTTAATTTTTATTAAATTAATCCATTTTTTAAAGAGATATATATGTCATAACAAACATGAATCCCTCACAAAAAATATTGGGAATTTTTCTTTTATCAAGAGAAATTTTATTCCTTGTGTATCAACAAAATTATATTTTTTAAAATAAGATAAAATTGGAATGTGAATAATATCTAAACATACCACATATGGTGAAATATCAAGAGACTTCACACTATGGAAAATGGGTTTTTCTTTTTCTGTAGTGTCTTATAATTTTCTAAGATTGACTATAAGAGAAATTTCAGGGCCATATTTTTTGAATGAAAAATATTCTACTCAACTACATACACTATTGAAAATATAGAGTGAATACAATTACTATTTCCAGTTCGATGTCAATTTTTGGTAAATTCCATAAAATATATTGACTGATTTTGGGAACTAGACTATAATCACATCTTTATAGATCAATTGATATGAGTTTAATACCCATCCCTACACGCATGGAGGGATCCTCCTAGATAATTGTAATTTAGGTACATTGAATTAAATATATATCCTCTTATGTATCTTCAAGATTATAATTTCTATAAACCATTTGATGGTCCTTTTGTAATTATCTAATATTATCAGGATGAAAAAACACTTTTCCCTTATAATCCTTCACCAAATTCAATGGAAACATCATCAGGTACAATAAAAAATGGGATTCACCATGAACATCATCGAAGGGACCACTACAATGGAAAATAGAGAAGAAGTGGGATTTAACCATGATTATTGTGGTGAAGAAAATTATATTATTCATTCACAATGAGAATCCAAAAATTTAATACAATGGAGGAATATAGTTCTATAAAAAACACATGGCACAAAGGGTCCAGATAAATTTGGAGTGAATTAATTAAATTTAATAATATTTCATTATAAGTTATAAATAATCATGAGATAATAAAATGGTAGAAAAATAATGTGTAAACATTATAAATCCAAACTAGATTGGTAGAATTGGGGACTCAAAACATTCATTGATTATAAGATACCATTAAGAAGTAATTGTCATTCATCTAGAAATATTCCATGAACAATGATTCTATCAACTATAATATTCCTTGTCCTTATAAAAATTTATAATAATGATATTATCACAAATAAGTATTATCTTATAACTATAAAATAATATTAAATTCATCTTTTCTTACATCATAATCAATTGTTTCTGAATAACTAGTATGGAACCCTTTATAGTGAAACTAAAATGTTTCAAATATATATAACCCCTTCATTGGTGAATGTAATAGATGGATCTGCCTTTCAATGGAATTGATTATTTAATGGAATTAAAAATGATGAAAAATCATTCAATATTTTCTAAAGTTGTTATTATGATGGACGACTATGTATTTCTTGTAATTTACCTAAATTAAAATATGTATTGGATTAATCTACACGGACTTGTTGGGAATGGTGTTGCATTTTTTGATTAGGGGTAATATATGAAAGAGTCCCCCCTTAGGTGTCATAAAAAATTAATCTTCTAATTTTACATTACCATTTCCATTTCTAATTAAATCCCCCCATGTTGATTAATTATAATATGTATATTATGTTAATTAAATTATTATACAATGAAATTTTTATTTACAAAATTTGTTTATATTTTTTATCTCAATCGCTATTTTCACACATCATGTTAATGGTCTTCCAACAAACCAATAGAGACATTATGAATTCATTATTTACCAAAACCTTCATAATTTTTTATTATATCATATATGTATACATTTTTTTATTTTTCAATACTATTAGGTATTTTTATGCTTCTATAGGTAATTTAATATTTTAAAAATGAAAATAATAAAAAAATTAATATTTAAACTAGATGGAGTGAAAAAATATGACATCATACATTTTATATTTTTAAAATAGTTAATATTATATTTTCAATAATTATAATTCATAAATAGAAAAATAAATTAACATAATATATTCCTTAATTAATTTCTTTTTAAAATATTATATTTTTATTAAATATGTTTATACATGTTAATAAATGAGAACTAATGTATGTGGACTCACGAATCCATTAAATTTATTTTGTGTTTATATTTTATCTTAATTTTTATTTTCCCTATGATTAATTTAAATTATCATTACATCCCTTTCAAATTTTCATTATTTCATTTCCATTTCGTTTTTAGGTGTTATTCAAGTCTTTATTTTCTTTAGATTAATTCACAACTACCACCAATGATTTTGATTACAGATTTATATTAAAAAAATCATTAATTAATATTCTATTATTTCAAATTATATGGATGGCCTATTAATGTTTATTCTACGATACATGTGAAACAATAAAATAATTTTTTAAGTAATTCCTTTGAGAAACTCTATGTTCATTCTTTGACATTTTCTATATAAAATTACTATAACAAAAACTCATTTCTCATGGGTTTATTTCAAAATTATTATTGATGTAAAATTATTTTCTACGTTACATGTATGATTATTTACATGTTATATATTCTAGTAGAGAATATAATTATACATCCCACTCAATAATTATCTAAAATATTATAACTCATAAAATAATTATGTGTAGACATGATGAAATTATCTTTTTCTATTATTTTATGCTGAGATATTTTGTAGTATTCATGGTTCATTATGTCATGATGTATTGTTAGAGAGCCTTCAATTATGATGTTTAATTGTTATTCATGTTCCAAACTCTATTTTTTCCTCGTATGGTTCATATGAATGATCATATACCTATAATTTCATTATTAATATGACCACCCATGTAATAATGTTGACACACACACATGAACACACACACAGACACATATTTCCATAATGCCCTAACCCTGAAAGGATGGAGATGATGCATTAATTTATTATATAGGCATTATTAGAGGGAAAAATCCTAAAGGAACAAATTATTTAGTAGTCATGAAAATGAATATACAAAATTGAAGTACACATTACATATTAGAAAATAAAATGAAAAAAAGAGTTTCCACAAGCCTTCCACTATTCCCCCTCTGTGTCACCATTCATAGTCGTTATAATATACATCTTGGAATCCGGGGGAAAATGAAACATATAAAAGGGGTTATCTAAGAAGCTTAGTCAGGGTAAACTTATAGTGGAATCAGTGATTTAATATTGTGTAATGAATATAGATAGGTGAATAACTGAAACACATTCCATTTGAATAATCAAATGATCTAGTAAAATTAACCATGGATATTATACTAGTCGAATAATCACATGGAATATAAATAACTAATATCAAAATGATTCAGTGAATAATTATATAATTTTGAAACAAAATATTGAGGCCTCATCCTTAATATCTAAAAATAAATGGCTAAGGCCATCACTAAATACAAATCTAAAATACAACGGGAAAGGATATATCCAATAACATATCTGATATATCTCTTGTGAACTAAGAATGAATTTAGTGGCTATAGCAGTCCATTACTATCAAATACTTAGTCTAATAAATTCCTCATATGAAAAAGGTTAAACATAATATATATAAACATTTTTATTTGAAACTAGAAAAGGAAAATGAGTATACTTTAACAATTAACCATGGATGATATCAAAATTGAATAAAAATAGTCAAAATGATCGTAAATACTTCAACAACATATGGTAGATGGTATAACAATACATAAAACTCAATTTTAAAAAATATTAAATAAAATATTCTGACATATATTATGATATATTTAAATGATACCATTGAAAAATTCTTGAGGAAAATAATCATTAAATATTCCAATTTGTCCTTTAAAACATTGAAACCATTAAATCATAATACATATAAAGGGAGAAAATTAAATTAATATTAGAATATCATGGGGATAAGTAATTACAGGATATGATATATCAATGTGTTGTACACACACCACACAAATGGAATAAATGTTATATTACTCATATATTGCACGGAAGTAAAACTGAGGTGTAAAAAACCATAACTTACATTTCCTTTAGGTTAATGTTGTCTAAGAACATGTATAATTTTTTTTATATTTTTATTATCTTATATTAGAACCATAAAAATATTTCTGATGTCATATTTGATCCCTATATATTATTTTATCACCCATTTGTTGATAATATTTATTTATTACCATTGTTTTTAGTGTTAACTACATCATTTTACTATGCATGTTTTGACTTGTCAGTTCAATTTCTTAGGTATAAGATATAATTCATTCATTTATATAATTATATTAAGTTCATATTTATCATATTTATTCACAACATTAATTCTTATAAAAACAAATGAATGTTTATCATGGAAATCAATCACATCATGTCGTTGTGGTGATAGGTTGTACGTACCCATGAGCAACGATATCATTCCCTTAATAGTGAAATGGTAAATAATTTGATGGTACATTAATTATAAAAAATACATATAATCTCATATATAAAATACCTATCTATTCAATGCATCATTATACCCATCTAAATAGTGTAGTGATGAAAAATACATCACACCACGATGTAGAGACTGTCAGTCGTATGTATACACATTCAATTTTTTCTTTATTTATAGGATGAATAAAATATGGAATATTATTATCCCATAATCATAATAACATCTTATAATATTTATGATAACGTATTTAGTACATTATAATTGATACAACATAGGAAGATTACATGTAAGAGGAAACATACATGAATGAGTCGATAATGATGGTTACCTCTTCTTCGGTGGACATACTTTAATCTCATATTAAGTGATATAGGGTTAGTGATTTGGATGGGGAATAACCTATAAAACACAGATATGTATTTTTATAAGCACAATATTCATGGTTTGGTCAACCTAGATTTCTAAATTTGGTTTTTAAAAGTGAGGAACGAGGTTCCAGTTTATATTGAATGTGAAAGTCACTTTTGGAACATATCAAAATATCAAAATTTAATAAGGGTATTCTAGAGAAAAATACATTAAATGTTATATAAATGAATAAGAGAAGGAATTCATTATAATATATTGTCCCTTTTTTAATTATTTAATATATTTTCTTATTTTTTAACAATTTAATAAATTATTAATTTAATAAATATTATTATTATCAATTTTCATATGATTCATTTTATTTTACTTCAAATACATCAATAAGAAATTTTAATTAGAATTTAATTCTCTCAAAAATCTTTAATATTTCCAATATATGCATATAAAATTAATTATAAACACTAACTAATTCAAAATTAGTCAAAATTAATACATTTAAAAGAAATTTTTCTATTTTTTCTTAGTTAATTAAATAACATATTAATATTGTAGAAGAAAATAAGGTAGCTATATAATTCATAAAAACTTGAAATAAACTTTTATAACAAAACAAGTAGGATGAAAATTGGAATTTAGGATCAATCATATCTTGATTTTGTCACTATTTGGACACATAAATGATATTAAATACAAATAGAGTGACATTTTTCAACTATCTATGATTTAAATTATATATAAATATATTTAATTATCACAAAAATATTTCAATTAAAAAACTACAATATGACCCAAAGATGATAAGGGATGAATCACATCTATCCAATATTTATTAAACATGATTAGAACACATTCTTACACTTATCATTGTGATTTAAACCGTCTTTAAACACTTTAGCTCTTACCATGTCAACATGAATTTTTACACATTTAAGATTAATATAGTTACAATAAAATAATAAAATAATGCTAAATGGGACATGGATAAAATTTTAAAACATAAGTTAAAAATATGACCAATATTTATATTTATATAAATTTTATATCATTTAATAAAATATTATTTAATTTAAAATATCACTAATGTCAATTTTGAATCTATTTATTTCTTGAATTTTTAAATAAATATCAATAAACAAGGTAATAATGGAAAACCCATTAATAAATCCTGAATATTTATATTTCATCTATAAAATTCATGTAGGAAATTAATTATTTCATATTATAATTATTTGAATATTTTTAATAACATTTATTTGATTTGTTCACTAATTAAAAAATTATTATATCATCATTGTGTCACCATTTAAGGTAATTATTTTATCACTAAAAATTATATATAAATTACCATGATATAGATAATTTTTTTAAAATTTTATATACTATATATATTAAAACGTTTCACATAAATAATCCCATATAAAAAATTATATCTCTTGTTAAAAATAAAAGAATGAAAAATTTGAATTTCCTTTTAATATAATATTATAAAAGTTATATTCTCATAAAAAAGGATATAAATTGTTACATAACCAATCCATTAATTCTTAGGGATTAAAAATAATCATCTAATAATATTATGATAAGTTTTTAATTATTTTTGTATTATTTAAAATATTACTTTTACCCTTACATTCCCAATATACCCTTATCTATGGTCATTTAAAAAAAATATTAAAGATATTATCAACATTGTCCACAATTAAAAGGGACCTATTAAATAAATATGGATCCTCTAATTAAAAATATGGAATCTATTTTTTAGAATTGAAATGGAATAATTTTAAAATTGTTTACAAATTATTCATGTTGATGAATAGAGAAAATAGGTTTTTAATGTAAATTTTTTTTCCAAAAGATTGAAATGTTATTATATCATTTTTTAATGTGAAATTGATTCTAGTGACGTAAATTGGATTAAATGATATAAATTAGATCTTTTTATACTTTAAAAATAATTTATAATATAACTATACAATATAAATTATTTATTAGAAAAAGGAGTTTTCAATTAAAATTCAATATTTTATAAATATTCATCAAAACGTGACACTTATCAGAAAAATAACAAATCATAAACCAAAGTAAATATTTATACTCAAATAATAATCAATTATTTTATTATGTAAAATAAAATTTATAAATTTGTAAATATTTTAAATTAAATCATGTATGTCATCAAAAGGTGGTAAAATTGAATTTTTATATAAAACAATTTTTAAGTAAAATTATATTTGTTCTTATTTTATGACTAGAAAATACATAGTATGATTTTTAAAAATTATGATGAAAATATTTCATTAATATAATCAAATAAATTGTGATTTTGTTTATTGATATCATAAACAATTTTTGTAATTAAGTAGTTTTTATAGAAACACTTCCTTTATAGTAAATTTGTTTTTATATTTATTTGTATTTAAATGGAAACTAATTATTTTAATAATATATATTAATAAGTAACATAATGCAATTAATAAACAAGGATTTTACTAGTAATAGATAATATTATTTAAATAATAATATTAATAGCATATTATGGTTTTTTATTCTTAGTGTTGCATGAATCATAAGATATCTAAGAGAATGAATTTAAAATGATAAATACCATAAAATATTGGGGTGTTAGGTTATCCCATTTTTCAAAAAATCTCATCATTTAAATTCAAAATTTCACTTCAAATTTTATAGGTTGATACTTCAAAATTCCTTTCTAGGAAACACACATCAATAATAGGGTTGATAAGACAACATCTTAATAAGAGGGAAAGGGAAATTAGAAGGTCACCAAGAAATTAGGCTTAAAATAGGATAACATTAATGGAATGTGAAAACATGGACATGGAAGACAAATCTAATTATTATGTTCATAAAGAGAGTAGCAAAATAAAATGGTCATTATAAATTTTACATGAATAAACCATAAGTATTGTGATTGGTAAAAAGACCATTAATGTTTTACTAATAAAAGTAAACTTATAAATTTTTTGTTCAAAACTGTTTTCAAAAAATGAGTGATTATTTTTGAATATACATAAATCACATAATAAAACATAAATAATTTCATTCCATGTTATAATATATTCCTTTATATGTTCTTTAGTCTATTTTTACTTCATTTCATTCACATGGTGATTGATATTCAAGATGAATTTTCATGCCTGAAGAACTTTGGATGTTAATTAATGTCCACAAGTAATTCCATAATCCCTGAAAATTTTACCCAAACCAAAATGGATTTCACATACTAACTAATAAATAATACATTAACCTCAGACAATAATATTCATGGATTTTATAATTTCATTAAACAGGTAGTGATCTTTGTGAATTATACAAAATACATTAATATATTTTCACAATATAATAATTTAGAAGGATACATTCAAGATTTCCAAAATAAACATTAGTTTCGAAAAAACAATATTGTAACACTTATTGTAACATACAAAAAATATGAATACCCTTTTTACCTTGAAACATTAATGAAGACATCCTTCTTTCCAAAAAAATAAAATATTAGGTATATTTCATAAATCCAAACATGTTGTAAAACCAACATAAACCATAAAATCACTAAACAATGCTATCTAATAATCATCTCATTATCATCAAGAAAATATTAAGGGTAATATTACATCAATAATATGTTTTCTAATAGAATAAATTTCCATATAATCACTTTTAATAGTAATCTATAACACTCAACATGTTATCTAAAATCATTAAGGAAGAATTAGCGCATTATAATCCTTATTTATTCCATGATTCTAATAACTAGAGAACCATTGAAGAGAAAATTCTTGAATCCAAATACTGAAGAACATTAATCATTGTACTTCATTATTAAACAATTAACAATTATTCCTCATCTTATTCTTTAACACCATATTCCATTTATCTGTATTTTCTTGTATCTTCATCATCTGTAGTATAAAAATTATTAAAGGACCCCAGAACTCCAAGTGAGGGTAGGGTAAATCAAGGTGTCAACTTTATTTTCTAAACTGACTGATCTTGTTCCCATGTCAGTGGGAACCTATTAATAATATATGAAGATGATGTTCATAAAACAAACAACCACATGCAATAAAATGATACAATAGTTTTATTTGGTTCACAATGAAGTGCTACATTCAAGGACCATATGCCAAAGGTGTGTTGGTCATACGAAAACCACTAATCTTTACTTGTTGTGGAATACAAGAGTTTTTCATAGTCAATATATGCCAAGAACACTACCTTTAAAATTTTTTAGAGATAGAAAACTACAACCTTTAGATCACTTCCACTGACTCCCCCTTGCTCACAGAATTAGATAAATCTCCACTCGTTTTATCAACATCACTGGATCTTTAATGGTTTATCATTAAATCATGCATCCTCCTCTACAAATGGATTCCCTTTTGAATTACCATTTTCAACTACAAGTTTAATTTACATTCCAAAATTATGATATTTGGTGGGAATTTATTTCTCAAATTGATTTGGTCTCTTTTCAGGATTCATTGTGTATGACGCATAACACCTTACCTCCACAACATACTAACTAAGGGGTATTCTAGTAACATCTCCTCAAAATACCTCTATATTCTGCCCCCACAAACATTCTCTATGACCCTATTTTGTGAACTTATTTCAGTAAATCCTTCTCTACATACCACATGAGCCCCGCATACCACCTTAGTCTATTGTGTACTGTGAGAGATTACTCTGAAAGAAGTGCACTCTTTTTTACTGATTTTCTTTCCTTACATGGAGTGTTCTCTCTACATAGCATCATCTCCTCTCTAAACCACATTTGACTAAAATGGATTTCTTCCTAAATTTTTAAACTCTAATCTATCACCTTTATGATAGTGATTACTACTCCTTTTATCAGAGAAATGAATCTGAAAAATCAGTTAATCAATGACTTACCAAATCCTTCATTTTTTATATCCTTCACCTATACAGCTCTTTCCCTACCAATTTTAGCTATCCTATGAAGTCCTTAATTTTACATATGGTACACCATAGTTTTCCTACCACCCTTGTGAACTGAATTTATTTTTGTGAACTACTCCACTTACCACTCTAGTTGTTTCATAATCAGTCTGTGAACCATTCCCAGACATGCTATATGGTCCATGTCATGGGCCACGAGGTTCACTTCCATTGATTAATTTCTTCACTTTTTATCATGTCATACATTTTTATGAACAAATTTCTAATTTTTACAGACAATGATTTAGTAGACACTAGGAAACATCATTTCCATCGAAACATATTTTAGTCTCAACTGTATGGCCATATTCTTTGCAAACTCCCTAGTCATCTAAGAGTATTTTGAAAGGAAACACAAACCATACTTAATTATTTTCCTGGATCATCCATGGTTCTAAAAACATACCCCTGAGGTTTTTCTGGAAGTCTATGGGAAAATTCAATCATAGCACCGGACACAATGAAGACCCATTCCTCAAGAATTATCTTATCCAGAACTCTAAGTCTATAAGAGAACTGATCAGTGTAGAAAACAAGAGACAATACAGGAATTGTGTTCTATTGTGTTTTTAACTCATAATTGTAACTCATAATTATTCAAAATTGATTCATTTCTGAAATTATCTATTCTAATCCTCTATACTCCATATTTAATATATCCATTCTACCCTACTGGAAATAAACCAAAAGAACTGAATAATGGCTGATAGAGTTAAAAACATCCTCCCCTTGGATAATATCTCCCCTATAAACATGAATCACTTCAACAAACGGATTAAATTTGTTAAAACAACTAGGTAGAGAGTACATTAAAAACCTCTTTATGTAGTAGGCGGTGGTCGGACATCGATATTCGCACAATATTTCTCAAACACATCTTCTACCAGTGGATTATTCAAAATATTAGCCACATGCTCATAATTTCCCACATGATCCATTTTAATCACACATTTTTCAAATTTACTCTTGATGAAGTGATATATTATTTTAATATGTTTTGTATGATAATGATGTATAACATTATTTTTATGATCAATATCTCTCTTTTAATCATAGTAAATCGCTATTAGTTGTCTCACCTCTTCACTAATAATAGTTAGTTGATGTTTCATCCAAATTATTTGAGTGAAATATTTATTTGCAAATATATATTACTCCTTTGTATTATTAAGATAAGTACATTCATATTTATTACATAGAAATCCCACACAAATATTCCCACCATATAATGCTCCCCCACTAGTGGACATTGTGTCAACTACATCTCCTACCTTACCAGAATAATAAAATGCTTATAGTTCACCATCACTTCCTATTGAAAAATATAATCCATAATTGTGAGTACCTTTAATTTACCTAATGAATCTTTTTAATACCTCCATATTTTTTTATTTACAAGAAATATGATAGAATGACACTAAGCATGTTTCAAAGACAATATTTGGTTGTGTTTTTGTCATGTATAGTAGGCTTCCAATGATTCTCTTATAGATTGTGGGATCCACCGATGTCTCATCTTCGTGATTTTCGTGTTTTTTCCCAACCATATTCAGAGTCTGAATTGGTTTGGAATCATTAATATTAAAATTATTAAGAAGATATCATGAATAATTTTCTTGAGAATAGAATTTGTAATCCTTATTATGAAGCAATTTCATCCAAAAAAGTATGTGACTTCACCAATCATCAACATTTCAAATTCTGATTCAATGTGATATGAAAATTCATCCACTAATCCATTCCTGCTTCCCCCAATAATAATATCATCAATGTACACAAAAACTAGACACTGGCCAATATACGAATTATTCACATATAAATTATGATCCACACCCCCTCTTTTGAATTCATACATTTTGAGGTACAAATCTAGTCGAAACTACCAAGCTCGTGATGCCATCTTCAGTCGATAGAGTGATTTCATTAATCATTGGCCATTCATGTCATCATATATTATTAGTAATCCCATAATTTATTAAATTTAAACTTCTACCTCATGAACACCATTTAAGACATAATTCTTGAAATCCATTTCATATACATTATACCCTCTTTGGATTTCTATGGAATGAAATATCCTGATTAAATCCAGTCAAGCCATTAGAGTAGTTGTTTCTTTATCATCAATTCCTTCTATTTGTGAATATCCTTTACACAACAATTGGTCATTATTTTTTTATAACATATCCATGCTCATCAAATTTATTCTTGAAAATCCACTTTTTACCAATCACAATTGGATTTTTAGGCCTCTTAACTAGATCCCATATTTCGTTTTGCTCAATATGTTCCATCATGTCATTCATTGATTTATCCAATGTTTCATTCTTTATATCTTACTAAAATGATGATGGTTCTATAACTAATAGTAATATAGGTTGTGAAGTATTTCTCATTATCTTAGTCTATGTAGGGTTTGTCTAGTCCGTGATGATGATTGACTGATCAATTTCTGTTCTTAGATTTCTTTTGTGAAGTTCAACTAAATTCCCTACAGCCATGGTTTTATAATATAATTCTTCTTCCAATTTAAAATCATGTTGTGTATCATAAGTGTATTTTATGGCTACCTCAACAAGTGTTTTTGGATATGCTACAAATTCAGATTCTTCTTCATTTTCTATTTCATCAGCGTAAGAATTCCGTGATACATTTTTTTATCTTCATTGATATATACATCGCTGTTTTCCATAATTTTTCCAAGAAAATTATTAATGAATTTTTAGGATTTTTTAATCATTGAATATTTGAGAAGTATTCCTTTATCTATCATATCCTCAAACATCCCTTTATTTCATCTTTATTTATGATAAAACATTTACTTATAAAAATATTAATGTATTTCAAATAGGGTTTTCTTGCATGACACACCTCATAGGGAATCTTGGTTTTACCCATGTAATGTCTGGTTCGTTTTTTAATATATATTGTAGCTTGAGAAGCCTCTTCTCATTAATAGTGAGAGATACGTCTCTCAATCAGCATAGTATTATCTGTATAATTCACCTATCAATTCTGGTGTTCACCAACTCTATTTCTCTAGGGGTTCTCATAGCTTCAACATGTTGTTGAATTCCATTTTATTCTATGTAATTTTCAAACTCAATTGAGGTATATTATACTAAATTTTCAGAACATAGAACCTTTATTGTCCATTCAGTATAATTTTTTGCAATTCAGTGATAAGTTTCTATGCAATCTAGATCATGTTGTTTCCTTTGAATAAATATCATACCTTCAAATCTACTCTAATCATATATTTAAACAACAAAGTACCTTTCTCCATGAGTCTTGGCAAAATTTATCAAGAAACATACCTTTGTGTTGATAAGATCAAGGAGATTGGATTCTATTTTATTCTTTGTCCAATAGAAACTATAGTCCAGCTTCCCACATATACAAGAATCACAAGTGTTTTCTCATTCACAATTCAAGTGGGTAATATCCATGACAATATTCAAAATTAATATATTTTCCATTTATTTAATATTAATGTGTCCAAATTTATGAGGCCACAAGTTATTGTCTTCTTCAATGGTCATATAGAAAATATTTTCTTCACTATCAACCTGATACATGTTTCCTTCTATTCTTCCGCATTTAATTAGAGAAGTCCTTATATTTTCCATTAGAGGACATCCTTTTTTTAAGATCACTATAGTATCTAATTTATAGAGTTGGATCACACTCAAGATATTGTGATGAAATACATATACTTAAAGAACTTCAGTCCTATGCATGTCAGTATTAGATAGTTTAGTATTTCTATTGTCCTATATTTTTAGACAACCATCATTACTGAACCGTTCTATTCCTACAATCTTTTTCATAATATTCATTAACAATTATGAATTTCCCATCGTATGGGATGACCATCCATTGTGATAAATCCAAGTGCTATTGCTCTTGGATTATTTGAGAGCTACTTCTATAATGTCATATTTCTCAATTTTCATCTTTTCATTCCATACGATATTTGATTAAGTGTAGGATATAGATTTATAAGTAATTATATATTCTATTTACCTATGTTCTTCATACTCATACACTTCTTCCATGAGATAAAACTTGTTTGGAAAAAAACATTATCTAGCTAATGAGTAATGACATGTCTCTGATCATTGTAAGAATTTCCTTATTCATACCTCTTTATGCAATACACATCATTAAGGAAAATGTTAGAACAATGAAAACAATATCAATATAAAAAAATTCTTCTTTAAGAATTAGGATAGTAATTTTTTATCATTTTATGAACTCCTACAACTTCCTCATTCATATCTCTCCTTATCTTTTTCGAAATAAGACATGGAATGACCACATATCCATAGAATCGACATTTCATAATTGGAAATTTCTCCTCATTATGATTATTTCTCATGTATCCTTACTTTGGCACAATGTTTTGCTACCTATATTTTTTTATGATCCAGGATAATATTAAATTCTCTATATAGTTTGATTTAGGGGTTTCTGTTTCAACATTTCTGGTGGATTTCCAATATGATCATCATTTAACATTCCTTTATTCTGGACCACATTACATGTATAATTTTATGCTTTAGAATCCCAATTGATTCCACTATTTCCCATTCATGTGGGTCATTTATTACTAAATATATTTTTTACTCCATCTGTACTGGTTTTTCTCATTCCCGAAGATCAGCATCCAAGATCCTTCCAAATTTTATTTTCTTCTTTCCTTATTTTTAATTTGATTCACCTTGGAGTTTACTACAAATAGTAATAAATTTATCTTTAAGTCCCTCTAAAGTTTTGGACTTCTCATCTAGTATTTAGGTAATGGCAATGATGAGCTTTACCGGTTCTTCAATTCTATGTTTTACTTCCACAAAATTGTCTAATATTTCAAGGATTGAGAACTATACTTTCACAAATTCATACATTCATTCAATTTCATATTCATGTTGGTCAAAATATCTAATGACTCTTATAAAATTCCATTCCACTCATTGCATCTCTTATTCAAATTTTTAAGCTTAACCCAACATCCTTTTGTTGTAGCTTGAGATTGGAATCGATTGTCAATAGATTATCTCTAGCCTTGTGTTTTTTTGGTTCAGATTTTTCAATTGTATCCATCATGGAACCATGGTTCCTAGATTTTAATTATTCGTACTCTTCCTCAAATAGTTCATTGTTAGCATCTTACTCTTCTCAGAAAAAATCTTTTGTTGAAATTTATTTCCAGATTTGAATTCCATCTTTTTGGAAAACCTATTAAATATATTTTGAATGTCTTCATCATCTCATTTTTCATCAATGAATGTTCTTGAGAATTGGGAAATAACGTTACTAACTCTTCCATAACTATAACAAGCCATAGGTACATTTCCTTCAAATTATCTGGTTCCCTTCTTGTGTTTCGTAGCAATGAGAGAATGAATTTATTTTTCCTCATAATATTCATCGTCACCATATCTTAATATTTTCAGTTTTTATATGGATTTGAATTCCATTTTTCATTCTTAAACGAGTCATTTCGTCATCTGGTCTGACCCTCATCTCATATTCCACTAGGCTTCTAATCAGATAATCCAAAAAATGTTTGGAAATATCATATTCTTCATGAGATAAAACCAATAAATTATAAAGTGGCGGAATTATTCTCAATATTTTTTTTATAATATCAATGTCTTTGATCTCTTATCCAAGACCTCTAATTTCTCCTACAACTTTAATAATTCTATCGGAGAAAGAATATTTGTTTTTATCTGAGTGTATCTTCAGATCTTCAAACCTATTCTGTAATACATAGAGTTTTTTATCTTTAAATTTACTTTCAACTTTATAAATATTATCCTATTTCTCCAGAAAATACTTTTTTGATGTATAGTTCATCACCTTCAGATATATTTGATCAAATAGAGCTGCATTTAGGGTATTCTATTCATTATCATCGTCTTCAAGAATTTTTATATTTGTATTTGTCACAGATACACCTACTGGATAAGTGATATATATTCCTCTTGTAGTGGAAAAAGGAAATCAATTCCAAGAGATATTTGATGAGATCTCATCTTATTCTTCCACATCTAAATGTTATTTACATCTAATAGAGGATCTCCCATGAAATGAACTATATAATATATGTTTTCAATGTAATAAATATTTAACACCACAAATCTTACACTAATACCACTTGAAGGTCCCTAGGACACCATTAGATGGGATTGCTTAATCAGGGTGTCAAGTTTTTATTGTAATTATTGTATATTTTTCCACATTGGAAAGAACATTTTAAACCAATCTAAAAAGGATGTTCAGAAAACCATCAATCATGTGTAGTGTATTAAAATATAAATTTTACTCAGTTTACCACCATGGGATACATCCAAGAATCATACATTGATAGTGTGTTGGCCATATCAATATCACTAATCATCAAAAGATGTAGATTAAAATAGTTTACAATAGTTACTCTATGTGAGGAATAACTTCTATTATAGTTTTTTGGGGGTAGCACACTATGTCCCTCAGATTACTTCTGCTGACTCCCCTTTGCTCACTATGTTGGAAGAATAATCACTTAGCTTATCCAATTGATTGTTTATTCATTTTTTTATCATTAAATAATGAATCCCCAAATATAAATATATTCTATTTTTAAGTATAGTTTTCCCCTATAGATGTAATTAAAATTCCCTCTCACTGATAGGTTGTGGAAAATTAAATTAGCAAACTGATTTGGTCTTCATATTGGCTTCCATGGAGGTTTGGAATAAAACATTACCACTTCTACGTACTTATTAGAGGGTATAGTACATTGATAGCCCCTCTAAAAATTTCCTCCATGTTTTTCCTCTAAAAACTTCATCCATGAACCACCTTCTGGAACTGCCATCATCCAATCCTGCATCGTGTACCACAAGATCTCCTCGTTCCACCATAGTTCATTTTGTACTATGAGAGCTTCCTTCATGAACCATGCTCTCTTTCACAGAATGTTTTTCATTACATGGATTGTTCTTTATTCTTATAATCATATACTCTAAAAACCACTTTGATCATTACAATATCTCTTTTTGAATTTTTAAACACTAATCCCTCACCTTAACGAATGTGATTACAAGACCATATATAGGTAAAAATTAATTTGAAATTTTTTTAATCCATGATTTAACAGATCATTGATTTGGTATATCCTTCACCATGCACAACACATATCCTATGAAATAAATCAAACCCATGAACCTACAAACATCTACGTATCGTACGCCTCAATTTTCATACCTCCACTATGAATCAATATTGGTTTCACGAACTGATCCACATACAATCTCAGTTTTTTAATATGTGGTTTGAAAATTTTGCATGAACATGGTATGATTTTCATGTCCTAACCCATGTTTTTATCTCCCATTTGATAATTCATTTACTGTTCTTCATGTCATACATTCATATGAAAAAATTCCTATTTTTGAGCCAAGAAAATATGCAAAAAACTATGAAACAACATCGCATTCAAGACTTCATTCATTCTAAAACATATGACAATATTCTTTTATAACCCCCTTCTCACCCAAGTGTAGATTAAAAACAAACACAAACCATACTCCATTATTATCTATGAACATCCTTGGTTCCAATAATTACTTGTATAATATTTCTAATTCTATCTATTGACCAACACCCAAATTACAATGTATGTAACCCTAATCATATTGGTATAGTCAGGAATATTCATTTATATAATATAATAATCATTCCATATTTTTCTCAATAAAGGATTTCATAGGATTAAATGATGTTATCCATGGTATTACCAAATCTATAAGATATTTCCTATACATAGTAATATCCTCAATATCATCAATAGAATTGTGTTTTCTAATCCATTATTTTTTAAATTGAGTTCCAAAAGTATGCACTAAAATTCCTTTAATAAAAATAGAAAAACTCAGATCCTAAAATCCCATAGCTAGTGAATTGATTTATTATATTGGAATTATTAAAAGTAACAAAATCCGGATGCATAAAATATTTTAGTTTTATTATAAAAAAACATATATTCATTAAATCTATTTTACCTTTTATAACATAAAATACAAAAATAATTTCATTAAGTCTTCCATTATTCCCCAATTGTGTCACAATGTATATAAATTATAATATACTTTATAGAATCCTTTTGAAAATGATACATATGAAATGGGTGATCTTAAATGATCAAAAAGTGTAATAATATAGGTAAATCATTGAGTAAATATGGTGTAATCAATATGGAAAAGAAAAATAACTAAGACAAATGCCATTTAAATAATAACAAGAGTAAGGAAACCTAACCACATATATTTAAGTAGTCGAATAATAACAAGAAATGTTAATAAATAATCTAATAATTATGGAATCAATAATTTTAGAAATTTAAAACATATCGTGGAGACCACATTCAAGCCATCTAAAAAAATGGTTAAGTCATTGGCCAAATCCATATATGAAAATAAAGGGCCAAGGCCTCATCTAAGTCATCATCTGATTAGTCTCATGTGACCTACCAATGAATCGAGGGGCTATAATGGGCCCCACCCTTAGGTTACTAATTCCAATACATTCCACATTTGAAAAGGTTGAATCATAAACAATAGAATCATTCTTGTTGAAATACTACCATTAAAATGTGAATACATCAAATGTAAATATTGAATGTTATCTAAAAGTCACATACACAAAGTAAATGATACTAAATATTTCAGTAAAAAAATAATATATGGTGCATTAAGATATATACCTCCGAGAAATAAATTATTCATCAATATATTATTACATTGATAACGGTACTTTAAAAATGATACCATTGAAAAATTCTTGAGGAAAATAATCTTTAAAAATTTCCAAGTGTCCCATAGCACTTTGGAAGATTTAAATCGAACTAATTCTAAATGAATAACATTAATTGAAACGTATAATATCATTAAAATACTTAGATACCTTATATGATATATTAATGGTATTTATATAAACCACGGACATGGAATAATGGGTGAAAAATGTGTATATCACATAAAAGTAAAAGTGAGACGAGAAAACCATTATATAATGCTCTATTTAGTTAAACATTATTTAACCTCATGTATAACGGTTTTATGAATTTTATTAACTTATAAATGAACCATATAAATATTTATAATGTCATATGTTATCATATTATATTATGTTATCACGTGTGTGTTTATAATATTTTTTTATTACCCCTGTTTTAGGTGTTAACAGCTTTCTTTTCCTATGAATGTTTTTTCTTATAAGACCAGTTTATTATTAATAGTGTTCATTTAATTTATCTGAGGAATAATATTAATTTCAAGGATATAATATTTATTAATTATATAAATTTTTGTAATCATTCTGCAATTGTGAAAATGGAAATGAATCACATCATGTTGTGGAGTCGGTAGGTCGTATGTATGCACAAGTGACTATATCACTCCCTTAATGATGAAAAGTTAATGAATTTGATGATATATAAATTTTAAATAATCAACACAATTTAATAATTAATATATATATATATATTATATCAATCATTATACCCATCCATATAATGTGGTGATGAAAAAAAATTACACCACGTCATTATGATGGTAAACCATATGAACGCTAGTGCAGTGCTTTAATTTTTTATAGGATGGATAAAAGGTGGAATAAGATTTTCCAATAATCACAATAAAATCTATGAATATATATTATACTAGATTTTTTACTTTATACTATAAAAAAACATATGAATAGGATGTGGAAGAAGAAGAAAAGATTGATAGTGTTGATAAAGACATTAATTTCTTCTTCTGTGGTCTTGATTTAAATTCATTTTAATTGATATATAGTAGGTATATTAGTGTGGACATAACCTATAGAAATTAAATAGGTATTTTATAAAGATAAATAGTTGATAATTTTTAATATATATTTCCAAAATTAGTGTGATTACATGAGGAAGGGGGTTCCCTTTTATAATTGAGGTGAAGGGAACATTTGAAGAACATAAAAATGCTAAAATAATAAATGGATATTATAGACCCAAATAAATTAAAATGAAATATAAATGAATTGGGGTTGAAATTTTTGAACATATATTATCAATTTTTTAATTATAAAATATATTTTTTAATTAATTTAATAAAATTATTAATTTAATAAGATATCATTATTGTCAGTTTGATATTATTCATCTAATTTCACGCCATATACTACATGAATATAGATGAATTTAATTAAGAAAATTCAAACATATATAATATATATCATTGATATATAAAATTAATTATACACATTAACTAATCACAAATATTAAAAATTAAAAACTCATAAAATCAATTATTTAATTTTTCATTAAATTAAATAAATACCATAGTAGCATTGTATACAAATATAAACAAAATCTATAATATATTAAAAATAAAAATAAATTTCATTAATAAATAAATTTTAATTATTATAATAATATACATATATTTTCATTAATATTATAATTTTTTTCCATGTGGACACCAAAATGATATTAAATATATAACGAGTGACCTTTCGTAATTATCTTTGATTTAAATAATATGTACTCCAATTTTATAAAAAAATTCCATTAAAAACTCCAATTAAATTTAAAATATTTAATCATCTTTATCAAATAATTGTTATAAATGTTTAGGGAAAATTACTAACCTTATCATTTTGATTTAACCCTTATTTAAACCATTTAACTCTTACCGTTTATACATGTGTTTTTACTCTTTGATGGTTAATATAGATATTATAAAATTAAAAACCACTATTAAATGATTCATTGATGAATTTTTAATCATTATCTCAATAATTTTACTAATGTATATTTTTTTTATCATTTAGTAATATATTATTTTTTTATAAAATACCATTAATGTAAATTTTAACACAATTCATTTTGAATATTATAAAAAATACCAAATCACAATTTAACATTAAAACAAACATTTAATAAATCCCTAATAAGTTTATTAAATCTAAATAATTATGATAGGATATTACTTATATAATGTTATATATTTTTTATTTTTAATATCATTTACCTGAAATGTCAAATACTTAAACAATAACAACATCATCATAGTGTCACTATTTATGGTAATTACTTTATCACAAATTTTTTTAAATCAATTACCATGATGTATATAATAATTTTATATATCAAAATTCTATTTACAGATGAAAAAAACCTCTATATAACCCAAAATATTGATCTTATTACAAATAAAAAAAATTCAAAAATTGACTTTCAATTGAATATAATATTATCCAAAATATATTCTCATACTAAATGCTATAAATCGTCTTTTAATAGAACCTATAATTCTTAGGGACAATAAATTCTCATCCAATAAAATTCAGAAAATTTTTAGTTTTTGTCTATATTATTTATAATGTTATTTTTACCTTTAATTACTTGATATACCCTTTACCAAGAAAATTAAAAAAATAGAAAATGTAACTATATACATCGTCCAAATATAAATGGACCATATTTAATAAATTCTTACATCAAATTTAATATATGGAATTATGTTTTCACAATTTTTAAAAAATATTTTTTAGAAAATATGTAAAAATTAATCTCATTGATGGAACAAGAAAATATATTTAAAAAGTAAAAAAATCAAAATTTTTGATTTGTTTTTATATCCCTATTCAATGTGAAATTTATTTTAATGACCTCTATTAGATTCTGTTATAAAATATTTATCTAATTATACATTAGAACCAACTAAAAATGTAATTTTAAAGTATGTATTATTTAAATTTAATTCCTATTTTCATTTAAAAATCAAAATTTTACCACTATTCCTCAATATAAAAAACTTATCATAAAAATTCAAAAATAAAATAAAATTTAAATTATTATAATAATAATTAAAAGAATAATTTAAATATTTCAAATCTAATTTATAAAAGTGTGAAAAAATTAGATTTAAAATACGTTCTCTATCGAATAGTGGAAAACATTATTTTTTTTATAAAAATACATATTTAAGAATAATATATTATTCGATCTTATATTAAGTATAGAAAACACCTAGGATAAATTTTAACCATTATATTAATTTTATTTCATTAATATAATCAAGAATGTTTGATTTCATTATCTAACTGATATAAAACAATGTTGTTTGAATGTAAATAGTTTTCATAAAAAATGTACATTGTATTGAATTGGTTTTCATATTTATTTCTTATTAATTGTTAACAAGTGATTTCAATAATATATTTTCATATTTTAGTCTATCATATTCATAAACACCAAAATAATAGAGATAAGATAATTTCATTTTAAATAATAATAATTTTATATTGTGGTTCATTTAAACTCGATTTTTCATGGAACATAACTTTTCAGAGAGATTAAATATAAAAAGATACATACAATTAAATCATTAGATGTTACAATTTATTATTATTATTTGACCCTTTTATAAGATTTTAGACCACCCATTTCCTGTTTTATGTTCCTAACAAATAAAATATATAAATAGATTATCAAATACCTATTATAGGAACATGTGGATTAATTGAACTATTATTTAATGTTTTATCTGTATTATTTTTATATGAACCTAATTTTCTAATACTCTAAACCTTTAATTTTTTATAATATTATATATATTTTTCCTAAAAAATATGTAAACATTTTCAATGTAATGTATGAGTTTTTATAGTAGTTGATAGACAAATGATTATTTAATTTGGGAATTTGTTTCATTAAATTAAACCATGTTTAATATTTTGAATTTCATAAAGAAAGACCGTAGTATTGTTTTAGTCATAAGAATAAATTATTCACCCCTATATTATTGGTTAATAACTTTTTATGAATTTTCTATTTTATAGAGTGTTGGGGATATATATAAACCAAGACAAAAACCATGTGATGAATAATGCATGGATTTACCGAAGGACATAAATAATACACTGAATGATAGTGTTAAAAACCCTTGGTGGCACTTAACTACTAAGCATAAGTTATTAATAATTTTAAAAACCATGCCAAATTCCCTTGTCCACCCAATAAAATGTAATTTTCCATTAGAACTTCTTGTTAAAATTAAAATATTCATTTATTGGATATTTGGATCCACTTATTGTATAATAATGGGTCCACTATAATGAAAATATACTTTTCATTACTCAATTGATTAATCACGGTAATGGTACTATGGAAATATACCATTTAGGTGGATGTGTTGATCAATGGAAGGTATTTATTAAAAATGAAATTATCAAGGAAAACATTTGTGTAATGGTGTGGAAGGCATAGAATTTTTCCCTACAATTTATTCTAATAATACCATTTGAAATAAGATGGACAGATAATTTATGATGTTCAATAAAAATTAAAATGAATCTACTATTATATATGTGGTGGATTTTACTTTGAATTCAGTTATGCCAATAGTTTTATTTTTTATCATTATAAAAAAGTATAAGGATAAATTAGTAGATTAAAAAGACATATATGAAAATATTTATCTATTTGTGATTTTAGGATTAATTAATATTTAATTATTTGTTATATAAATATATATATATATAGGGTTCGTATATTAGCCTCATGGAAATTGAGTAATAAAACAATATTGGGGTTTCAATTAGAATGATCAAAAGAAAAAGTCTTTGATAAAATAGAATATAAGTACCCAAATTTTTAATATAAATAAAAAATAACATTTGGTACTACCTTTAGAGAACTATGAAATTATTTTTTTTGTGTATTGTGGGGGAATAAATAATAATAGTACTAAAGGAACAAAAAAAAGGTTAGTTGATTTAATATGTGAATGGAAGGATCCCCTTAATGCACCTCCACTGATATTATGCTTCAATTTCAAGAAACATATATACTATTTATTCTACTTATCCTGTGAAAGGTCCTCCAATAATAATTTTCTTAAATAACAACCATACCTAAGAGATTAAGGGAGGACTTATTATATTACCATTTGTAACAATGAAATATAAATGGAAATATCATATTGCATTAGAAATTGTTATATAGAGTTTATATCCATGATCAAGATAATGAAATCGCATTCCATATCATAAAATATCACATACATCAATATAAATGATAATATGATTATGACTATATATTATAAAATCATTAAAAATGTATGGACATTGATACCTAATGTTGATATATATAAAACTTGAATGGGTAAGAGATAAATTAATTTAATCCTTGAAGACACACCTATAGTTTGGGAATATGCTGATATATTTCACAAGGAGTTTTGTGACCTTCCCCCATATCATGAGTCAAATATCTCAATGGGAATAATTCCTAGTGTGAAAACTATATCAAAGAGAACCCAAATATTGGGCATGATAATAAAGGTTGAATTAAATATGAAATTTTAATATTTTTCTATTAAAGGGATTATAATTCATAGTTAATCATGTTAGGATTATGTAATGATTATTGTAAATATAAAAGATGGATAAATAATTTTTTTAGCAATTTTCAAGAGAAAACAAATCAATATAAAGAACATCTATTCACTTCCCTGAATTTATGCATTGTTTAGCTGACATTATATAGATCTGTACATCAAAAATGTGGAAAATTTTCATAGATATCAGCAACAAATTTTGAAGAATTAATTTTTTCAAATCATTTAATTCCAAAAAATAAATGAACAATATGAGTTCAAAGTTTCTCAATTTGGTATTAAAATAAAGAATAAAGCTTCGTGAACATGGAGATTAAATTATTTAGAGATTATCTAAATAATTTTATTGTATTAATTATTTAGGATATTGTTATATACACCAAAAATAATGAATAATATGAAGAACATCAATGAACAGTTAGAATGGATTTAGGGGAAGAGAAGTTTTTTCCAGAGTTCAATAGTCATGACATTGGGAAGCATTAATTGAAATTATTTGGGAATGTAACAACATGAGATTGAATATATAAGGATACTTCAATGAAAAATATTATTAAATAATGACTTAGACTAAAAAATGTCACATATATCCATAGATTTCTATGATTTGTTAGGTACTATCAATGACTTGTGAGAAATATCTTATGATTATATAGCACATTAACTATGTTAACATGGAAGAGATTTAATTTTTCCATAGTTGAATAATCAGAATAAGTATTTTACAAAACTCAAAAGGATGCTTGTCACTACACGTGTACTCACACTCCCCTCTAGTATAGATGTTAATGTGATATAAATTGATGATTCAAATATGTTCATGGATTCATACTCATGAAAATTTATAAATAGATATCATATACCCCTAACAATTAAGGACCATGATCTATAGTTATCCATTTTTATCCTTAAATTATGGATTTAATGGGGTAACATTAATAGATAAATATATGACTTATATACAAGTCATAAGATTTCTATGAATATATTCATACAAAGGAGATGAAGAGTAGTCAATTAATATAGTTATAGTTAGTCAATTACTTTGATTAATCCATACACTAATATATTGGGAAGGATAATATGAAATCTAATGATCCTAAAATAATGTACACTACTACACTATACATGGAATGGATTAATAAATACCATATATTTATTGATAAAAAAATGATGGATCTAGAAATAATAATTGTAGAAAATTTATCCAACCATAAAAAATTATTCCCAAACTATCAATCCATGATATAATCAAGAAGGAACATAGGTTTGATTTGAGAATACAAAATATAATGGTAGGAATAATAAAATATTTATTAATTCATCATCGAAAAATGTAGATTAACTCATTTTTTTATGTATAACGTGTGTGTTATCAATACCAAATATAAAAATAGTGATACTAGATGATACTCATATATTATATTTCTCTATCCAATTATAATGTATACAGATGTACTAGATCATTAAGAACACTTTTTAAGGGACTACATATTGTTTAATATTTTGGAGTATACCTCAATGATATTTGTATACCAAAAGGATAGTATAGTGAACTATAAATATAATGGTATGATGTAATCAATAACCATACTACCATGGAAATGGGAGAACATCAACTTGGATTTTTTCATGGACCTTCAAATGATATCTCTGGGAAATAATGTCATACGGTTTTTAATATATGAATATAAATGAATTAATCTATTTATTATTATCCTTGATGATTTCTGAAACAATTAAATTTCAAGGATATATATTTCTAGGAATGGGTGAGGTTTCATGGGGATCTTAATTTCATATTATCTGATCAAGATCAATTGTTGAACTCATAGTTCTAGAAGATTCATAAGAATTTCCAAAATATTGATTGTAAATTTTGTACATATAATTAACCACCTTATGATTGTCATTCAAAATGGACCGTCAAGATGCATGGGGACTTTATAAGAGCTTATCTAAAAGACATTATTGAGTTATGTTGAACATCATCCCATAGTTGAGATCTCATATGATAATTTTTTAAACTCATATACTCAAATATCCTCATAATAATCTCTATAGGGAAGGACATAAGGAAATCTAATGTGTATGGATGATGTTGGTGAACAGAAGTTGACGAATCCAAAAATTGATTATGAAATTATAGATAATTTTTAATCTATATAGTAATACATAATTAAAAAAATTCATACAATAAAAATGGTGATAATCATCAAAGATATTTTTATATATATGTTGGTGATAATGTGTTATTTTAATGCCTCTTTTAAATACAGTTATGAGGTTTGAAAATAAGAGAAGGATATTACATATATATTGGAACCTTTCAAATCATTAATCACTTATGTGATGTGACCTATTAACAATAAATTCCACCAAACCTATCAGAAGTGAAAATTAAGTTCATCATATAACTCATGAGAAATTATATAATTGAAAACTCACATATATCAAATCTAGAATTTAAAGAATGATAGAGGGAAAACTAACTTACGCGGAAAAACTGTCACACCCTGACCTATGCATTTTTTTATTAGTTATATGGACTTAAATAATTTCTTTTGGGGTCTGTGGTATGTCCCGGTGAAAATTTCTAAGTATTTTATAAAATGTGGGTGTCTTCGGTTCGACGTCACTGGACACATGATCAAAGCATGATGCCACGTGGCTTCGCACAAGAAACAACATGGACTTTTCATCTTCAAAGAATTAAAATAGAATAATAAATGTTAATTTATTGGATCATTTATAATTTTTCTAGTTATTAAGAATTTTAATATTTTTATTTTAAATCAAAGCTAAAAATTGTTAATTTTATTATTATTAAAATAATATGAATTTTTTTAGTATATTTATTCCATTGTTAAGGGTATTATTATTATTATTATTAACATTATTATTATTGTAGGTCGGTGCTCAGGAATCACATGACTTGCGGAAGTCATGGGGTTAGCCTTTGTATCTTACGACTACAGTTTTTGATGTGAACTACTAAAAATAAATTGGATTAGTTGCAAATTAAATATTGAGTTAAAGAGATAACTCACCACAGTAATAAAAATATTATTTTCTCATGTACAATAATATTTTTTTTTATTAAAGAATTTTGATTATTGAAATTATTTTTTTTATCATTTTTAGATTGTTATTAAAATGGTTCTTATCAACAATTTGTGTTTTATTATTATTATTATAGATATTACTATTATTATTAGTTTTGTTTTACTTTCTTTTATTTACATTTTATTTATTTTTATTTTCTCTCTTCCTCTCTTTCCCAAAACCCAATTTTTTTCCTTCTTCCTTGTATCCCTACATGATGCATCGGCCTCCCATGCTCTTGGCATTGTGAAACATCCCCGCCCTGACCTCTTCATTCCTGCAGGACCCACACCCCAACACATCAACCCTCCTCCTCTCCTCTTACAGCCCGCACAACCATCTTTATCCACCACTACACCTAGCCAGCCGACCCCGACTCCCTCCTTTATAGAAGCATCCCCAAGTCGTTCTCCTCGAGTGTCACAACCTCCTCACCCAACCGGCTATTAGCGCATCTCCCTTGGCTACCTGCTCTTACCATGACCCTCGCCTATTGGTTGTGCATGAACAAACCACCACCCCCCTGTATCATGCAACTCCCATTCGGCCTCCCCATCACGGACCCCTGCTGGTTTCCTATGTAGTAGCTCAGTCCCCCCCCCACTTCCCATCGTTTTTCCCTTTCTTCCTTTTTTCCCCAATTAGCCAATAGTACCTCCTCTTTATAGGCCTATGCCATTCCGGCTATCCTCTTCCAGCCGCACAAACCTCCTATTGTTTATCACCTCTATCGGCGTGATCGCATGTTAGTGCATCTCTCCTCCCAGCGTAAATACCACTCCCATCTGTATCTTATGCTCTATTTATTTTTTTCTCGTTTTTTCCAGGGTTGATTAATTGTTTTATTGATTATGTGTTGGTTTTAGGATTGTTAAAATTTTGGAACCATGAGAGGTGGTTCCGAGTGGGCATTGGAATTGCACATTAGTTTCGAGGTAAGAGTTTCTCTCAGCCACTTGGTTTCGCATATTATTAATTGGGGTTTTTGTTTTTGTTTTGAGTTCTTAGTGTTTGGTTTGTAGAACGTTGGACCTTACCCCATGGTTTCAGATGAACTTTTTTTTGTCACGCATTTATTTCGAGGTAGGTCACCCATTCACTCTCCATTATTATTTATGAAATTTCAGTTTCATGTTTTTCACACCTTAGTTATATTCTAAACATGTGTTGTATGGTCCATGGATGAGTTTCTTAGTATCCAATAGAGATTTATTCATTTCCATGTAATAAAAGTGTAACTTCATTGTGAATGTGCGCACCGAGAGTTTGAAAAACAAATTTTGTGTTGGTATTCACACACATCTTATGACAATTATGATGAGTTTTATCACTTTATATCAATTTAAAGCATGAAATTACTGTTTTGCACTTTGTTGAACCTAAATTTGATATTTTTTTAAAACTTGTTTCTTGTACTACTGATAAATGGTTCATTCTGTGTTTTTGAAAATGTTTTGTTTCATGGTGTAATAAAAAAAATGTTTTGGGGAGTTTTTGTGAATTGTTTAAAATGGTGGGTTTTGTTGAGTTGTGACACGGGTTTGTTATACTTTGTTTTGAATTAAATAGAAATTGATTTTCCTTGAATTTATTAATTTGTAAAAAACATGAAAAATGAGGTTTGGAGATCTTGAAATGGTATCTAGAATAATTTTATATTTATAAAGGAAAGAGTTTTGTTTTTCAAGGTGTTTTAGTGAGCTTTCATCCCTTCTTGAAAAGTGTTTGTGTGTGTTGGTAAACATGGGTTTTGTGAAAAATATTTTAGATGAGTTTATATTTGAAGGAGTTGTTGTGGTTTTTAAATCAGTTTGATGGAAATGTTTTGAATAATGGTTATTATAGTTTTTGTGTATAAATGGTGTTATTCAGACCCCTTTTGAAGAAGTGTATTCATTTTGAGATAAGATTTTGTCTACGAATGTCAAAGGGCCCGTTTGGCCATTTCGTGAAATCTGTGAAATGTTTTTATTATAAAAACCCAATGATGGATGTTCCTCCTGCCTCAGTTGTATGAAATGGGTGGGATGTCCTTGGTAGGGGATTCTCAGAATCTAATTTGAGCGTTATTTGGTTTCATCCTTTTGTAATTGTTTTTCTTAAGGCATGAGAAGAATCCTCGGGTAGAGTAGTGGTGAATCCTATTGTGCATCATTATTATAGATATATATACATTGATTGGATGATCGGCTGGAATTGGATGGCTCACCCTTTTTTTAATACTTGAGACATGGGAATCTGGCATATTGAGATAATAATATAAGAATGATTGCTGCACTGGTAGGTTATGGTACTAACCAGTGGCCCATAGTAGGTTGATATATTGGGTTTATTACAATGGGATTTTCCCATGGCCTACCTGAGAAAGGATGGTCGAGCATATTGGGCGTTTTGATTTCATCGTGTGTGACATGTCAATGAGGATGATATCTCATATATGGGTGTATTCTGGTTTATTATTGATCTCATAGGTTTACCCATGTTTGCGACTTTTCAGTTACTTGTAGTGGTGATTTGGTACTTGTATGTATTTCTAAATTCCCCTTCTTGGGTACTTACATTTGTGCATTTTTGTATATTGTTTTCCTTAGAAAGTGATAAATTGGTTTTTATTTGTTTTCTAGAAATGATTTTCAAATGAAAGTGTTTAATCCTCTTTGTACACATATCAAAATGCAAACATTACTTTTCCATTAAAAAAATACATTGTCACTTATGAAATGAAACCAAATTTGGAAAAGGTTAAGGGAAATGGTTCTCACATTGATTTTATGAAAAATACTTATAAATTTTTTATAAATTGTATTTCAAACTTGAAATTATATTTCTTTTAATTTAAAGGAATTGCATTCAGAATAGATATTGGGCTGACCTACTGAGTTGTATTACTCACTCCTATAGGAATTTTTTATTTTTATTGTTTCTGAAGGCTACAGCTTGAGTGCGCTCGCCTAGGGTGATGCTTGATCGTTGAGTCGGAGAGTGACCCACGATGTTTCATAGAGTTAGTTCGGACATCGTGTTTGGTTAGTTTTATTTTTTATTTGTTTCTCTTTAGTCGTTTTGTTTGGTTTACTTATTCTGCTTTTCTCCATATTATTTCTTCCGCTTTATTTATTTATATTGGGAGAAATCATTCCCACAACATCTGTTGATGCCTTGGAGCATTTTGCCAGCCCGGGAGGATAAGGAATGCCTCTTGATCCATGTCACAGACTAGCTTAAGTGACCGGTTCAGAGTTGACCATGGTTGGTTCGTGAGAAAATGGAATTATAGGGGGTCAGATTTTAGCGGACCTCGCTTTTCAGAGTGTTCTTTGTTATTTGGGATGTCAACGTAGATGGAGTAGGATTGTCGGGGCTTGAGGGGTAGGTGCGGGAAGAGCGTCGTGAACTCTTTCTCTCCTTATCCTTAGGTTTCCATGGGAATTCCAATGTAATTTGTTTATTTGGGTTTTTGTGGAAATATTTTGTGATTGGGTTATGATAAAGGGAGTTGGACTAATAGTCTTAAGCTGCATGGCCTGGAAATCCATATCGAGCTAGGGGAACAGTGAAAAAAGACTCTTCGTGTCAGTTACGTGATTGACATGTGTCCTCCAATAATATGGTCAAGTTTCCCACCGACACTAGTTCCCTGTTTGAGATGTTTTGAGTCTTCTATAACTTCAAATGGTGGTTCGAATTAAAAAAAAGTGTTTTGAAAAAAAAATGGTTGTTTGAAATGACATGTTTAATTTGTGTAATGTTTTAAAAGAAGTGTTGATAATGATTTGTTTTTTGAAAATAAAGTTACTTTGTTTTTTCCTTGGTTATCCTTGGGGTGATGACATGCAATGTTGTATGTTGGATTATGAGGGGATTTCTAGTATGATGGATGGATTCCTGGGGTGGCGTGGATACATGCATGTGAGGGGGACTCTAAATAATACCAATAGAGGGGGTTTAACCCCCCATGATTTTTTTAAATTATTGATGTTTTCAAAATAAATGCTTTCATTTTATGACGACTCATTCTCTAGTGTTAAGATATTTTCATATATGAAGTGTTTATTTTTGAGGATTTTTATTGATTTAGCTGGTCCTGATAGGGTTCTTGACTCTTCTAGTCCAACAGCTATTCCCTCAAATTTTCGATGGGTGATCATAGTACATGTGATCAACCAAAGGAAATTATGCTTGAGTTTTGAAAGCTAGATCCACCTCTCTTTTATGGTCAAGCAGAAACATCTGTAGAAGAGAAGTGGATCCTTAATATTGAATGTTACATTATCCTCATTGAGTTTCTCGAGTCATTGAAGGTCATGTTTGGGACTATCATGCTTGAAGGTTCATCGTGGATGTGGTGGAAGTCTGTGTCTTGGAACAAGTCCCGTCAAGAGCTTACCATGGATTTTTCAAGGCCTTGTTCATTCATCAGTATTTATCTATGGAAGAAAGGGTGAGAAAGGGTATGGAGATGTGTTGTCTGAAAAATTATGACAGATCCATGTGGGAATATTTCCAGTGCTTTGTGGAGATTTTCCTTTATGATTCAGGGTGTGCCACAGATAACCCCATGGAGGATCAACTCTTTGATATTGGTCTTTGCCCTAATCTATAGAAGATGTTTTCATAGTCCAACCTTACTTAATTTGTCGATGTGGTGAGATAATATTTTCTTGTCGAAGCTCTGATGATAGGAGTTCTTGAAGTATTCCTCCGCCGTTCAATCCCTATGAGCAGTGTTGAAGGTTCCAGAAAGGATATGATTAAGAAATTATAAGTGTATGGAGAAGTTCATGGAATAAAAAGGCATCGAGATATTTCATCAACCTATTTGGATTGAGAGATACTCATGTGTTATCAGTGTGAAAATATAGGTTACATGAATCCATCGTTCCTAGGTGCTCCGAATCCCTTCCAAGCCTGTGGATGCCAGGGAAACTTATAGCGATTCTGTCCGGGCATTTCTAGAATGTGTTATAGAGGAAGTTCCCAGATGTGATGTGTTGTTGGGTTTTTGTTCAAATTTTCTGGTGTATGCTTCCATTTAGTGTAGGGGATCTATTATTTTTGTAGTGTGTTGATGGTGTTTTGGGTTTTGAAATGTGAGATAATGTCGTGTATCTTTTGATGAACTACGGTTTTCAATGCCAGTTTGGATTCTATTATGAATTCTTTTCTATTCATTAGTCATATCAAAAGATGTATGTTTCTTGAATGAATTATCAAAACCTTGATACAAGGTAGATGATTATTCATCCATCAAAGCTCTATCCAAAATGCCTTGGAGTGAAGCCAATGCGTAGTTAGGAACCCTGGTGTATTTGAAGGAGTCAGGTTAAGGTTGTGCCTCTATCATTGGGGTGAGGCAGCTTTAGTGTGTCTGTTGTAGTTTCTCTATCATTATAAATTTCCTCTTGTTGCAAGTATTGCGATGGACTTATCCCTCCCACAATGTATATAATTATGCCTTTTCTTTATTTGAGGTGTCAATTAGTGGACTTTGGTGGACGACCCATGTGAATCAGTTGTGACATTATTTTGCATCCATCCCAATGTTATGGGTCATGAGTATATTTCCATCGTGATTCCAATGACCAATCCTTTGGACCTCCCTCTATGCACATGGGGTAAGAGTTTTTGTTTTGTGTAGACTTTTAGGATCAAATTCTATCCCTTTTGGACATGATTGAGTGGTTTTTTTGTTTTTTTGTTCTTTTTATAGCTTAAGTAAGGCATGGTTCTTCTCTAAGTTGGATTTCTGGTTGGTCGCAAATAGGTTAGTTCTTTATGGTTGCGAGACCCACCGTGAGTCTCCTTGGGTTTTCTCTTACGTCGTTATCATATGCAAGTTTAGTTCTTATGGAGGGGAGTCCAATTAGTCCTCCCCTCCACTGGTGATATATTTCACGAAATGAGGTTCAGTCCCCCTGGTAACCGGTGTGATGTCCTTGGTTTGAGAGGTTGGATCGTGTTAATGTAGAATCCTTAGGTGTTGATTGATCAGCTAGATGGGGTCGTGGATTTTCATCAACAAAAAGTGTTATGGTGGGGAGAATTGCCACACATCGACCTATGCTTTTATTTTATTTTATTATTTATGTGGCCTTAAATAATTTCTGTTGGGGACTAAGGTATGTCTTGTACTAAATTTCTGAGTATTGGATAAAAAGTGTGTGTCATGGGATCGACGTCACCGAACGCACAAGCTTAGCATGAAACTGAATGGCTTTGCGCAACCAAATGTGTGGCCTTTTTATCTTTGAAGAATTAAAATGGATGAATAAATATTAATTTATTTCCCCCTGCTATCCAATATAGTGCCTACAGGTACCACCTTTCCTCCACACCTGGTGAAATCCGTCCAACGCTGATTCCTGTCAGTGTCGACGGGTCTTTTGCAGGCAACCAGGTGAGGTTTGGTGGTCCTTTATCTCTTCTAATTACTCATACGGGCCGCGTAGGATGCTACCATCATATGGTCACTTTCTGATTCAGGATTCCATCGAGTTGAAAAATCTTCCCCCGAAGAACACGACAAAAAACGAAGTGGTAGATGGTCTGGGCCTTGTTATTTTAGACCACCCCCTTCGCATTATCATCATATCAAGCCAGTAGAAAACAATATAGCACATAGATAGTTTTTAACCCCATTCAATATTTTCCCTCAAAAACCACCCGCAATTTCCTAACAATCACATTTCAACTCAATTTGGTTGATCTGTGTAATCAGGTTTTTCTAGAATGAGGATTTGAATTTATAAAATCAATTGAATTTAAAAAAAAATCCCTACCTCATAATCATAGGAGTTGTTGCAGTTGTGGGAGAATAATACACTTTTTTTATCCCTGATTAATTCATCCCATGATGTCGTTTAAGCCTTTATTCTTCATTGGAGGGGTTGATTGTTGGCGCTTCCTCAGAGATATTCAGTTTTTCATTAAGAATCCTCCCAAAATCCACCAATCATCCTTTTTTCCAACGTTTCAATTATTAAAAGTTTGTATCAAGAGTTTAACACTAATTTCAATTAATGTCTCTTTAATTGGTGTAATTAATGAACCTCCTTAACTAATCCAGGAGTTGTTAGACAATTGATGTTTAACCGAGAATTTATTTTAACTCATTTAAATAATTACCACCTCAGTGGTCCCCACCACCATCAATCAAGAAGTGGTAGAAAAATAAAATAACATATCATGTAATTTTATTATTTATTCAAAAAGTCTGCAAAAATAACTTTTTTCCTCGACCTATAGTGGTTGAAGTTAATCCTCCTTTAAGAGAATCCTAGTGTTGCAAATTCAAAAGTTCCCTCATATTTTAATTCTGAGAACTGGTTCAAAAATAGAAATTCTTGCTCGCACATTCACTAAAAATAACATAAAAAAGCTAAAAATTCTATTCTGGGCACACTATGACTAGGAATCTGGCATCATCAATTTTTTCTGACTTGTAATAATCCAAAATTATTTAAAAATATATATAATGATATTTTGGGTCTTTACATTCTCCCCAACTTTTGGTTTTTCTTCCCGAAAGCTGTAGAAAAACTAGGGGTAATGAACACATATGTGAGCCTTTCTCTCTCATGTGATATCATGGAGACTCCCATGATTCTAGAAAACTCGCAGCTGAGTAATCGACCCCCATGAAGGACTAACACCTATTTATCCTCTATCTCCACTAGGAACTCCAAATTTTTTTCCCCATCATCGATTACCAGATCACCCAAGTTGATAACGTGTGATGGATAATTCATGTACCTCCTCAGTCCCGAAACCTAGAAATCATTTGGCACCTAGTACATCTGTTGGGGTAGAGATAAAAGGTACACCACATCACCTACTCTGATGAGAATCTAGAAAGGCTCGATGAACCTCGGAGATAGCTTGTTGCCCTGTACAAATCATGTCAAACCTCCTAGAGGCGAGACCTGTAAGATGACACAGTATGCCTCCTTGAACTCCAACTATCTCCTTCTCCTATCAGCATACAACTTCATCATACTCTATGCAGCCCCCATCTACTCCTGGGTGATCTATACCTTCTCAGTGGTAGCCCGTACCAAATATGAACTCATAAGTGCCAACTTCCATATGTTTTTATAGCATAGAGAAGATTTTTATGGTCACCTGTATAGGTCCTCAAATGGATGCATGCTGATGGTGCAGGATAACAATAGTTTTATGTGAACTCCACCAGTGGCAGGTGGTTATTCAAACAGCGACCAAAATCAAGGGTACTAGCAGGAAGCATTTCTCGGTGTGTCTGTATAGTCTGCTTTGTCTAACCATCAGTCTGAGGATGATAGGTGGTTCTCAAACATAGTTTAGTCCCAAATTCCTCATATAATCCCTTCCACAAGCAGGATGTAAAATGATCATTATGATCTGAGATGATCATCGATGTCACCCCATGAAACCATACTATCAATTACACGTAGAGGTGTCTCATGACCTCTACTGATCCCTATTCTTGAATAGGTAGGAAGTGGGCCGACAAGGAGAGTTTCTCAACAATAGCCTAGATAGGGTCATGGCCCCTGTATATACATGGTAGCCCTATCACGAAGTCCATGTAGATACCTTCTCATTTCCACCACCTCAAATGGTTTTGTGAAGCATGCTAGTAACTGATTCTTAGCTTTCACTTTCTGATAGGTGATGCATCGTGAAAAAAAATTCGCCACTACATTCGTCATCCTTGGACACTGGTACAGACACCAAAGGTCTTGGTTCAACTTCTCCACACTAGGATGTACCATCATAGGGGATGTATGTAACACTATAAACACCTCCTATCATAGTGTAAATTGCACCATGGTTTATCCTCTGAAGAGGATTCCATGCTCCCACCCCCCATCATAAAATCCATCAGGAGCATTTCATGAGGATATCTGAGCTCATCGGGCCTCATAGTCAACTTCCCCAAGACGTGCCTCACTGACATGCTGAAGGAGTGGGGGAGTAACAATCATAGACTGATGGTAAGCTTCTCCATCTATATCCATGAAGGATATCTGCAACCTGTGTAGCTTCTCTATCGCCTCACACAACAATTGTAAACCAGAACTCATGTTGAGTGTGTCTGCCACCATGCTCCCCTTCCCAGGAGTGTAGACTATCTCAAAGTCATAGTCCTAGAGTAACATTATCCATATTTGTTGTCTCAGGATTGGGTACTTATGTGAGAAGATATTCCAAAGACTCTTATTATCTGAGTAGACAGTAAAAAATTGGCCCATAAAGTAGTGTTGCCACATATTCATCGCAAATACCACTGTAGTTAACTCCATGTCAGGGGTCGCGTAGTTTTCCTCATGCTGTATCAGCTACTATGAGACATATACGATCACCACTCCCTCCTGTATCAAGACACAACCTATTCAGTTCCTTAATGTGTCTTATTAAACGATATACTTAACACCCTCTTCTAGAAGCCTCAATATGGGTTGACTCTTCAGTATTTTCCTCAACTCCTAGAAACTCATCTAGAATCTCTCCATCCACATAAAGGGTTGACCCATAGTTTTCTAAGCTAACAAGGGTTACACAAAACTAGAAAATTCAGTTATGAATCTCTTGTATTACTTATCCAATCCCAATAAACTCTGCACCTTGGTCATACTCATGGGTGGATCCCAAGAAAGTACTTCTTTTATATTCTCCAGATCCACTGTGACTCTATCCTATGAGATAATGTTTCTTAAGAAGTGGACTTCCGATGTTTAGAACGTGGAATTCAAGAGATTTCCATAAATCTGGTTCTCTCAGAGATCATCTAGAACTATTTGTAGGTGTGTGGTGTGCTACTCTTATGACGCCGATTACACAAAGATGACATCAATGAAGACAACCAAGAAGAATTTGAGATAAGGATATTGTATTTTGTTCATTAGCCCCATGAACACTGTTGTAGTGTTGGTTATGCCGAAAGGCTTCACCATGTAATCATATTGGCCAGACCTATATCTGAAGGATGTATTCAGTAGGTTCTCATCTTGTACCCTGATCTGATGATAGCTTGATCTGTGGTTTATCTTCAAAAACAATTGTACTCCCATTAGCAGGTCAAAAAGATCATTTATCCTCATCCGAGGATACTTGTTCTTCATGTGACCAGGTTTAGTCATCGATAATCCACATAATGTCTCAGACTCCCATCTGCCTTCTTGGAAAACAAAATTGTGGATGCACATGGAGAAATAATGGGCCTTGTGAACCCCTTCTACTATATGTCCTCCATTTGTACCTGCAACTCATGGAGCATTGCTGGAGCCATTAGATATATTGGATTACTTATCGGTGTTTTCCTAGGGTATAGGTCGATGTAGAAGTCTACCTATCTATGATTTGGTAGTCTTAGAACAACCTCATGAAATACATCAGTGTAGTAGTACACCCCATGAGGATATCTCAGACTCCAATCATCAACAACTCTGATGGTAAGGCTCACTAACTGATGTATTATTGGATGCACCCTCCTCTAGGAAAGTCCATCCCAGGCTTCAAAGGTTCCCTTCTTCCAGATGAAGGAAAACATGGTCCCATCCTCACATACACACTGCACTCTGCACCTAAAATTGTCAATCTGAGAATGGACTGTGGATAGCCAATCTATACCCATGATGTAATTATAAGGCCTTGACACTGGTACTAGGAGATACTAGTAAAATGTCTCACCTCCTAGAGTATTCTCACACTGCTGGCCCCAGTATGTTTTCATCTGATCCTCTCCCATTGGAGTCTCTAATCGTAAGGATCGAGCCAATGGCTATACTGGAATCTCCGAGCTCCTAAGGAGAACAACAGAAAAGAATGAGATACTGGAACCTATGTCTATAAGTACTTTAGATAGGGTAGAGTGGAAGCATATTGTAACTAGAATCATTTTTTGAGCACATTGGTTATAGGCCTCAGCTGCCTGAAGTTGTGCTCATCCATATCCACCTGCTCCCTATGGTTGGAGTGGACCACCTACGGGTGGTGGTGGTAGAACCTCAAATCACCGCCACTAGCCTTCTACACGACCTTCTCATCTTCCAGGTCCACCACCCTATATACCTCCCAACTCAAATCTATGACATTCCCTCATTAGTCCCTCGACCATCTGCTGATCATCAGTATGGCTATTCGGGAAATCATAAGCAATGTATCCCTACCCACCGTACGTGAAGCATGGTCTGCTCCCCTATTGGTGTGCCCAACCTCATGAGTTCATCACCTCTGAACCTGTGTCTTGGTACCATCCTCTAAAATGTTGGGCCTGCTTTGACCGCTACATCGACTACCTAATGTATTCTATAGATGACATGCCTACCTATCATCCAGTGGTGTCTGTCACCATCAGAGCCTACTCAACTAAGAATCTCTCCACTAATAATGATCTCTAGAGTACTCCAGCTGACTTCGGGATATTGAGTGATAGGATGGATGCTAAAATATCCCACTGAATACCCTTCTCAAAGTTATGATCCCTGAAGAAATGGTCTCATTCCACGGTGGTGGAGTAGCGAGAGAGGTCATTGAATCTCGCTGAGTACTGAGCCATAGTTCAGATTCCCTATGAAAAGTGTAGGAGCTCTTGAATATACACATAGCATAATTTTGCTGGAATAAACATTTCCCTGAATAGTCTCTTGAAGTTCATCTAGGTGAGGGTCACCTAATTGTGTAATTGGAGCACAAACCTCTGACATATACCAATAATTACCTAGAAAAGACTAGTAGTTAGGATCACCATCTACACTATTTGTGTCCCAACTAGATGTAAAACTCTAGCCACTGCCGCAAACCTATCCTCAGCTTCCTAGGGATCTGTCTTCCTCGAAACCATAGATGCCTCTGCGGCTGGAACTCATATAATGTGCTAAGTCGGTGTGCCCCATCTACCAGTGGGGCTGGTGGAAACTACTTCCTAATGGGTATTGGTGTTACTGCTGCACCACTCGAAGGTGCTATCACTGTAAGAAGGCCGTGCACTCAACAATCATCTCTCGGGGGGCCTTCATCGTGAACTCTCTCTACAATCTCGGCACGCTATCTATGTAGTGGAATCCTGAAAAGAAATAGGCACCCCATAGTCAATATGTTATACCTGGTGAGATGAATCAAAAGAGATCAAAAGTAAAACATTTCAAAACACACATAGTTAGTGATTTCATGCACCAAGTCAGAAATCAGAATTCAGGGTGTTGGTGTATTGATATGCTAGTTACTGCATCAATACAAGACACCTTGAACTAAAAATCACACTCAAATTACATAACACTATTATTCCATTGGAAAGATCAGAATCCTTGTTCATTGGTAGAACTGACTCCTTTGATACAACTTTTCACATCACGTCCCTCAGGGCCCATGTTGTGACTACCCCAAGCTCGCCTCCCGAAGGGAAATGGCTATAGACTAGCACCGAAGGCATCAAACTGCAAGTGGAAGTCATTAACATGGATACTTGTACACACACGCATGCCCAACCAAGTACCTAATGAAAAATGGGAAACAACATACCTATGAGAAACTGAGTACAAATACTGCTAAAAGTAAAGGGGCCAGAATACAAGCTTAGCTGAAATAAAAACAACTAAAAAATAGCACCGAATATCACTCTCCAATTATTCTATTTTAATGGTAGGTAAAACTTTTCTTTGTATCTATCCACGTCAACCAGTCACCTTCGTGTACAACAAGGTCTTGGCTCCCAAATTTTTCATCCAAGATACTCATCGTCTGGACGAGACACAACAAGGTGCTGGTGAGACATGTGCATGGGTGAGTATAACAATACCTAGAAAGGAACCCAATACCTTAAAAGGTCTCCCATAATTCCACAAAGGAAAATCAAAAATCCATGACCTCAATCAAAATTAACCATGTAGAGATAGATCACACAAGGTTTATAACATGGAGTTTAGGAATGAAGTTGATTAGTATTAAGCTATATCATTTTATTCTGTTAGGATGTTCCACAAGTAAACCAAGAAGAAGTTATTCTATTTTTGATCCACATAGGGTCATATGTCTCTAATCCACGATGGGTACCTCTATGTGTACTCCACATTGGGTCGCACATTATTTATTCACACAGGGTCTCTAGAATGTTGATCCACATAAGATCGCTTAGATGTTGATCCGCTTAGGGTCGTTATGATGATGATCCACATAGGGTCACTATAATGCTAATAAAAATAGGGTATCTATGATTCTGATCCACACAGGGTTTCTATGATTCTGATCCACATAGGGTCTCTATAATCATGATCGACACAAGGTCACTCTTCATTTGACAACAAGTCACAGGATTCCCTGCACTCAGTGTGCATGAGTTCAATAAAATTATCTCCGCAATATATTGTTCATGCCTCAACTGCCAAGAAGTTCTGCAAGGGAATCACCCAAAGGGCCACCATTTCGTATGGGTTACAACACGATAGGTGGAACATCAATTAGACGCCTCGTCTATGAGTTATAAGTGTTTGTGTTCTAATGTCCTAGTGGTATTTGAGTTTGATCCAACCTATCTATCCTCCATCATTATCCAAAACTCAGGGGATGTATCTCAAAAGGATCTTCTTATTCCATGGATTCCAAGGTCTTAGTTGGTTCGTCAAACAGATGTCTAGTTTGTGAGATACTACCATTTTAGATTATCTGGCCTAAAAAGGGTCTGGGTCCGGTCACACCAGGTCAGACCGACCCGACCCACCTTGACCTGGGCTGACCTGACCACATTAGGTTCAACCCTGGTCTGACCTGGCCTAGCCCAAGCTAGTCAAGTCGCCCCTAGTGGGACAAGCCATGTGTGGTCAGCTCCCCCTTCTCGAATTATCATTTTGTCCATTTGGTTTGTAATGGAAGTTCCATGTGGTGACACCACCTTTTAGTGGGACCCATGGGGCACGAGTCCCCCTCCACCACGACACAAAGCCACATCCTCCCTCCATAGTGCACAATTGTATGTTTCCTTACTGCCAACACGGTTGGATAATGAAGACTTCCCCTACTGTATTTTGCGGTCGGCGAGAGCCGGCAGCCACTGTTGCCCACCGACATCAGTCACCACCACCGTCGCACCCGGGCTTTGTCAGCATGGCTTCCCCTATCCACCGGGTGAGCTCTTGATGATTTTATAATTCTAAAAAAATGTTCTATAGTGTGGTGGTGGTATTTTATTATTTTGGTCAATTATTTTTTTCTTCTATGATAGTTTTAGTCTATATTCATGGCATGTATGTGCTTCAAACTCCAAATCACTTCTTAATTTATGAAAAAAATCGTATGATCTGATTATTGCTTCAATATTCATTATTTGTTAGGAATTATTTTGTTATGTAATGGTCATATACCATGATTATTTTCCCATACCATACCATTACAAAACATCGCATGAGCTATATGCTTCATCCAATCCATTATAGGTATATATAATTTGAGAAAAAATCACATAATTATTAAAACAAGAAAATTAATGTCATATTAATAATAAAAACTACATAAATCCAACAAATCCATGTTATCCAAATAGATTTAATTTATTTATTAAATATCTACATTACATAAATAAATTATACTGATAATGCAATTGGTTGATTTTAATTAAAATAAATTCTCAAATAATTATGATAAATTTTTAATTATTATGAAATAAAATTATATTTTAATTGTTGAAAACCATATATATGTTTATAGAAAATTTATACAAACACTAAAAAAACATTCATCGATATTCCATTATTTTCACTATAAAATATTGTATGAATGACATTAAATGGAATGATTAATGTAATATGAATTTTATAGAATCATCAATAAATTAGAAAATATAAGAGGGAATAATTTTGATGAATGTAGATGAAAATTTAATAATAAAATAAATAAGTTGAAATAATAAAATTATAGTCCAAAAAATCATTTCACACTTTTTTAAATAATTCAATGTACTTAGAGAGATACTATAATAAATCATAGAAATAATTACATGGACACTGATGGAATAATGGAATCATTATAAACTGACTATAGAAATATTCAAAATTGGAAATAATATATAGTGATAGTTCCACATACAAAATTACTTTTGTGGGAATTAGGAATCAATGAGAGGGAAAAGGGTAATAAGACATATAAACCCAAAAGTCATCCGCATGAAAATAAAATAAATTAGGGTTTGATGAGATCATATTTAAAAATTCACTCAATGAAAATTTAAATATAGAAAATATCAGTTTTAAATATTTATTGGAAGATAATCCAATGAAATATCACTTACTTCCCATAAACAAGCTTTATGCCCCTTTGTTAATTTTCTTCTCAAAATTAGTCCTATCATAATGAAGGAGTTATGCGTCATTTGATGGAATTTAATATTAACAACATGTGATAATAATTTTGAAGAGATAATTTTTTTTGGGATGCCATAATAAACCCACATAATTTATATGATGTGGGTAGTGGATAAGACCTCATATAAGTAATTTTGAGTTCTATTTTCATAATTACATATTTTTTAATGTGTAAATAATATCATTTTGGGAGACATGTTGATCCAAAAGGAAAAAATAATGGATATAAGTTTTTTATATCCTTATCCACATAATTTATAGATACATTTAGATATATTTTAAGACATTAAAATTTTTTTAGCACTTTTAACTCATTTTACACATTAACAAGGAAACTCACCTTTTTATATTGGTAACATAATTTTTTTTAAAAAACATTACTTAATTTTTTTTTATTATTGAAAAATAGTAAATACATTCTATAAGATACAATTTTTAAATTTTATAATAAATATTTTTAATATTTAGATTCATAACATAAATAATTAATTTTTAAAAAAGCATCCTTATAAATAATAAATGATTTTATTATTATCTATTACTAAATAATAATAATAACTTCAATAATAATTATTTTATATATATATATAATATTTCCTCAACTTTATTTCTCCATATTAAAAAAAAAGGATTTAATAAAAAACAGAAAATAGAAAACATAAACTAAAATGATGTTTAAATTAAAACAGAGTTCTTTTACCATGATTTATTAAATTTATAATCCTTGTAATTTTTTAAATATTAATTTGATGTTATATAATAATTTTAATAATACATTCTTGATTTTTAACAATATATGTTATTAAAATTATTCATAAATATTTTTATATATAATTAAAATAAATAATGTATAAAATAAATAATTCTTTTATTATTTTCAAAAATGATATTGTATCATCTTATTGTATTCCAAAAAAAAATTCAGATTAAGTACATTTCATATATAAAATTTTTATTACACATTAGTAACAGTAAACTATGAAATATTCAATATAATTATTATATTAATGTATCTTCAATGACTATATATTCAATGATTATATATCCAATGATCACACAATAATAATTTCTACCCTTCCCCATTATATATTGTATTACAAATTCTTGTAAAATTCATTCATTCAATTAATTAATTTATATCAAATAATTACTAACATATTTCAAATTCTTTTATTTCTATCAATATTTTAATTTGATGTTACAATCATTATAGAAACCCACGATGAGGCATATTTAATGATCATTAAATTTTTAATCACTACGATTTGTATACCAATTATTATTTTCGTAATAATGTTTCCTATAATTTTCTAATAAATTATTGTTGTTAACCAGGTATTAAAATATGTTACCGTAATGAAATATAGAACATTTTATTTTATTCATACATTTCAAGTGAAATATATTTTTCAGCATATTTGTTGAATGACAAAGTTAGGTGTTACATTATACCCCCTTAAAAAATTTATCAAAAAAATAGTTATTGAAGAAAAAATGTGCATACATGTTCCTCATTACATATTTTACTTCCCACATTTATTATTTAAATAGAATAATTCTCCATAGAACTTTGACATGGTTAGTGGTATTATTTTTTAGTACATCATATATATGATAAAATATCTCTACCCATTATTCCCACTAAGAGAGATAATGTTCTAGTTTTCTGTCTATTGAGTTTCTTACATGAGATGGATATGCTATTTACATCCTCAAAAGGGATACATGGAACACATTAGGATCTAGTGATATTTTTTTGAAGAACTATATTAAAAGATACATCTCCCTTGCGTTCTTGAATATCGAAGCATTTGATACATATAGGGATCATGTTTCCCTTCATAAAAAATCCAAAAAACCCTATCCCATGGTGATATTTAATTGAATATAATTTCTCAAGAACAAGAATTTAAATCTCACTAACGATCATAACTATAACTCTTCTGTCATATTTTTTCTTCAGTAATATATCACTAAATAATTTGAATCTTTTTAAGATTTCATGTCAAGAATTTTGTCCCAATAGATTATGATCTCTGATATTATCCAAACATGCCAGAGTTTTAAACCAATTCTCATACAAAGACTCATATAGTTCCATTTCAATTAGTGAATGGAAATATTTTTTGAATGATAATTGTTTTAGATGAATATATTCATCCAAAAATATATTAAATTATATTAAACATGATATAAAAATATTTTTTGTTGTTTGAATTGTCCTTTTATATTAACCATTTGAATATGGATGATAATTAGTGTGAAATACCATCTCTATATGCGATTCTTGTTTTAAAATTCACTAAAACAATGAGGTGAACCCCACATATTAATAAAAAATTATTCAATTTAGAAATTTATGAAACCATACAACTTCCTTTATGTCTATCTTGAAAATTTGATCAAGTGGTAAATGTTGTCAAGGAATAATTTGCTACTCCAACTTTGTTAGGTTTTAAACCACATCCTATTAGATTTATAAGCATTAGTGAAATTGGGAATTCCTTGAAAAAAATCAGTAGTGATGTTCTCTGATTTATATATTGGTATTGTTAATGGTTACATCTTCCCCTTAGACTTATCATATTCAACCTTAAATTTTATAAAATCAAGACATCGTGATATATACAATATAGTATCCTTTTTCATGTTTTACAACAAAAAATAATCCTTGAGATCAGTGTAAAATTTTTTTATTCTAGGATTGATAATGAATGATGGGATATGAATTCCATCCAATAAGTTAACATTTAATTCATCTCTTAATGAGACCAGTATTTTTTCTATGAATCTTATAATTCCATTATTGTCAATATTGAACACTAAAATAATTCATTTATTCTTTTAAAGCTACGTAAAATCCTTTTTTAATCCTTAAACATTATAGGGATTTATGGTTGAGAAGTTATTTTGGAAAGATACAATTTCTTCAATTTTTATGTGATTTCATAGTCTTTCCATAAGAAATATGTGGTTATTATGACACGTTTTTCCTCATCATGGATGAGGTTTCATGATTAGTTACACTTAAGGAATCATCCACCTTATTCACCTTCATTTTCTGGTAATGTAATGTGTAGTAATTGTCCTTTATAAAATAAAACAATATATTTGTGAATATGTTAATATCATTTTTTTGAATATATTATTTAATCTATTGTAATTAGTATATATTTCACATTTTCATCATAATGATATTTCATACTAATTTATAAATTAAATATTATTTTTGTTAGATCCATATTAAGTAATAGGTGATTTTTTTCATCGAATTTTAATCAACATGATTCAAAAGATACAAAATCATTACTTCCATATGGACCTTTAAAAGGTAATTATTTAATTAATTACTATATTCCCAATCCATTCTAAACTATATGGTAATGTGATTACATGTTATGTTAAATACCATCTCACAAGCTCCTCGAAACCGAGTTCATGATAAATTTTCTAGAACTACATAACTCTATTCTATGTAAGATTGGTTATTAGAGTTGATAATGATTAGAAATTTCCCACAAAGAACTGATAACATTCTAAAAATATAATAAAACTATATTTCTATATATAAATAATGATTTTTATACAATCTATAATTAACACTACATGTAATGGATATATAGAAATAACCTCTCTTAGGTTAACATATCCAATTAATGGTACCTTCTATTTACAGAACTCACACTTGTAATTTTGGCATAAAATTTAGTTTTTTCCAGTTTAATTAGAATAATACTAAAATAATATTCATTTTCTTCTTAGTATAAAAATATATGAAACTATTATTAAAAAATACTAAATAAATTAGTTCGGTAAACTCTAATGGTATTATTTATTATACCAAGGATGAATGTGGGGGAATTATATACCTAAAAGTTATCATTATAAATTCAAAGGGGACATATCATGTTTAATAAAACATTGTCAGTACAACCACCTCTTTCAACCTAAATTGATGATATATGGTATATAGTTATATCTTTGAGATGCATTGAAAACTAAAATTTGATCAAAATTCATCAATACATGGTTGATGATACGTTTTATCGATCATGATCTCATTATGTTTATAATAATTAATATGTAGACATTGATCTATGTTTTTATCAAGTAGGAATACTCTAACCTATATTTAATTACATATGAATATAAAAACATTAAGTATATTATCATTGATTTCATTTTCAATAACACAAATTTAATAGTTTCATATAATAAGGATTCATAAATATTGGTATAAAAGTATGAATAAGTTGAATTGTAAACTCAACCACCTGGTTTATGGGAGTACTAAGAAACTCATTATAAAATAATTTTTAATATTCATCAACAATTGGAATATTTTTAACCTTCATATTCTCCCATATAATTTTTAATAAATTATTGTAATTATTTGTCCTTAATTATTGTATAAAGGAAAAACGTCATAAAGAGAGTCCATATTCATCCATGCATTGATAAATAACCATGAATAGATTTGGTATGTGAATTATTGCATCCATATAACTATACTTTATATTGTATTTTTGCAAGTAGAGATAATCTATGCCCCAAATAACATCATATATAACCAATGGGAGAATAACAATATTTAATTTAATTATAATCCCATATGCATAAACCATTAAAGAGTTATAGATTATTTATGATATCATTTCACCATTAGTTGTTTTGACTAATGACCCTACATTTAATAACTAAGATGGTGACATTATACTCCTAGAAAATATATAGTATATGAAGATGTGGGTAGAATAATAATTAAATAAGATGTTATTTGTTTTTGATTGAATGATGAGTGTCCCTTTCCCTATTTTTATGACCCCCCTCAAAAACAATTATGTCATATTATTTACTTTTATCCATTATATGTGGAGTTTTTGATGTTTTTTTTCCTCTTTAATCCTTGGATTGTTGAATTGTTTTGTATAAATACCAAAATTTTTACAATTTAAGAATTTATGTTTTGGTGGATCATTATTTGGTATATTAATATCTTATATAAAGTCAGTCAACTTATTAATATGCCTTTGGTATTGATGTTTAGGATGATATTTTTTCATATTTCAAAAATATCATCATTACATTGAAGAAATTTTTGTCCTAATTCTTCTAACATTTTTGGAATGTGTTATGATGATTCTACTATCCACCATGGGATTTATAATCTATGTTTAATTTAATTCCCTTTATGGTTTTTGTCCCTAGAACCAAAAATAATAATGAGAGTCTTCCAAATCCATTTCCACATTTATATCACCTCAAACTATCTCCATGTAACTATAAAGTCTATTTTAGGTAATTAATTTCATATATTTGGTTTTAAACCACTAATTAAACAATATATTTTTCTTTTATGATCAATGATAAAATAATATGTGTAATTTTCATTGGAGAAAATATTATTTTTATATGTAAAAATAGATATTTCAACCTTATGTTTTAATATAATAAATTATATCACCGTCTTAATATAATTATTTCAGGGAAATTATTTATTGAAATACATTCCCTTAAATTCTACCCTTTATATGGATTTATTTTTTGATTTTTCATTTATTTTATTAATTATAGTACACAACTAATCTTCATCAACTTTATAATAATAAATTGATAAGAAATCATTGTACTGAAGCCACTCGATAGTAGATAATATATTATTATCTTTATTATTCATTGGTAAAAAAAATATTTGGTAGAAATATCCACTAAAGGATAGTTTATATTATCACATAAATTCCTCAATGTTTATTTCATGATTCTATGGATCATTTTTTATCTAAAAAAAGTTAATGTTACTTTACATAAGATGAGAGTGTTACATCATTATATTAATGTAATGATTTAATATTTATCACATCCTTAATAGTTTCTTATCTAGATATTAATTTCATTGTTCATGACACACATCATTTACCTAGTTCAATCATGATTTATCTATTGAAAAAATTTAGAAAATTTAGTATGATAATTTAATAATAATTTGTATATTAAAAAATTAAAATACATCCTATGATATCATAAATTCCAACAGCTTAATATAAACAAATGAAATTTCATTTTATACCAAGATTTCTTTACGTATATTCATTTTATTATTTATATCCTAATCTGTAAATTTTTCTAAACCCTATTTTGATACCTATTGTGACAACACAATAAAAAATTACATATATATTACCTAATGAAAATTGATTATTCATTACAACCGACAATAATTTAATATCACAGAACCTTTATGTGTATAATATTTAACGATTATCTAAGTATCCATCATATTTTATAATAAATCTAACACATATCATATAACAAATATCGACACAATATATAATTTTATATATATCGTAAATAATATTCTCAATTCAAAATCTAGAGAAAGGAAAAAATAAAATTGGTGATCTCATAAACATAACAAGTAGTATGATATGTGTGAAATAAATTGGATTTATATATAAGAACTTAACAATGATCATTATTTTTTATAAGTTTAAAATGTGTGTTTGAGAACATAATAAAGGTATAAAAACATGACATAAGGAAAGCATACACCAAAAACATGAATCATGAAACAAAAATAATGAAAAAAGGATTAAATAATAATATATGAAATGATAAATATGAATTCAACACAAACATAAGAATATAGAATCATATATTTTATTGATTCTCCCTACTGAGACCACATAAAAATACTCAATAATCAATTCCCATAAAATCATGTAATAGGATAACCTTCGTCATACTATAATAAAATGTCACAAAAGATATTTTATTTGGCCAATATACTGGAGGGATATATAATTCTATACCCACACATCACATAATGATAATGAGTGAAAATTATTTCCACGTGAACATTAAATGCATCATAAATCAATTATATAAGAGTTAGCTAATGATAGTGACAAGAAATAAATAAATCATTATAATTTAAAATGTGTATTATTTCATTAAAGAATTTATCAAGTGAGTTATAATACCTTTTAAATTATTATAATAAAAATTGATTTTGACATTGATTAAAACACATCATAGTATGAAAACTAATTTAAAAAAAAAATTAAAAATAAGTAATCCATTGATATTATAGATTATTTAATATAAAAAATAATTATGAATAAATTATTTAAAAGTGGAAGGTGAGAGGATATAAAAAAATTAATAATATTTTATTAATAAAACATTAATGAGAAGTTTATTAAATATCATCGTGGAATAAAACTAAAGAATTTCGTACTGGATAAAATATAAAAGAAGATTGTGAAGAAATTCATTGGGACTTTTTTTGTTTTAGTAAAAGTAAAAAGAAATGTACATAAATCAATTATATTATTATACATTAGGATATCATTTAAATTGTATAATTATTATTGACATGGTGGATAAATATTCACAATTAATGGGAATTGATGATGTAAATTCCACTTATAGATATCATTTTAGGTGAATTAGTAATCTTTTAGTGCGGAAATGGTATGATAATTGTTAAAAAATAAAATAATTGGTGTATAATAAAATAAATAAGGTTTTACAGATATGGTATATAAAAATGTCTATACTAGATGTTTATAAATACAAGATTGTGATTTTGAAGTGAGCTTGGAAATGAAACCATTACCATCACACATACAACCCATGAACATGATTTTTCTTTCTCTATAATATGAATATCCCTATTAACAAATTTTTTATCATCCTTATACATATATATACCTTGATACCATTCAATTAAAATAATATATTAAATATAAATGGGTTTTTATAGTTTATATTCACCATCATATGCTATTACTTTTTATTGAATCATATTTGTTTAAACAATGTCAACTTTTTTCTCATATTACACTTTTGTAGAAAACATTTTTTACGGTGGTTATTTAGTAGATTTCACGTCGGTTTTTGGTCAATGTAGTTACTGAATACGTTATAAATATTTTTTTTTTCATCGGATATTTTAAAACCGATGTAAAATACAAAAAAAGAAGAGTTTTTCAGGTCAGTTACTCAAAAACTATCTTGGAAAATGCATCAGTGTCCTGATTCATTACATCATTTATTTAAAAAATGACAATGAATATACTTTATCATGTAGGTAATTATATAACCAACGTCCTAAATCACACCTCTGGGGAATTAATCACATCTAATATTTTCATAAACTATGTGATAAGCAGTCTTCCATGCAGTTTTCCACGTCAGCTAGATAATAAATGACGTGAGAACATATCTACAACATCAGTTATAAAATAACAGATGTAAAAAAACTATTCCTTTCAATTTATTATGTCAGTTAGGTTATAACCTACCTAAAAACCATTCTTGTGCATATGTTATGTCAGTTTTGAAATAACCGGTGCTAAAACTAATCCCAGTGCATTTTTTAAATCAGTTATAAAATTACCAACATAGAAACCATTTTTTTTAATTAAACCGTCCAACCACAATTATGGCTAGCCAAAAGAACACATGAAACAAAAAAATACATAAACCTCACCATCCCACTAGACCCCCCTCCCACTCAATTGGACACACCTACACCCCTAGACTGCCCCCCCACCTTCCTAGATAGCACCCCCACACCCCTAGACACCCCCACAACTACACCCAGCCAAAAGAATACCTAAATCAGAAAACAAAACACCCCCCCCACTAGAATTCCCTCCCCCACCCCCTAAACAGCCCCCCCACCCCATGAACCCCCCCACCCACCCCCCTAAATAGCCTCCCCACAACCCTGGACCCCCCCACCCCCTGGACAACACTCCCACCCTCCGGTAGACCCCCACCCCATTGGAAACAGTGGACACCCCCCACACCCCTGGATATCCCTCTCAGACCCCTATATCCCCCCCACCACACACACACACACCCCTGGACACCCCATGGAATGCCCCCACCACCCCCCCCCCCCCTCAAGGACACCCTGGACACCCCCACCCCCTAGACAGCCCTCCCACACCACTTGAATGACCCCATACCCCACTAGGCACCCCCCCCAACACACACACACACACACACACACACACACACACCTGGACACCCCCTAGATAGCACTCACGCCCACCTGGACCCCACCCCCCCCCCCCCACACCACCCCATTGGACATCCCTCCCCCACCACCTAGACAACCCTCCCACACCCCTAGAAACCCCCACCCCACTGAACGGTCTGCCCACTACCCTGGGAACCCCCACCCTCCTATACAACCCCCACCTTCCTAGACATCCCTCCCACCCTCCCGGAAACCCCCCTCTGTCCCCATGGACTCCCTGGACAACCCCCACACCCCTAGACAACCCTCCATTAGACACAGACCCCACTACAACCTTGGACACCCCCAAGACTGCTCCCACCCACATGGACACCCTGGACAACCCCACACCCCAAGGGCTGCCCTCCAACACACCGAGAAATCCCCCTGACCCCTCTAGGAACCCCCCACCCTTGGAAAACCTTCCCACCCTCTTAGACACCCCACCCCACTAAATAGTTTTCCCACAACCCTGGACTACCCCACCCTCCTGGACAACCCTCCACTCCCGAGATATCCATCCCACCCTCCTAGAAACCCCCACCCCAGTGACACCCTGGACACCCCCACACCACTGGACTGCCCTCCCACAACCCTAGAAACCCCCCCCCCCCCGCCCCAAACCCTTGAACAGCCCCTAGAATACCCCCCACCCCTGGACATCCTGTACACCCCCACCCCCTAGACATCCCTCCAACAACCCTAGAAAGACCCCTGACCCCACTAGGACCCCCCCCCCCCCACACCCCTAGACACCCCAAAAAATCCTCCCACCATCTTGGACAGCCCCACCCAACCCCACTGGACATCCTCCCCCACCCCCTGGACAGGCCTCCCACACCCCTGTAACACCCCCACCCCACTAAACAGCCTGCCGACATCCCTGGACTCCCCCTCCTAGACATCCCCCACCCCATGGAAATCCCTCTCACCCTTCTAAACACCCCCATCCCCATGGACACGCCCACCCCTGGATAGCCCTCCAACAACCCTACAAACCCCCTACACTCGTGGACACACTTAGACTGCCCCCACCCTCATGGACACCCTGGACACCGCCACACCCCCTTGGACTGCCCATTAACACCCCAGGCAAGCCCCCTGAACCCACAGGGTACCCCCCCCCCCCACACCCCTGGGAAGCCCTCCAACCATCCTTGAAACCCCCACCCCATAACCCCCAACCCACTAGACAGCCATCCCCCACCCTCAAGACAGCCCTCCCACACCCCACTAAAAATCCTACCCACAACCCTGGACACCACCACCCTCCTAGACAACCCCTACCCCATGGACTTCCCTCCTACCGTCCTGGACACCCCCCACTCGCATGGACACTCTGGACACCCCCACACCCCTAGATAGCCTTCCCACACCCCCTTGACACCCCCACACCCCTGGAAACCCCTTAGACTACCCCACCCTCTTCGACGCCCTGGACACCCCCCAGGACAGCCCTCCCACACCCTTTGAAATCCCCCCTGACATCACTAGGCACCCTTCCCCCACACTAGAAACCCCCATATATCCCTCCCACCTTCATAAACAACACCCACCCCACTGCACAACCGCCCCCACCATCCAAGATAGACCCACCCCCTAGACATCCCTCTCACCCTCCTTGACACCCCCACCACCATGGACACCCTAGACACCCCACACCCCTAGACACCCCATGGACTACCCGAACCCTCATAGAAACCCATGAAACCCCCAAACCCTAATGGAACACCCCCCCTCTAAAACCCTAAAAAAACCCCTAACCACACTGGGAACCCCCCCCCCCCCCCAAAACCTCTAGACAACCCCTACACAACACTCCCACCCTTCTGGATACCGCCCACACCCCACCCCACTGGATTGCCCTTCCCCACCCGTGGTCATCCCTCCCATGGTCCTAGGACCCCCAACACACTAAATAGCCTACCCACAACCCTAGAAAACCCCACCCCTAGAAAGCCCCACACCCCCAGTACAACCCTCCTAGACTCCCCCACCCCCATGGATACACCGGACACACCCCACCCCACCCCCACACACACCCCTGGTCATCCCTCCCACAAACCTTGAACCCCCCACCCCTCCCACACACACACCCCTAGACCCCACCCACCCCATGGACACCATGGACCCCAATGGACAGCCTTCCCACACCCTTGGAAAACCCCCACCTCACTGGTCATCCATCCCATAAACCTTGAACCCCCCCCCCACACACACATCATTGGACTTACCCCCACCCTCATGGATACCCTAGACACCCCCACTCCCTAGACATCCCTCCAACACCCCTAGAAATCCACCTGAACCTACTGGGCACCCCCCCACCCACCAACACACACACCTGTACACCCCATGGATATCCGTCTTATTCCCCTAACCCCCCCTCCCACCAAACAGCCTGCCCACAACCCTGGACACCCCTCACCCTCCTTGGACAACCCCACCCTCTTTGATAGCACTCCCACCCTCCTAGTGTAACGCCCCGACCCCAGATACCCAGAGCCGGTGCATTACTTCGTAACATTGGCATGATCACAAAAGATCAAGTCTCGAAAGACCGATTAGTTTAGTAGCCTTGGAAACACTAGATGCATTCATAAGTCTTACATTACATCATAAATTGAAAAACTAATAACAAAGTCTTCATATTCCACACTCATATCCTCTTCTGACTATCCCTGCAGGTCATTCATAAAATAATTCTTCACATCCTGGAAAATATTAAAACATTGAAAGGGGTGAGCTCAGATGCTCAGTAAGGATAACAATATAGCGGAAGCTTTCATCAATAAACATAAACATTTAAGGAAATGTCTAACTAAAAAAGCCTTTTAAACTTGAACTTCAACATAATATGGTAAGAGTAAAATGAGATAATGCCATTCACTTATTCACATGGATATTCTACATGTCGAATAATCACATGCAATATCAATAACCACTTTCATAATGAGGGAATGTATAATGCCAGACATTCTGAAACATTTTGTCAAGGCCTTGGCCAAGACGTCTAAAATGATTAAGGCCTTAGACAGAACCATAAATCAAATTGGGAATGGGCCTCGTCCAATTCCACGTCTAGTTGTCTCATGAGACCTACCGATGCATCGAGGAGCTATAGCGGTCTCCACCCGTCACTTATTAAGTCCAATACATTCCTCATATGAATAGGTTTAAACATATCATAAACCCTAACATAATCGTATCACATAAAACATGCATAAAGGAAACATAACATTTCCACATTTCAATCACAAGATATCAATACAACACATTGATATAATAACAACGCTTTCAAAACCATTTTCAATACCAAAATAAAAGAAAGTTAAAACTTTTTATTTATTTTTCATTAAATAAAATGATGGCTTGTAGAGGAATCCAAAACTCAAATAATGGTCACAGCGGCGGAGAAGTCATTGTCACCGCATAAGTACGGAAAGAAAAACATTCCCTTTTGTCGTTTAGAAAAACACTTCGTATAAAAAATATTTCTTTTGAATAAATGAAAAAGTCAAAGGGGTTTATACACCGTATAAATGAAAGTTGTGTATAAAACCAAATATTCCTCAATGAAAGGGGATTGAGATGAAGTCCTTAAAAAGATCATATTTTTTAAATAAAGTACATCTATAATGTTTATTCACTATAAGTACACATAAATAATGTAAAAATACAATATAGGACATAATAATATCATGACATAATTTGAAAGTAGGAGATTAACCCGAAGAATAGAAATTGGGTTAAGAAGTTCCCTTACCTCGTGTCCGACTTGACTCAACCGTTCTTTATCCTCCGGAATAATAAACTAGAGTTAATTTCTATTTACTTAAGTAACTTTTTCATGTTAATTATTCCTTTTATATCACTTATTACCATGGTATGAACATTATGTAATTATTTAAGTTAATAACGGTCGTTTTGTCGATCTTAGGTACTTGAGTCAACAATAAACTTCTTATAATTACAAGTTGTTTACGTGGTAGAATATCCATTATCTCGAGAATTATATTCATGATTTATATGTCATATATATCATATATATCCAGTATATACATTCATTTATAATATTACGTAACATTTAGAGGTAAGAAATGAAATGCACCGTTCATGGAGACGGTAAGCCGTACGTACGCATGAACCCTACTTTCATTTCTATTTCGTATTTAATGGAATGAAATCATATTGATATAAATGTATAATATAATTCCAGTACAATATAGTGTATAATACCATTTACTTCATCCTTTATACATCCCACATATGGCATTAACGCTTCAAATCACTTTGAGGGGGCGGTAGTCCGCACTTCCTAAAATGAAATTATCGTGTTTACCCATAATGGAAATCATAAAGTACGCCATAAATGAGAAATACGGAAGCATAAGTAAAACAGAAACATTTTATATATCATATATAAATATAGTGACATATTAATGGCCACCTTTGAAGGTGTTATATGAGTGTTGAACAATCATCGTTTCGTGAGGCAGAAATTCGCCATCCACAGAAATCGTATGTTCTTTAACCATTAGATGTAGGTGTGTGTAAGTGTAGCTCGAATCCTTCTTATAACAACATCCTAGTATATTTAGGATACTTGTGTTGTTAAAAAAGAAATGAATAAAAAGAGTTTAGGGGGTTGGAGAAGAAAAATAAAACAAAACAACATTAGAGAAGACATTACCTCAAAATCGGGTAACTCTTTTTGATTTGAGCCAAAGGCTTCCTTGGGAAGAGTTTTTCCCAAAGTGAGGCTTCTAGGAGTAATAGAGGGATGTTGGGAGTTTATTTGGGCAGAGTTTGGCCGATCAAAATGGCTTGAAAGTGTGAATGAGGTGGTAGAGGTGGGGGCCTTTTATAAGAGGAGAGGAGGGGCACTCTTGGAAAGTAAGGAAATTTTACATTATTATACAATGCTTTTCGGATTATAAAGGCCCCAAACTTATATAATTAAAGGCTAAGGTGATAAAGGTTCGAACTCTACCCATAAAATAGTCTTTGGACAAGTGTATGCCTTGGATTTTACATTATCTTTTCATTCTATTAAAATCGTTAAATAATGAGGTCTTCGCTGCATCATCATGATGTCATAAATAATGTAATTTATTTAATGTCTAAAAATTATAAAAAAATACTACGATGTAAGAAATATTTTTAGATTTCAAATGAATATTTATAGTAAAAAATATGACTTGTAAAACCCCATGTCAAAATAGTTTTAGTAAAACATTTCATGTTTTTGTCATTTTTTACTTTAACATTAAATAAAAGGTGTTTATGTCATTTTCCAACTAAAGTGGCTCCATGTGGTCCCCATGTTGACCCATGGATTGTCTTGGTCTGCCATGGCACATCCAATGAGGTTAGTACATGTTTCAAACTCATCTCATATTATTAAAACATTATTTTTACCTTAAACTACACTAATAACCTCTAATCGCGATTAAGAACTTAAAAGTTACTATTCACCAAAAAATTATTTTAATCTCATTGAACCACATTCTACTTCTTAATGAAAACCATGTATGTCGGAATTTTGAAATTCAAATCACAGAATTGGTAATATTTCATCTAAATGAAAAATTAGTTATTTATCTACCACATAGTGGTTTCACTATTCATCAAAATTGATGTTTTTCAGAACAATGCCAAAATTTTACCCTAAGCTATAATTGATATTCTGAATTCAAAAATGATGTCTATTTTAAAAAATTCCAAACATATAAGTTTCATTAATTAATTTTATAATTAATTCCCGCTGTCACAACAAATAGAGTGTTTTTAAGAAACAATTTATATCAAAAGATTAGCAATTGTTTATGTCCAATTTCAATGTTAAATTAATTCTAATGACCAACATTGGATAAAATGGTAAAAATATATTTTAATTATAATTTAAAACCACTAAATAGTATAATTTATCAATATAAATTATTTTGATTGAAAAATTTGTTTCTAAGTAATTTTCACCATTCATAAAAAATTGGAAGTTCTCGGAAAATTACAAAAAATTCAACTTTGGATAATTTCAATATTACGAATACAAAAATGAATTCCATTTTGAAATATAAAATTTCTAGAATTTTTAAAAGTGGTTATTACTATTCATAATGGCTACTTTGATTAGTCGCGTTGTTTTAGAACTCGAAGTTGCGTACAATGCAAGCTATTGCATTATTTAATGAGAAGCATATCATGGAAGATAGGGGTGTTACATTCTCCCCTCCTTCAATAAATTGAGTCCTCGCAATTTGAAATTTTTCTTTGAAAATAAAAGGTTGAAAAGAGAAAATACCTTTGAGGAAATCCCTCATCGGAAATAAGATTAATAAAATTTAGCCTTAATAAGGGGGAAAGGGAAATGAAAAAGTCACCACCCAATTATGATCTCAATTAGGAGAACATTGGTGGAAATTAGAGACATATAATTGGAGGGAAAATGTAAATATTTGTAGGGAGTGATTGAGGTCATCAATCACAATCAACTGTCAAATTGAGGGCCTCAAACCCTTCAATCTATGTTGATTTAAAATATCATCAGATCAACAAGACATAAGGTATTAGGATAACACATTTTTTTGTTTTAATATACCTTTACTAATGTTTAAGAATTAATTTATTCATTGAATAAGATATAGGTATATATATATTTATGCTTTACAATTAGAGTTTCAACCTTCAACTCATCTTTCACTCAAAAAGATAATAGAACTCAAAAATATTATACTTATCCTAATTCTATAAGGTTCCAAATGTTAACACATACCATTTAGATTAGTAAAATTATTTTGTAATAACCAGGGACTTCCTGTAGGCTAGTGGTAGGAAATAAAGGCCTGTCGCACTATGGTTGTGGGTTCGATTCCTGCACCTTTGTCCGACGCGATGGGTTATGCCCCACCCTGCAGGTTTTCCTTTTCCTAAAACTATTGTATTATATTATTCCAAAAATAATCTTCAGAAATGTTTTAACCTTAAACAATACTATCCAAAGATCATCTTAATCCATTACAACCTTTATAGTTATCCAAAATACCTCCGTCCAGACATTCTCTAAAAGGTCTCTAAATTCCAAAATCAATTGTAACCTCAGATTCCCCAAACAATGTAAAGTTTTTCTTATTCTCACATACTAAAAATATGATTACATTCATCATATTAAAACCTTACTGAAACAACAAGTACTGCAGTACAATGCTTATATATATATCACATTATTCTAATAACCAGAATATAATCCTTGAGTCCAAAAGCACCAATACATTAATTATTCCGTTTCAACTGTAGTAACAGCATAAGATTGTCCTTGATCCCTTCTCCTTTTTTGAGTTAAGTTTCCCTAACACTTAGGACATTCATTTGCATAATGCCCCATTTCTCTACAATTTTAACATTCAACATTGATAGCCTCTTTCTTTCCCTTCCAATCACGCGCCTGGTGACCTTTTTCTCCACATTTTTAACAAGATCCCATTCTTTTTAGGCAATTACCAGGGTGATTCTTCCCACAATTATCACATAATGGAAAATCCTTCTTTCCCTTCTTCCCTTTATCCGTCTATTGTTCCACCGTTATCTTCTTTTCTTGCTTTGATTTAAAGTAATGAGACTTAGAGAATTCCTTTTCCGTCTTGATAGCATGTGAGACAATATCTTCGTATGACGAGAGGGTTTGTGAGACTACTGCTCAATGAAGAAATGGTTTTAACCCATCAAAGAAATGATCAATATTACTTCTCGGGTTACGTATTTAATCTACTGCATGCCTCGCTAACCTTGTAAAGTTAGCCTCATACTTTACGACATTCTCATCCTCCTTCAGCCTCAAACATAGAAATTGTCTTTCCATATCTGCTCAATGGTCATGTGGAAAGTATTTTTCTAAGAAAAGATCCTTGAACTGTCTCCATTCCATATTTGATACTTCATCATCTTCCTTTGGGTTTTGAATTAGTGACCACCATTGATCGACATCTCCAGTGAGGCGGTAAACTGCCATGACAACTTTCTCCCTTTCACTACCCCCAAGGCATGGAATATTTTCTCTAAGGAATTTATCCATTGCTCAGCTACTATAGGATTTGTACTCCCATTGAAGGTTGGTGGTTGTTTCCTCATGAAGCGGTCTAACATTGATCCTCCACGTTGTGGATCAGGGTGATCCATACGAGTAAGGTTATTATTCATAACTTGAGTGAGTTGTCCCAGTAAGGTAATAAGTTGATCACACCAGTTGTATCTCCAGATCCACAATAATTATCTTGAGTAGGAGGGAAATCGATACACGGAGTGCGTGCATTGATACGGTTTCTATTCCTTCCACTAGGAGCCATTTCTAAAAAATGGCATAAACTAGATTAGTTTATGAATCAAAATACATAATTCCATACTTGTAAAATACTTAACATAAATTGAACTATTTATGGATATAATCCATAATCATAAAAAGGTTTTATTTGAGGAAGTATATACTCATAACCGTTCATAGTGGTTTGTAAAGAAAATGAGAATTATCCTAAGAATATCCCCCGGGAGTGTCGTAACCAAGAGTGCAGCAAGGCCCGTTGTCGTGCACCAGTTCCCGTTCGAGTCTATCTCAAAGTGGTGTTTTCAGGTTTTACACCTAGGTAGATCTGTGCCAGAGCCGCCTCTACCTGATCGTATCCAGACAGGGATGTATTGCTCGGAAAACTCACAAAAATTCTAAATAACAAAATTCTAGGAAGTTCTTCTATACTAATCCTAAAAGTCTATCTTTGGGCTATGTGCTCTAATCAGATTTTATCTAAATCTAGCTTCCAAGGTTAGTAATAAACTTCCTCTGATACCAACTGTAACGCCCCGACCCCAGCTACCCAGAGCCGGTGCATTACTTCGTAACATTGGCATGATCACAAAAGATCAAGTCTCGAAAGACCGATTAGTTTAGTAGCCTTGGAAACACTAGATACATTCATAAGTCTTACATTACAACATAATGTGAAAAACTAATAACAAAGTATTAATAGTCCACACTCATATCCTCTTCTGACTATCCCTGTAGGTCATTCATAAAATACTTCTTCACATCCTGGAAAATATTAAAACATTGAAAGGGGTGAGCTCAGATGCTCAGTAAGGATAACAATATAGCAGAAGCTTTCATCAATAAACATAAACATTTAAGGCAATGTCTAACTAAAAAAATCCTTTTAAACTTGAACTTCAAAATAATATGCCAAGAGTAAAATGAGATAATGCCATTCAGTTATTCACATGGATATTCTACTGGTCGAATAATCACATGCAATATCATTAACCACTTTCATAATGAGGGAATGTATAATGCCAGACATTCTGAAACATTTTGTCAAGGCCTCGGCCAAGACGTCTAAAATGATTAAGGCCTTGCCCAGAACCATAAATCAAATTGGGATAGGGCCTCGGCCAATTCCACGTCTAGTTGTCTCATGAGACCAACTGATGCATCGAGGAGATATAGCGGGCTCCACCCGTCACTTATTAAGTCCAATACATTCCTCATATGAATAGATTTAAACATATCATAAACCATAACATAATCGTATCACATAAAACATGCATAAAGGAAACATAACATTTCCACATATCAATCTCAAAATATCAATACAACACATTGATATAATAACAACTCTTTCAAAACCATTTTCAATACCAACATAAAAGAAAGTTAAAACTTTTTATTTATTTTTCATTAAAAAAATGATGGCTTGTAGAGGAAGCCGAAACTCAAATAATGGTCACGGCGGCGGAGAAGTCGTTGTCTCCACATAAGTATGGAAAGAAAAACATTCCCTTTTGTTGTTTATCAAAACGCTTCGTATAAAAAATATTCCTTTTGAATAAACGTAAAAGTCAAAGGGGTTTATACACCGTATAAAAGAAAGTTGTGTATAAAACAAAATATGCCTCAATGAAAGGGGATTGAGACGAATTCCTTAAAAAGATCATTTTTTTTAAATAATGTACATCTATAATGTGTATTCACTATAATTACACATAAATAATGTAAAAATACAAGATAGGAAATAATAATATCATGACATAATTTGAAAGTAGGAGATTAACCCAAAGAATAGAAATTGGGTTAAAAAGTTCCCTTACCTCGTGTCCGACTTGACTCAACCATTCTTTAACCTCCTGAATAATAAACTAGAGTTAATTTATATTTAATTAAGAACCTTTTTCAGGTTCATTATTCCTTTTATATAACTTATTACCATGTTATGAACATTATGTAATTATTTAAGTTAATAACGGCCGTTTTGTCGATCTTAGGTACTTGAGTCAACAATAAACATCTTATAATTACAAGTTGTTTATGTGGTAGAATATCTATTATCTCCAGAATTATATTCATGATTTAGATGTCATATATATAATATATATCCAGTATATACATTCATTTATAATATTACGTAACATTTAGAGGTAAGAAATGAAATGCACCGTTCATGGAGACGGTAAGCCGTACGTACGCATGAACACTACTTTCATTTCTATTTCTTATTTAATGTAATGAAATCATAATGATATAAATGTATAATATAATTCCAGTATAATATAGTGTATAATACCATTTACTCCATCCTTTATACATCCCACATATGGCATTAACGATTCAAATCACTTTGAGGGGGCGGTAGTCCACACTTCCTAAAATGAAATTATCGCGTTTACCCATAATGGAAATCATAAAGTATGCCATAAATGAGAAATACAGAAGCATAAGTAAAACATAAACATATTATATATCATATATAAATATAGTAACATCTTAATGGCCACCTTTTAAGGTGTTATATGAGTGTGGAACAATCATCGTTTCGTGAGGCAGAAATTTTCCATCCACAAAAACCGTATGTTCTTTAACCATTAGATGTAGGTGTGTGTAAGTGTAGCTCGAATCCTTCTTATAACAACATCCTAGTATATTGAGGATACTGGTGTTGTTAAAAAAGAAATGAATAAAAAAAGTTTAGGGGGTTGGAGAATAAAAATAGAACAAAACAACATTAGAGAAGACATTACCTCAAAATCGGGTAACTCTTTTGGATTTGAGCCAAATGCTTCCTTGGGAAGAGTTCTGCCCAATGTGAGGCTTCAATGAGTAAGATATGGATTTTGGGAGAGTATTTGAGCAGAGTTTGGCCAAGCCAAATGGCTTGAAAGTGTGAATGAGGTGGTAGAGGTGGGGCCTTTTATAAGAGGAGAGGAGGGGCACTCTTGGAAAGTAAGGAAATTTTACATTATTATACAATGATTTTCGGATTCTAAAGGTCCCACACTTATATAATTCGAGGCTAAGATGATAAGTGTTCGAAATCTACCCATACAGTAGTCTTTGGACAAGTTTAAGCCTTGGATTTTACATTATCTTTTCATTCTATTAAAATCATTAAATAATGAGGTCATCGCTGCATCATCATGATGTCATAAATAATTTAATTTATTTAATGTCTAAAAATTATAAAAACAAACTATGATGTAGGAAATCTTTTTAGATTTCAAATGACTATTTATAGTCAAAAACATGACTTGTATAAACCCATGTAAAAATTGTTTTAGTAAAACATTTCATGTTTGTGTCATTTTTTACTTTAACATTAAATAAAAGGTATTTATGTCATTTTCCAACTAAAGTGGCTCCATGGGGTCCCCAAGTTGACCCATGGATTGTATTGGTCTGCCATGGCACATAAAATGAGGTTAGTACATGTGTCAAGCTCATATCATATTATTAAAACATTATTTTTACCTTAAACTACACTAATTACCTCTAATCGCGATTAAGAACTTAAAATTACTATTCACAAAAAAAATTATTTTAATCTCATTGAACCACATTTTACTTCTTAATGACAACCATTTATTTCTGATTTTTTAAATTCAAATCACAGAAGTGGTAATATTTCATCTAAACGAAAAATCAGTTATTTAACTACCACTTAGTGGTATCACTATTCATCAAAAATTGAAGTTTTTCAGAACAATGCCAAAATTTCACCCTAAGCTATAATTGATATTCCAAATTCAAAAATGATGTATATTTTACAAAATTACAAAAATATAAGTTGAATTAATTAATTTTATAATTAATTCCCGCTGTCACAACAAATAGCGTGTTTTTAAGAAACAATTTATATCAAATGATTGGCAATTGTTTATGTCCAATTTCAATGTTAAATTAATTATAATGACCAACATTGGATAAAATGGTAAAAATATATTATAATTATACTTTAAAACCACTAAATAGGATAATTTATCACTATAAATAATTTTGATTAAAAAAGTTGTTTCTAAGTAATTTTCACTATTCATAAATAATTGGAAGTTCTCAGAAAATTACTAAAAATTCAACTTTGGATAATTTAGATATTACGAATACAAAAATGAAGTCCATTTTGAAATATAAAATTTCTATAATTTTAAAAAGTGGTTATTACTATTCATAACGGCTACTTTAATTAGTCGCGGTGTTTTAGAACTCAATGTTGCGTACAATGCAAGCTATTGAATTATTGAATGAGAAGAGTATCATGGAAGATCGGGGTGTTACACCTAGACACCCCCGCCCCAATTGAAACCCTAGAACCCCCCCCCCCCCACAGACACACACTCCCCTGGACACCTCTCCCACACCCCTAGAAACCCCCTGACACCCCTGAACACCTTTTGACATCCCCCACCCTCTTGGATACCCTAGACACCCGCACACCCCCTATATAGACCTCTGACACCCCAGGAAATCCCTCTCACCCCACTGGGAACCCCATGGATAGGCATAACACCCTCCAAGACCCCCCCCCCCACTGGACAACCCTCCCCCACCCCGTGTACCTCCCTCCCACAACCATGGAACACCCCACTCCCACCCAACAAAATAGTATGCCCACAACCCATTACACTTCCACTCTCTTGGACAGCCCCCCACCACCATAGATATCCCTCCCACCCTCTTGTACACCCTATACCCATGGACACCCTGAACCCCCCCCCCCCCACTGGACAGCCCTCCCACACCCCTAGAAACCCTACACACCCCTGGACACCCCTAGACTTCCCCCACCCTCATGGACACCCCCACCCCTAGAAATCCCTCCCACACCTCTAGAAAACCCCCTGACCCCAATGAGAACCTCCCCCCCACCCCTACAACCCTGGAAAGCCCCCACCCCACTAAACAGCCTACCCCCAACCCTGGACACCCCCACCCTCTTGGACAACCCCCACCCCCTGGACATCCCTACTAACATCCTCGAAAGCCCCCACAGCCATGGACACCCACCCAAGACTGCCCTCCCACACCACTAAAAACACACTCCACACCCCTAGACACCCCCAGACCACCCACACACTCATGGACACCCTGGACACCCCCACAACCCATGGACCACCCTCCCACACCCCTAGAAATTCCCCTCACCCTACTGGGAACCCCCCCCCCCCCCACACACATAGACACACACCCCTGAACACCCCATGGATAGCCCTCCGACCCCCTGGACACCCCGCCGTCCTCCCACACCCTTGGACCCCCCACCCAACTAAACCGCCTACCCATAACTCTAGACACCCCACCCTCCTGGAAATCCCCCACCCCCTGGACAACCCTCTCACCCTTCTGGACACCCTCAACCACATGGACTGCCTGGACCCTCGCCCAAACCCCTGGACAACCCTCCCACATCCCTAGACCCCCACCCCCACCCACCCACCCCTAAACACACCATCGACTTCTCCGACCCTCATGGACTCCCTGGACACCCCCACCCCACTAGATAGCCCTCCCATAGCCGTAGAAATTCCATCGACCCCAATGGGCACCCCGCCCCCACACACACACACAAAATAACACCCCTAGAGACCCCCTGGACAGTCCTCCTGCCCTTTTCAACAACCCCCCCCCCCTCCACCCCACCCCACTAGACAGCCCACCCCCACCCCTTGGACAACCCTATGAATCCCCGGAACCCCCCCCCCACCCAATAAACAGCCTTCCAACATCCCTGGACACCCCCACCCTCCTGGATGAACCCCACCCCATGGAAATCCCACCAACCCTCCTGGACACCCCCATCACCATGGACCTCCCCCCCTGCTCACCCATGGATATCCCTCCCACAACCTTACAAACCCCCAACACCCCTAGACATCCCCTAGACTACCTCCCACCCAAATGGACACCCCGTCACCCCCTTGGACTGCCCTTCCACACCCCTAGAAGGCCCTCTAAACC